>OAMR01000210.1:1442375-1479558 GCA_900205405.1 Echinochloa crus-galli | reverse complement strand
GAATTGTCCGGGCCACGAACGACACAGTAACGGCCGGTACCCGTCGCGAATGTCTTCAAGATCGAGGCTGGGGTGGTACGAACGAACAAGCGCCAGCGTATACCTCACAGCATATCTGGCGGTCTCCGCGGCCACTCCTCTGGTGTACTCCGGCAAATGTTGCAGCCGTTCCGCGATCGGCACCGCAAGACGGTCGTCAGGAGCCTGAATCTGGTCACATGCTGACATGGCCGCCTGCGCCAAAGCGTCGTACCGACTAGCAGCCTCTGCATATATGCACGGGTTGTTCAGTACAACAAAAGGTATCATGAATACCATTAAGACAACAGAACTCGGAAGCAGTCCTCACCAGTCATGGCGGCGTTGTGGGCACCCACAGCCCGGCCGTGCGCGCTGGCAAGGTCTTGTATCTCCTTTTCGGCTGCCGCAACCTTCTCCTCCAAGGTTTTCTTCTCACGGGCATGACGTGCGCAATAAAGCCAACCACAACCAAGTGTTATGGCTTCATGCCGGGTACATGTGGGGAACTCAAGACGACGCCGCACAGGCTTCTGCTCACTTTCTATGGCACGCTTCAGCTCGGCGTCCCTCTCCCGCAGCGTGGCCGCAACATCCTTGAACTTCTGGTCCACCGTGGCAAGCCGCCCCTGGATTCGCTCCATCTCTCTGGCATGACCTGAGAATTCGCAATAAATAAAGATAAAGACTATAGCTAGCACCATCTAGTGCTCGGAAGACAGATATTCACCTGCATTAGCTGCCTCCAGCTGAGTGACGAGCTCTTGGTTGAGTTGTGCCAGGCCCTCTGCATCCGTGTCCCTCTGGATCGCAGCAGCGCCGGCTTGACGCCGGCGGACTCAACCTCAACGACCCCAGGAGCTCCTTCCGACGTGCCCGATCAGCTCATGCAGCAGATCGAGCAGCTCAGCGTCCGTGAGCGGATCTCAGATCTACTTCCACGTCGCCGAGTACCTTACCCCGACGAGATCATCGACGGACTCAACCGCATCAACGACACGCTCGATCGCAACACTTCGAGCCTCATTGGCAATAGTCCGGACCTGGGTTCTGAGCTCCTGCAACTCCAAGTACTCATCTTCGGCTACACGCATCAAACGCGTGCTCTCCACAGTCCCGGACATCAGCACCTGCGCCAATCAAGGTTCAAAACAGAAGCTACGAGACATCTGCTCCCAAGATCAGATTAACTCACCTCCATGTCCTCCAGCATCGAGCTCGATGAAGTACGTATCCGCTCGAGTGCCGCCCTGTTCGCATTTGCAATGCGCTCAAAGCGCTCCTGACGGCTCAGCTCCTCCTCCTTCTTCTTCTTCTTCCGGCTCAGCAAGCTGATCCGGAAGCGCATCGTCCTCGAGCTCTGGCATGGCCGGCTCCTCTTCGTCGGCCTGAGCGTCCGGCCTGGCCTCTGCCTCCACGATCACCAAGGCCCCTGGGCCCGACCCAGCAGTGGCGCCCCTTGCCGACGACTCGGGCAGCTCCGCCATTGGAGCATCCTGCTCCGTAGCGGGCGCAACTTGGGACAAGGTATACCCCAAATCACCGCCACTGTCAGACCGAGTGCGCGAGGTATCTGACAACACGGCCGACCTCCTGAAAAGCGTCATTAACACAAATAAAAGCAACGTCAAAGATTTGAGTCAGCAAGAAAGTGATACCCGAGCAGAACCAACTTAACCAATCTAGGGCTCTAACCTGTTACTCCTGCTCGGCGGTGACTGCGGATTCCACAGGAGCCGCTTCGGCTGAGCTCTGGGGAGAGCCTAGCTCCTCAGAAATCCAGTCCTCGAGGTATTTCATGACAGGCAGCTGGTCATTCCTCGCTTCCTCCGGCCGCATCACCTTTTGTCTTGGCGCTGCACCCGCCCCAGGCAGTGGTGCCGGGCAGAAGAAACGATTGGTGACCTCCTAGCACGAAGAGTAAAGCCAAAAGTTCAGCTAACAGGCGATGGAAACGACAAAAGAAACCAAAACAAGGAACAAGTACTCAGCATGGAAACCTTACCGCAGGAGGAGGGTTCTTGAGCGCAAAAGGACGTGGTGGTGGTGGTCGAGCAGGTCAACAAGAACTCGGAATGCTCCAAGGAAACAATGGACGCCTACTGCGCAGAAGTCAGAAACTTAGAAGCCCACTTTTACTGCTTAGAGTGCCGCCATGTCCCGCGGGAAGAAAATGTCGCCGCAGACGTCCTGTCCAAACTCGGATCCAGGCGCTCCCAGGTACCCGCCGGAATATTTGTCGGCCAGATCCTCGAACTGCTGCTCCGACAAGTCGGGGTGGTACCCGTCGCGAATGTCTTCAAGATCGAGGCTGGGGTGGTACGAACGAACAAGCGCCAGCGTATACCTCACAGCATATCTGGCGGTCTCCGCGGCCACCCCTCTGGTGTACTCCGGCAAATGTTGCAGCCATTCCGCGATCGGCACCGCAAGGCGGTCGTCAGGAGCCTGAATCTGGTCACATGCTGACATGGCCGCCTGCGCCAAAGCGTCGTACCGACTAGCAGCCTCTGCATATATGCACGGGTTGTTCAGTACAACAAAAGGTATCATGAATACCATTAAGACAACAGAACCTGGAGCACAGGCTGAGGAAGTAAAGCATCGACGGGCTTGCTGACTTTGTTGAGCTTCTGAAAAGAAGCAGGCGTTGCTGGAGGGGTGCCAACAGCCGGTAGAGGCGTCGAGGAGGCAGGCGCTGCTGGAGGGGTGCCGACAGCCGACAGCGGCGCCGAAGCCTTGGAACGGAACCGCTTCCGGGAGTACACCAGAGGGCTCCCGGCCGGCCGCATCTCAGCCCGAGCGTCCTCCGGCGCTGAACATGAGGGAGGCAGGCGCTGAGTTGGTGTTGGTGTAGAAAGATCCTCCCCAACCCCGCAAGGTGCAGCACCTCGCTGAGCCTCCAGAGCCCCTACTCCACCACCGGGGACTGGAGCAGCGACCATGGCCTGGTCACCGTCGCCGGGAGCAAGGAGAGTCGCAGCCGCTACGCCGTCATCGACAGGGAGAGGGGAGGCCTGTTCGTCCTCGCGTGCCAGGCCCACGGGCTCCAAGACCGGGGCGAGAGGGGGCCCAGTAGCACACGGCCCAAGAGGGGTGGGTGGGGGCCGAGGAGGGGCCAGATGGTCAGGCCCACTCCCATCGCCAAGCAAGCTCGCAACGGAATGCCCAGGCTCAGCGCTAGGCCCCGGAGCAGCCCACGGGGGAGAGCCAACGGCCGCCGCCTCCGCCATAACTCCCGTGTTCCCGGGAAAGTCATCGGGAACAGAAGAGGCCCGTTCCACCGTAGCAGCAAAACCGGGAGGAACCAAAACGGTGGCCTCATCGGGAAGGGAGGGAGCCTCCAGGCGATCAATGTTGGGGTCGGGAGTCGAGGCTGCATGCGGAGGGAGAGGAGCCGACGCGGCCTCGGGAGCAGAGATGACCACCACGTGTCCACGTCCAGGAGGTTGCGGCCCTAGCCGCGCATGGACCGGAGCACGCGCAGGCCCGGCCGCCGAGGCAGAGTTGCCCCGCACTGGCTGCGCCAAAGGAGCAGGTGGCGAGGAACGTCGTCGCCGCCGCCTCCTTCGGCGGCCACCGCCATCACTGGCCGGAGGTTGGGGGGGCGGGTCATCCACCAACAGAGGTTCTTCCCATGGCCTCACCGACATGGAGACCGGGTAACTCAGAAGGCGCTTCAACGGACGTGGGGCTTCCTTCAATGGCGGCTCAACGATCTGGAGATCAATCGCCGCCGGGATCAGAGAAGAAGAAGAGCACCAAGCGGCCACCCGGTAGACCTCCCTCTGGTCTGCCGTGTCCGGATGAATGCCGCTGATCCAGCAGGCTTTGTTAAGGAGCTGCTCTGCTGTGGACAACTCCCATGCATGAGCCGGGATGCCCCTGATTTCAATCTCCACCGCCGACGGCAAGGTAGCCGCAGAAGAATTCACGATACGCGACCAGCGCAAGACAGTCGCGACGCCATTCCTTATGGCAGTCAAGCAGTTGCAGATCGAAGTAATCCTTCTGCCTACCCATGCGCAGCGCAATGCCAGCCCCGCCGGTAATCCGAGTAGGACCATCTCCCCTGCCCCCAGACCCGATGCGCTTGACGCGGTACAAGTACCGCCAGAGATGGAAATGGGGGGCAATTCCAAGAAAAGCCTCGCGGAAGTAGATGAAGAACGAAATGTCAAAAATCCCATTGGGATTAAGATGGGAGAGCTCCAGACCACAGCAATGCAGCAGCCCGCGGAAGAAATCGCCGGACGGCGTGCTGAACCCACGCTCCACAAAATGCGCGAAGACGGCCACCTCACCGGTGTTCTCGAATGGCCTCTTCTTCTTCCCCGGCAGCCTCCACGCCAAGGTCTCCTTCGCGGGGAGCACACCGCGGTTCGCCAGATCCTCCAGGCGCTCCATTGTCATCTTGGTCTTCCCCCAGGCCGCCTCCTGCTCGGCCTCCGGCGGCACCCCAGCCGCCGCCAGAGCGCACCACGCATCAAGAATTACGAAGAAGGAGAAGCCGAGTCAAGTCGACAGGTCGACGTCGATTCACTAGAAGGGCACAGGCTCTACGCCTTAACCCGGCACGCGCGCCACGAGCAGCAGATACGCCTGTATCACGACAGAAACGTCAAAGAACGATCCCTGAATGTAGGCGACCTTGCCTTACGCAGAGTCATGAGCTCGGCAGGGCAGCACAAGTTGTCTGCACCGTGGGAAGGACCGTTCATCGTCAAGGAAGTCGTCTCGAACGCTTGACGGCCTTGGAAAACGCGCTTGGCAAGCGGCGGGCTGAGAGAGAGCAGGGCGAGGAAGACGAAGGGTGCGGCGCAACGGGGGATGACGACGACGGCGTCCTTGGTTGCGTATTTATAGCAAGGTGTCGCCTTAACCTAACGGCTCCGAAACTAACGGACGGAATCCGCGGGATTGGCGATACGGTATCCGCCGGATCCACAAATAACGGAGGTGATATGCTTCCATTTCAAACGACTCGGCGCGTTCCAAGAGAACCAAGCCAAGTCCCTCGCAAGCTCGGGGGCTGTGCGCCGGACTACGACTCGGCGCGTTCCAAGAGAACCATGCCAAGTCCCTCGCATGCTCGGGGGCTGGGCGCCGCACTACGACTCGGCGCGTTCCAAGAGAACCATGCCAAGTCCCTCGCATGCTCGGGGGCTGGGCGCCGCACTACGTCTCGGCGCGTTCCAAGAGAACCATGCCAAGTCCCTCGCAAGCTCGGGGGCTGTGCGCCGGACTACGACTCGGCGCGTTCCAAGAGAACCAAGCCAAGTCCCTCGCAAGCTCGGAGGCTGGGCGCCGTACACCGACTCGGTGCGTTCCAAGAGAACCAAGCCAAGTCCCTCGCAAGCTCGGAGGCTGGGCGCCGTACACCAACTCGGCGCGTTCCAAGGGAACCAAGCCAAGTCCCTCGCATGCTCGGGGGCTGGGCGCCACACTACGACTCGGCGTGTTCCAAGAGAACCATGCCAAGTCCCTCGCAAGCTCGGGGGCTGGGCGCCGGACTACGACTCGGCGCGTTCCAAGAGAACCAAGCCAAGTTCCTTGCAGGCTCAGGGGCTGGGCGCCGGACAGGCTCTAATATATCCACACGGCAGATGATGATCCACCTAGGTGGTCGAACATAGTTCACCACCACCAAAAGAACATGTTCATATTAACATTTTGCGACTCGCAAAGTTTACAAAGACGAAGAACATTTGGCCAAAGGCCATTTCAAGCTACAAAGATATGAGCCCCCTATTATTAGGCTCTTAGACCATTTCAGTTAGGTGGTCAGCACACAATCACCGGAAGTAGTGTCCACAGCTTTCTCGACGACTTTCTTGTGGCATCACACCAACTGAAGGACCTCGTGGCTGCATTGCTGGAAGAGGGTAAGGACTCGGCATCAGCACCCCCGAGCCCAAGCTCAGGTCGTGCCCACTCTTCCTCGATAGGCCCGCGAAACCAGCCGTCAGTTCGGCATCGTTCGCTAGCTTCATGACGTAGAGACGACTTACCATAGCCCCCTCGCCCGGTTCCACCAAGAAATAGGCACCTCTCCTGCCTATCAGAAGCGCGATGTCCGGCTCCTTTCCCGTAGCATTTGCACCACTCTTCGACGATTTTCTTCTGGCATCAATGGCGAACGCCAAGGCATGTACCTCGGCCTACTCTACACTCGACCACAACCTTCTTGGGAAGGAGGATTTTCAGGATCCGCATGGTGGCTAATGTCTCTACAACACCCCGGAAAGCGCCGGTGCATCTATTTATAGGCGGCCGGGGGTCACAACTCTAGTGGCCCGTGAACCACTAACGCCCGGCTACGGATACGCATGCGTTTCGCCTTTTCCCCGGGCAGGTGGCCATCAATGCCCTTGACTGAGCATGCTCAGCGGCGGGATTCCCGCATAGCCAGTAGCAATGGCCTTTTGACCGGGCAGGTCTCAGTCCATCGTTATCAACACTGTTGAGTCACGGGTGTCAATAAATTTGGCCCCGTCCTTGGTGGCAGCATGTTCTCACCCATCCAGAACTCAGCCAATTTGACTGAGTAAGCCCCACAACTCAGAAAGTTCCCTTGGTGGTAGCACGCTTTCACCAACTCCTGGGCAACATGTTGTCTAGATGATTTTTGAGCCTTGGCTCGCTTATACTAACCAACCCAACGCTCGGGGGCTACTGTACGTACAGTCCATACGCTCGTCCTAAGCTTCCTGAAGCTTAGCCGGGTACCAGCAATACAAACGACGCCACCGACACAGGACGTAGGGTATTATACCTTCGGGTAGCCCGAACCTGTCTAAATCAGTGCTTCTTGTGTACCATCAAGTCACTAGTTAATCAATCACCCCGCCTACAAATCAACCACTCGGGTACCCCCAGGTGGATTGCCGGTCCTAAGGTCCAACACCCAGGGCTTAATAGAATTGATAAGAATACTCATACCAACAAGTTGCAACTTCTTTTCCGGAAGCTCATCTCAAAAGAACTCCGAGGTTAAGCGTGCTTGACCCAGAGCAATTTCAGGATGGATGACCGATCGGGAAGTCGTTCCCGGGTGCGCATGAGTGAGGACAAAGTGCGTAGAAAAGACGGGTGTTGGGCTGTGAGGACAGTCTTGCGGTCCTATATAGCAGCCAGGCGTAGGCGTGCCCGGTCTCGGGAAGGCGGGACGTTACAATACGTCTCTCCCTGTTCATGTGCAGACGTACTGCAGATATGCATGGCCGCGTGGTGGCTGGCGGAGGTAGTTTGCGTACGCCCGGCGTACGGCTAAGGGAGGAGGAGGCCGCCATATCGCCACTGCCTCGGCAACCGTTTTATCTCCGTGCATATATATATCAGATGCTCGGCGCCAGGAGGACCTCTTGTGCGTGCGGATCGACGTCCCCACGGGCCACGGTGTTCCATGAAATGCCGTTCCACAGGTACACTTCCGATGTCGCTTCCACTGTTCTACAGGCACACTTATCTTCCATGGAAAAAATCACAAAAACCTGGTTCCTGTCAAATACCAATACGTGTCTTTATGTCGATTGTTGCATTGGTAGTTTTACCTCGCTCCCCACAAAGCTGTGCACTACTCTGTACAAGCATGGGTTTTGTGTTGTTAAACTGCAAGTACTGAATGGATGTGGGGTGGGCAGATGCATAAAATTGAATTGAACTTTCTAGCATATAATGTATTGTCTACTCGATCTGTTATAATATATTTCTTATATCCATGCATGTTTACCCTGCAGTTTCATGTTCACAGAGGAAACAAAATTCTATCACAGGTGAGAAAGATGGTCTCTAGAAAAATACGCGTAATACCTTGTTATATATTAAATGTCATTGCAAGACAACTGCATTTCTTTTTCCTCCTTTCCTTTACAGAATAACAGAGCTTGATGTACGCTACAAAAGTTTGCTCAGAAAGACTATATATAACGACAAATAAAAACCATATGTTTTCCTTGTCTTCATTGATGTATATACTTCTTTATCTATCAAATTTAAAGCTCGCTACTCCCACCTAGAATCACCACTTGCTACCACAAATATGGCGCGGCGTTGCCGCGCTCATAGGTTTCTAGGGTGGACGAGACGAACGAATCCATTTGGGCCAGTCTGAGTGGTAGTGTACGGTGTATCCTTCCGGCCTTCCTTCACTCAACATGGGCCAAAACTGTCCGGCCTCCCTCGCTGTAACGAATAATTGTTTCCAATGTTTCAAATCTGCTCGTCAGAGGCTGATCATATTAAGCTGGAAAAAGTCTATTTTCCCTCCCTGAACTATCGGCCGAATCCACGATTCCTCCCTGAACTCGAAAACCGCCTGCCTGACACCCTGAACTCCCGAAACCGGACACGTTCCCCCCTCTGGCCGATTCCGCCCTGGTTTTCGCCAACGGGTCCCACTTGTCAACGTTTGGACTAGGGCTGGACAAAATGCTCGGAGCTCGTTAGCTCGCTCGGATCACAGCCGGCTCGGCTCGACTCGGCTCGGCTCGGTGTATATTCATAACGAGCCGAGCAAGAGTTTTTGCTCGTTAGTATAACGAGCGAGTTCGAGCCGGTTCGCGAGCTGCTCGCGAGCCAAACGAGCTAGAAGGTTTAATAGACTAATGAGCAGATTATTAATTAATAATATATGTATATTATATGCGTAGTTTTAGATGATGTTATGGTTATATTCTATTATTATAGTATGATAGAGTAGATTGTAGAGGTGTTAGGACCATATAAATACTATAATTTTTATATTATATATATTATTATGGCAATTTTAAATTTAACTCTAGCTCGCGAGCTTAACGAGCCAGCTCGCGAGCTTAACGAGCCAGCTCGCGAGCTTAATGAGCCGAGCCGAGCCGAGCTGGCTCGTTTGGCTAACGAGCTCGAACGAGCCGAGCCAAAACGAGCCGAGCTCGCTCGATATCCACCCCTAGTCTGGACCACTCCATCTTCTTCGTTTACACAGGCAGGGGAGCTGGGCGCTTGGGCATGGAGCCTGCGCAGCGGGGCGCGGGCGATGGGCGGCGTGCGGGCGGCGCGGCCAAGCGCGGAGCGGTGCGGCAGAGCGCAGGGCGGCGACGGCCGAGCGGGCAGGCCTAGGCACGGCACGGCGCCGGGGCGTCAGCGGCTTCCTAGCGGCGAGGCCCCTCCTCCCTCGTGTGCGCGTTGGCGGCGGCCCCTCCTCGTCACCACGTTGATCCACACACCAAGCCTCACGACCTCCACCGTTCGTTGACCCCTCCCCACACTAGAACAGCGCCGCCACACGAAGGCCGAGCTTGCCGCTGCCGCCGCCCTTGACCACGCGAGCGCGCGCGGGGCGCGGCGAGGCGGAGCGGCGCCGACCACGGAGGGGCCGGAGCGGCAGCGGGGAGAGGCGCATGGTGTGGTCCCGGGAGTGGCGAGCTTGCCGGGGCTGGCTGGCGACGAGGAGGAGCAATGCCGATGGCTCTCCACGAGCTCCAGCGGCGGTGGACGGCGACGAACGGCGGCGGCACTACACAAGGTAAGAGAGAGAGCGGTGAGCATCGGAGATGGCGGAGGAGGTGCGGGAATGCGCGAGGGTGAGGTCGGTCGACAGCGGCGGTCACCGGAGAAGGGAGAACGATGGTGGCGGCGGAGCTTTGGCGCATGGGAGGAAGAAAACCAGGGTGGAATCGGCCGGAGGGGGGAACATGTCCTTTTCCGAGAGTTCAGGGTGCCACGTGGACGGTTTTCGAGTTCAGGGAGGAATCGTGGATTGGGCCGATAGTTCAGGAAAATGGACTATTTCCTATTAAGCTCGATGCCCGGCCCATCAAGCAGCAGTCATTGTCTCATAGCAGACTCGAGTAAGGTTGGTGCTCATCGACGCGACCCTCAAACTCACTTCGCTGAAGGCCCATCGAGCAGCTGAAGGCTCCATATCAAAACATTCTGTTCTGGAAACGCGATCCTTAGTCCCTGTTGTTAATTTTGCCACAAAATTAGGTCCCTGATGAGTGGTTAGATTGTAGCACTCGCAAGACGTCTCATTGCATCAGTGGTCCTTAAAGGTGAGCAATGACCTTATGGGTAAAGTCCAAGTGGCCGGCCGGTATGGGCGCGTCTGGTCATCACGTGGGTGATACGCCGCCACCTGTCGCCCGAACAAGCGCACGCCTCTCGATTTTTCTATTGGACTGATGTTGGGCTGATTGTTTGATCCAACTGTTTTTGCGCGTACGCCTCTTGCGGGTAGGAGAAAAAGCTGTACGTGTCACATCAACATACATGCATGCGAAAGTTTAGAAAAAAGCCATTGCTCTTAAACCAAGCATCCAAATTAAATTCCGATCGCACCATAATGCTTATTACGATAAAATCTTCAAAACAAGATCTCACTTGACCATATTTAGATGTTTTTTCTGTGAATATTTTTTTATCAAACGAGAACAAATGAGTCCACGTTGCGAACAAATTTCTGCACATGGAGAACAGAAGAATCCACGTTGCGAACATATTATTGCACATGGAGAACAAATCAGTCCACATTGTGAATAAATTATTACACATGGAGAACATGTAAGTCGACGTTGCGAACAAATTACTGCACATGAAGAACAAATGAGTCCACATTGCGAACAAATTGCTGCACATAGAGAACATGTAAATCCATATTGCGAATAAATTACTGTACATGGAGAACAAATGAGTCCACATTGCGAACAAATTGCTCCACATGAAGAACAAAAGAATCTATATTGTGAATAAATTACTGCACATGGAGAACATGTAAGTCCATATCGCGAACAAATTACTGTACGTAGCGAACAAATGAGTCTATGTCGCGAACAAATATATATACACGACTAACAAATATACACACACGGCGAACAAGTAAGTGTAAAAAGGAAATGTATAAATAATAAAATTAAATAATATAAAAAAGAAAATAAAAGGTAAGAAAATAAAAAGAAAAACAAAAATGTATATAAATTAATAGATATAGAAAATGAATAAAAACTGAACAAAAATAAAAATGATAAGAAAATGCTTATATATGATCTCTATTGGGCTGATTACGTTTTCCCCGCGCAGCCCGAAGCGTCTAATGGGCCGAACAAATGCATACATCTACGCAGCTCAAAATCCCGCGAGGTCCGAAACATGTAATGGATCAAACAAATACATCCATGCGCGCAGCCTAAAACTCTCTAATGGGCCAAATATCCTCTACACAACAGCCCAATAGAACGGCTCCGCGCGTGGGCGACAACCGCGCGCGCATCACGCGCGCGATGAATAGCCACCGCGGGCCCGTATTGTATTAGTACGTGGTCCTTAGTAACACTCTGACATAGTCTTTCAATTGCTCGTTGAACCCAGTTATTCTCTCCGCTACTCTCCTCAAAAAAAAAAGTTATTCTCTCCGCTTTGGGCCTATTTGGTACATTACCAGACTTGGCCACGCCAAACATTAGGGGGGCCACAAATCTTTAGTCACCGTTTGCTTTGTGTCTAGATATTTGGCTTGCCAAACTGAGCTAAAGATGTGGCGAGCGAAGGCCCCAGTTCCAAGTTCTATATGTTCAGCCCAAACTAAGACAATGTAGTGTGAAACTGTTTCGTAAACGGAGATAAAAATGAATTAGAGGCCGAGTGAATTTAATTTTTTTTAATTAACCAGTTGTGGCTTCAATGATGAAGCCATTTTGGGAGAAACCCTCCCAAACGGCTATTATGTTATATGTTGTGTGGACCGAATACGCATCTATTCCTGCTTTGTGACTGGAAATCATCAGCACGGCGGCCGATTCGGTCTCCAGAGCATTTCAAAGGTCCAAGTGGCCCAAGCCCAACATATCACTTGCTCTCTGTATGAAGGATGAGTGGGATGCTGGAGAAACAAAATTTCCATCTTCAGTGTAATGATGAGGGAGTGAGGGAACAAAATGATGAAGCAGCTGCACTTTGTGCCTCCCTGCATCTGCTCGATCGATCACATCTTGCAACTTTGAACCCACCATATACTACACTCATCTGCGCGTGGGCCGGGCCATGGATTCAAAAGGCGACCTATCTGTTCTTTACTAACAGTGCTACTACTCTTACTTTTATCCACAAAGAAAAGTTGCTGGCAGTTACTTTGTTTAGATGATGTTCGATTTTATTCAAAATATTTCAAAGTTGAAGAGAATGATCTTCTAGATAGAGAGTGGTTGACCTACACCACCCTATGGTTTCAATTGTGCGCATACCGTGCATAATTATTATGTAAGCTCTGCACCCAACACCTGTCGATCCCCGTCTCATTGGGCTCCAGGCTAAGTGTTCTCTGGGAATGCTCTTTAGCACACATTGTTGCATTACATTGTCGGTTTGATAATACCCATCAGAATATGATATCCCGATGAGTTAGTTCAAAAGGAAAAAAGGGGAAAGAGGAAGCATTATATTGATGCATCGCCATTGGCCAGTGGCCGGCCGTGGTGGCGTCCCAAAGGTCATAGAGTTCTAGTACCCTTCTTTGTTTTACTTTCAACGAGATAATTGTCCATCAGATTCCGGTGTCCAGTAGCACTCATCGTCTAGTGTCTAGGACAATCTGATCATCAGTCACAAGTGAACGGTTCTACCGACAATTAGCAGATCTCGGTCGATCGAGTTGGTAATAATTGAAAAGTGGCAAAGAGAATGTTCGTCAAATAACAAACCTAGAGTGAAGTCTTAATCAACATCTCGATGGACTCATGATATACCTATGGTGGAACGTCTGGAAAGAACGGAACCGACGTACCTTCAATCAGGAACTCAGGACAGCCGAGGACGTAGCTTTCTTGGTTAAAGAAGACCTTCTTCAATACAATAGAGCGACAAACGGAGTTCTCTAGTTGTTTTACTTAGGGCTGGTTTAGTTGTTTTTGAGCTGCCCTAGTCGTTGCCTGGTTCTTTGCCGGGGTTTGTGGCTGCCGTTTTCTTGTTCTTGTGTTTGTTTTTTTGTGTTTGTTTTGTTCTCGTTTTTCTCCTTCTAATAAAAATTACGGCAAAGCTCTTGCCGTTCCATTCAAAAAAATTAATCAACATGGAAAAAGGGAGCGCCTGCTGGTGGTATTGTGAGTTTGACGTGGTACGGCTTGAAAGCACTCGTCTACCTAAACATAAGCCCGTGTACAGGTGGATCGCAATGCATGAGATGGTTCTGAAGAAGAAACGACTAGTGTACCATCTCAGATCCAGGGCCAAATGAAACGACCTGAGTAAATTTTCGTGTCGCCGACACCAATTGGTTTGTATATCAAACCATGAGAGCACTAATGTGCAGCTCATGTTCCTTCACCGAAGATCCTGAATGAGAAGAAGAAAAACTTTATGTTAATTTACTTATTGTCCTAAACTTTATGTTTTCTGTTGCACCAAAAGCAACAATAATTATTGACTGAAAGCACAACGAGCTTGCACATGAAAAATTAGTTTGCTTGTAATGAAAATGACAGCAAAAAAGAAGTAGCACTGATACATTCTTTCAGAGGAATCATGAATCATATGTTCTAAAATGCATGTACTTGCGGTTTGAAAAGCATCCCATAAAACAGAGTGAGTAAAATAATCTAGTGGTTTACAACTCAGATTAAAATGCACGCGCAGCCTGTAAACAAGCAGAAAACAAAGAAGCGGGGGGAGGAACGGTTGAAATCAAATCGTCTATGAAGATTATAGATTTGAAAGACTAAAATGCTTCTCTTTTTACAAAAATTGCAACTATTGATTTGAATTTAAGCACTAAACTCTCATTGACTACATGTGTGTACACCTCTCATGTTTCATAGTATATGAACATTCGACAGTGCAACCGTTTGTCTGTTTTATTGTCACTCCTTTAGAACATCAACTCCGTATCAGACCTAGATAATCACAGATCTCATGCGGTTGAGAAAACAAATCTTCAGAACATCCTTCTTTGAAGAAACATCGTGCCACCTAAACCAAAACCAGGCTCAAGAGATTTGAACTAGAACGACATAGGTAGGAGAATATATTCTCTGAACTTTCGTTCCCATGCATTTGTCTGATTCTAATAAAGATTAGTACTATCATGTGTTCATACACAAAGCTAATAAAATATGCACATTGTTGACTAATGTCGGCTAATAATCCTTCTCAGTGGTCATGCTTTGATCAGTAATGTAGAGTACCGAATTGAATGACCAAGAAAAGTAACAGTTGTCCCAATAGTTTTAAATTATACTTTTATGAAGGCATGGTTGACAAGCATATACAATATCCATGCTAATCGCCAACAACTCAAGACTTGTATGGCAATCATATTCAGAGTTCACGGTGACATATAGTTAATGGTTACATTGTAATTCAACAGACAGTTAGAGTTGTTCAACCAGTATATCTACGCTAGTCATGAATTGTATATATGCATATCCTTTTGATAAAAGGATGACGATGCTGGAGCTTTGCTTCATGGAGTACTATGGAATCATGAGAAAGGAACCATTTTCATTTAAGAGTTGTTCCTATGAGAAAGATTAGCTACCAGCTAGTACCAGACTAGGTGCGTCTTTTCTCTGATGAAAGCAATTCTTGGAGAGACTCATGTTCCCAGTTGACTTGCCCTCCTATGATTGGAATTTGTAACAGTATATGTCACCATGCCGTTGTCGCAAGGAAAGAATAGCTTGATGCCATATGAATACTTGGCCGAGCAGTGAAACCAACATATTTCATTTGTCTACTACCTAGACTGTTAGGTATGAGTGGGTGAAGAACTTTAACCCAACATATTTATATTATCTTTCCATTTTATAAAAAAAAGAAAAGGAATGACCTCTGCTGGTAACTAGTCCTTTTCTGGGGAGTTAGGGCAGTCGTGTCAAAGAAAAATGTTTTTCCTAGAAAATATAGTGCAAGCCCTGGCCCCTGGGGGCCTTATTAAAGTTTCTTACTTCTAGTGTGCCTACTTTTGGATGTGTTTTACTCTGCTTCTTCAAAGATCAAAATCGATCTGCAAACTCTTATTTTGATGTTAATTTTCACGTGACAATTTTCCCTTTGTTTAATATTTCGAAAAAACTATTTGATAAGTGCATACTGAGTTTGAAAATTAGGTATTGGTCCTTACTAAGGGGCTACAATGGCAGGATCGCTCAAATTTATTCGCATGCACAGCAACTACTGAAGAATATGCAAAAGCAGTTTTGCTGCTCAACATTGCTATATTAAAGGGTATCTTTTGGAACATTCGCAAAGATGAAAAAGCTCATGCAGCAAAACATGGATTTCCTTTTCTCTTTTTGATGTCCACAATATCACTCATCTATATAGTTGTTTAAAATGTTTCATGCCATGCAAGGCATGCATCACGCTTTCAGAATATTCAGAGTTCTATAGAATGGTACCGATCCACACATATGCACAGTTACTAGGCTCTCACATTTTCCCAAAAGTTTTTAGGAGTAAAACCCATACTCAACCACCTTCTTTTGAATGTTTTGGTGTAATTAATTTATTTACATTTCCAATTAGTTTATTCGGTATTTGAATAACTTGTCAGTATCTGCCTGTCCTTGCATTTTCTTACACACTAGGCGTATTTTAAAAGAGTAAGACTATATTTTCTTTGTTTAGTAACGAATACATAATTCAGAATTACTGCATATAGAAATAAAAAGTTGCAAATATACTGCATGAAGAGATCGAAAGCATTACCAGTATTTTAAAGGCTTCATGAATTGGTTCTGATCACATATTTTCCCTTGAATAATTTTGCTTTCAGAACAAATCTAGCAAGAAGTATGTAGGAAACCCTAGAATTTTACAAGCTTTGGTGTTTAATATATGGCAATTGGCTGGTTAAAGCTAATACAAGTTGTAACCCAGCATTTTGACTTGTTTTGCATTGTGTTCTTGAATACGTGTTATCGCCAGTCTTGCTTCTGCGCGTGGCTTTTCTCAAAGGATACTAGAAAAGAAGATAAGTATCATCACAAAGATAGGGATGAATGATTGACACATTCAAAATAATATTGGTTCTATGCCAAGGCCTTTCTTTTTTTCCTTTTCCTTTTCCTTTCTGCCTTTAGAAATGCCCCCCTTTGCCTCCTTTACATCCCTGCATGCACAAATAACTAAATCTACTGTGCACAAAAGCAGATGCTGATAGAATAACTTGCCCACCGGGGAACAAGGGTATTTGGTGCCTTGATAGCCCATACATACACTACCGGTCGCTGCAGCACAGACGGTGGCCAGAATAACAGCTACCTAGACCAGTAGACCGGCCAGTTGCGTGTGTACACCTGCATATGCTGCTCGAGTGGTCAACGAATTGTATTGCCATGCCCCACCGGCGATCAAAAGCTGCAAAAGGCAAAAGAAGCTTCAAGGACATAGCCACCACGCACCCTGCATATCATACTTGTCGTCCCACGAAATATTTTTTTGTCCCGAGATCAGAATAAGCTCACATGTTGCTCAAGGCATGCAGCTGGACAGCAAGAAGCCCTTGGGCCTTGGGCACAGCTAGCTAGCTATAATACCCCCCTTTCCCCCCAGCTGGCTTATATAAACCCTGCCCATCCTGTTCTCCCGTCGCATCATCAGCATCATTGCAGCAAGAAGCACAGCACAAACCAATACCCGGCCAGGTTAATTAGTGCTGCAGAGCTCGAGATGAAGCAGGGTGCAATGGCTGCCGCGGCCTTGGTGCCTCTCGCTGTCGCGGTGCTCTTCTCCCTGTCGTCGTCGTCGGCGGCGGCGTCCCCTGTGCAGTGGGGGAAGCTGGACCCGCACTTCTACGACCACTCGTGCCCGCAGGCGCAGCAGATCGTGGCGGCCATCGTGGGGAAGGCGCACTACCAGGACCCCCGCATGGCCGCCTCACTCCTCCGCCTCCACTTCCACGACTGCTTCGTCAAGGTACGTGATGCTGCATCGATAGAAGAGGTTTCGATCTTGTCTGAATAACGTAACATTCTGACGATATGGATGCTGCTGATCGATATATCAGGGGTGCGACGCGTCGCTGCTGCTAGACAGCAGCGGGTCGATCGTGAGCGAGAAGAGGTCGAACCCCAACAAGGACTCGGCCAGGGGATTCGAGGTCATCGACGAGATCAAGGCGGCGCTCGAGGCCGCCTGCCCCGGCACCGTCTCCTGCGCCGACATCCTCGCCCTCGCTGCCCGCGACTCCACCGTCATGGTACGTATTGATCATCATGTCGTGCAGCTAGCTAGCACTTGTGTTCCCAATTATTGCGTGGGTTTATATATCCTCGCGATATGATCCATCAGGGGAAATACTATACATACAGACTACTCATCATTATACAAAATGCCTAGATGACAATATCTTAAACATTTTACTTTTTATATGTGTGAACTGAAAGGATGCCTTTTCCTTCTGTGATGGAGTAGTGCAATGCATAGTCTTTTTCCCAAAAAAAATGGGGAAACAAATCTTAACCTTGGTTTCTCAGGAGCTGTTACTTGTCCACTTAGCTGCTTGAACAAATCTGTTGCATGCCCTGCATTACTCTTTTGTGTATCTACAGTTTTTTTCTCTCCCAGTTGCACTGTAGTGTCGGTGGCTGTGAGCATATATACAGACTCACCGGCCTGAAAAGAAGCAAGGGCTTTCTACGAGCGACTGATCGAGTGATTTCCATGGCCTTCTGATGAACAGCGCGGCACATGCGAAACCCAGCCGCTAGCTTGCTGTTGCTCGATGTGTCCTGATGTGTCCTCTCACACCTCACCCAGACAGTACAAAATCGATCAACATTGCTGATTCCCTGTGTCCACACACCGTAAAGTAAGAGACAGAGTTCATGTGGGGAGCACGGCGCTCGGTAAAGCAGCAAATTAAAGTAGTGGCATCTCATGTCTCGGGATAAAGACAGGGTAAAATGCATGGCCTCTCTTAGCTCTCTACTACCATGCATGCCATCTCTACTTTTTGACTCATCAAATTAACACGTACTGTAGCAGAGACTAGCAGCTACCGGTTCAAAAAATAACACTGTAGCAGCTAGCTGGGTTCACCATATACTATATCAGGTTTACACTACATACTGACATGATGGATTGATGATTGGCTGCACGGATGTATGAAATTGTACGTTGCAGACTGGCGGGCCCGGGTGGATCGTGCCGCTGGGCCGGAGGGACGCGCGCGGCGCCAGCGTGCAGGGCTCCAACAACGACATCCCGGCGCCCAACAACACCCTCCCCACCATCATCACCAAGTTCAAGCTCCAGGGCCTCGACATCGTCGACCTCGTCGCACTCGTCGGTATGTTCATCTGTACAGTATACACACACAACTCGATCCATCGATCGTGAAATCCCAACGTTTGTGTGGTGGCCAGCTAGAGCTAGCCACCATCTGCGTTCTGCCAAAGAGTGTGCACCAAACTGATTGGAAGCTAGATGAGCTATAGGCAGCGACAGGACTCTGCTGATTGGTACTAAAAGTCCTCGATCCCCATGGCTGTTGTGGACGATGCATGCATAGAGGACGACGTCCGGAACTGTGTAGGTCAAATCTTGCCTACATATATAAAGAAACCAATCACCAAACCATATAGCATATATATGCAAGCATCACCAACCACACGTACTGCTATTACCAATTTAAAGCTCGGCCTACATACATGTAGGAAGAGATCGAAGTAGTCTCATATGTCAGGCACAAATTATTGCACGGAAACTGTGACACACCTACGCCTCCAACTCTTACAATGCCCACCATGAGGTTAAATTTGTACACCATCCATGTTGCTGAAATTAAAGAGAAATACTGTGTGAACCGTCGAATTTTCCAATCTAGCAGTTCAGATTTTGACAGCATTGGCAGATTCTTGATGCTAAAAATAATAGCCACTGCTAGTTGTACCAAATAGTACTGACATGTACATGACGTCCCTCTGACACACTGACAGGTAGCCACACCATCGGCGACTCCCGGTGCACGAGCTTCCGGCAGCGCCTGTACAACCAGACGGGCAACGGCCTGCCGGACTTCACCCTGGACGCGTCCTACGCGGCGGCGCTCCGGCCGCGCTGCCCGCGCTCCGGTGGCGACCAGAACCTCTTCTTCCTCGACCCCGTCACGCCCTTCAAGTTCGACAACCAGTACTACAAGAACATCCCCTCGCCCACCGCGGCCTGCTCAGCTCCGACGAGGTGCTCCTGACCGGCAGCCCCGCCACCGCCGACCTCGTCAAGCTCTATGCCGCCAACCAGGACATCTTCTTCCAGCACTTCGCGCAGTCCATGGTCAAGATGGGCAACATCTCGCCGCTCACCGGAGCCAACGGCGAGATCAGGAAGAACTGCAGGAGGGTCAACCACAACTGATCCATGCATCGGTTTGCATTGGTTCAGCGCACCGTCATCAGTCGGGAAATTCATCAATTGGCAGAGTGCTTGGACGATTTGCTTATTTTTCTCCAGTTTTTGGTTGGTTGGTTTGTTGATTCAGTAGTCTCTCGTCTCTCAGCCTGTTGAGATCTCTCATTTGTGATTTGTTCCCTTCAACTGTTTATGAATTTTCCTTGTCCATGTGTTGTTTATTTCCCTGATGTAATTGTTGTTCTTGTTAGAGGAATCCATTTCGCTTGTAAGCTGGAAGTTAATACATTAATGTTGGTAAATCAGGTTCCGCCCAAGAGAATTTGGCAAATAAATCTAACATTTAGTCATGTACTTTGAAGAGCCTTATAATTAAGCTGTGACTTCCTGATCGAACTGTTTGTTCTGAAAGACACATGTATACCCATTTCGTAATTCCGGCATAAATTGTTTTGAAAGACACATGTATACCCATTTTGTAATTCCGGCACATTATTTGGGCATGCATACAAAATTTAGTGACTCACACTTTACCAAATAAATTTGTGGTTTCAAGTGGCAGTTAATATTTGATACTAGGTGCGCAAAATATTTTACATAATTCTCAACTTACAAGTTGTCCGAGAGAGAGAGAGAGATTCATTTATCACATATAGATTTGTAGGAAAGTAATTTGCAAAATTTATGATCCTTGATGATTTTTTTCAAAAGCCCGTCAACGTTTGTTGCCCTTACAGGCCCATACTGTGGCATGTCCTGCTGCAATCCAAATGGTGGTATACCCTATTTTATCGCATCAGCCCATGAAAGAACTAAATTCAGCCCACTAAACAAACACGGATGGAATACCTGTCAATAGGGGTGGGTGTCGAGCTAGCTGGGCTCGTTCCAGCTCGTTAGCCAAACGAGCCAGTCAGCCTGCTCGGCTCGGCTCGTTAAGAAAACAAGTAAAAATCCTGGCTCGGCTCGGCTCATTAAGCTCGCGAGCTGGCTCGTTAAGCTCACGAGCTAAAGTTAAATTTAAAATCATCACAATAATATATATATATAATAGAAAAAATTATAATATTTATATGGGCAACGTATCCTATGTAAACTAGGTTCGTATGCTGTCTCTATTTGAATTCCAGCGGCGGCCGTCCCAACCTGCGGCGACTCGAGGGCGGCGGTGGTTACGACAGGGTCACGGCGGCCGATACGGCGCGTCTCGAGTCAGGCCGGGGGGAGGGGGTAGGGGGGCTACGACACCAGGGTCGGGCGTCCGCGGCGGCACTACGGCGTTTTCTTTCCGGAGGAAACGACGACGTTTTCTTCGGGGGGAAACGGCGTCACGATGGGGGCGGGGGTTAGGAGGGCTATTTAGTTATGGTGGGAGGGTTTAAGTGCTAAAATTTTTCACCTCTTTACATGGCCATCGGATGGGGATCCAACAGATGTGGTGGGAGTTTGCATAGTTTGCATACGAAGCTAGTTTGCATAGGATACGTTGCCATTTATATGATCTTAATACCTCTAAAATCTACTCTATCATACCATAATAATAGAATATAACCATAACATTATCTAGAACTACGCATATAATATACATATATTATTATTAATTAATAATTTACTCATTAGTCTATTAAAATTCTAGCTCGTTTGGCTCGGGAGCAGCTCACAAGCCGGCTCTAACTTGCTCGCTATACTGATGAGAAAAACTCTTGCTCGGCTCGTTAGAAATATGCACCAAGCTGAGCCGAGCCGAGCCGGCTACGATCCGAGCGAGCTAACGAGTTTCGAGCATTTTGTCTAGCCCTACCTGTCAAAATGGCAAGTTGGCAAATATCCACCATTCCACCGCAACATTGCTCCCCGCCCAGTTCAACGGCCTTGTCAATTGCCCCTCTATTGAGTTCAGATTAAAACCTGCAATTTTTCTCTATCTTTGTTTCATGTTATTATATATCTTAGATATTTCAAAGTCAATTTATCTAAATTTTCGCAAAAAAATGTCAATTTATCTAGATCCATTGTTATTACCTTGTTCTTACTTAGCCTTTCTTATGCTCTTTCTCGTTTTGCACCATTTTTTACACCCAGAATTATTACCACTTAACAACGGCTTCTGCCTTCTCTTTACTGCACACCTGAGAATTGTATTATATCAAAGTCGAGTACATCGCTAAGTTACAAACACTTTCAATGTACTCACTCACTAAACAGCTACAAATCTCAATTCCGAACCTGTGTAAAAAAGCAACTAGAAGATCGCATAAGCATACGCTCAGAGAACAGACTGAGAACACTCACCCAACGAACAATGACCAACATTCTTGTAGGCTGGAACGAACACAATCTTCTCCTTCCTTCTTACGTCTTTTTTCTCCATCTTTCTGCTACCGATGAGAAAGAGAGACTGATCCCAATTTATCCGACCCAAGACTGATCAACATCAATTCGGGGGACAGACCTATTCTCCCAAGCCTTTCACCATGGTTGGATCTAACCACGATAAAATGGAGAAGTGGTCGGAGAAAATTATTCCACGATGACAGCACCATCTCCACATTGATGTCGCCATCCGGAAACCTAAATCCCCATGTCACCTCTCGAAGAAAGTTGCCGACGATGTAGATGCCACTAATTCCTTCACCGGAGCCGCCATGAAAAACTCCAAGCCACCCTGTCTCCTCGCCATTGCCGGAGAGGAGGAGGAGGAAACAAAACTCCAATACCACGAAACGTGGCATGAAAAACCCTAACCCTAGACTCGATCTAATGAATATTACTGGGAGAGATGGATTTCCACTTCCTCCGGTCTCCGACGAGACGAGACGCTATAGGTGGAAAGGGAGGGAGACCCACGGTGGTGGATGCGGAGGGCGGCAGCTCCAGGAGCACGGCGACGCTGCCCGAGTCGGCCTCGGGAGCGACGCAGGGGCGAGGGACGAGTCACGTATATCAAACGTGCGGTGCTGCTTCTCACCTAGTACCGCACTCTGTTCTTCTTCAGGTCCAATGGGACTTCTATGTCCTGTCTGCTCCTCCGTCCGTCTCCATGACTTCCACCGCTAGATAAAATTTGGTGGCTTATAGATTTGCAAAACTCATCTTAGATATAGAACGTATTTTTTTTGTAAGAAATGTGAATTTCCTTGCATTGTTTTGTTTTGTGATGTATAGTCTCCATCCCGAATACAAGTTGCATATGTAGTTCAACTTTAAATATTTTAAATCTTTGACCAATACTTAGTTTAAGATTTGTAATTGAAAACACTTTTATATGATGTCAATTTTATGAATATATATATTATAGTATATAATATATTAATAGTCAAGTGAAAGTGCCTCTAGTCTAGTGGTTAAAGCATCCGAATAGCACCCTGCAGACTCAAGTTCGACTCCCTGTGGGATTAAATTAACTGGGTTTAGAATAAAAAATATAAAAAAGTAGGGGCTTGCCCTGCTGACTTCAGTCAAAAGATATTAATAGTCAAAGCATTACGTCGGAGATTTCTATCGAGTCAAATCATAAATGCACGACTTGATTTAGCACGATCTTCTAATTATACTTTCATCATTCATTTATATTATATCATATTATTTACGATCATAAATTTATAGTCATTAGAAAGTACTTTATTACAAATCTAACAATTTCAAATTTGCACTATAAATGTTAAATTTATTGTTCAAATTATTGATCAAAATTTATAAAATTTGAACCTTGATATACGTATGCATCTTATAATAGCAAAAGGACGGAGTAACTTTACCAACATACCATATCACCTGGACACCTGCCAAACTCACTATCGGCCAACCCAATTGGCGATCAGCCGAAGAGCCAAAACCCTAAACGACATTTTTGTCAAGGACTAAGGCAATGATATTTATGCTAAAACCTACAGTTCAACTATGGTGATAAAATTTAAATCCAGTTAACTAAATTTCA
Organism: Echinochloa crus-galli; assembly: GCA_900205405.1. Lineage (NCBI taxonomy): Eukaryota > Viridiplantae > Streptophyta > Magnoliopsida > Poales > Poaceae > Echinochloa > Echinochloa crus-galli. The sequence goes on along the minus strand of OAMR01000210.1, from coordinate 1,456,283 downwards.
AAATGTCAAGTTTGTCACAAAATTACTTTGACTCCACGTTAGGGTGCTGAATCACTAATGTGAGAAATTAAATCGCATGACCACGTCCATCTCCATCCCATTGATGTTAGCATCTTCATCATCGCCTCCTACACCATGCGTGCTTTAATTTATTGGATCGCGCTTGCCTTAAACCAAAATTGTAGAACAGTGAGGTACAAATCATTAATTGGAAACTTAGGATGAGAACACATTGCCTGAAATCAGCATGTTGGTGTAGATTGAGAGGTCATATAGTCAGTTCTCCCTAAGGCATGTTTTGCATTCGTCTTCTTTAAATTAATAAAATTCATGTACTACACTTGCATAGGCAAATCCACATGTCACAAATACTCAAATCAGATGCCGTTGATGGATCAACTATGACCGGTGGCGTAGCTAGGATTCCAGATAAGGGTGGTCCAACTTAATATTTTTTTCTAAGTTTATAAACGTATAATATGCTTACACCGAATAGCACCCTGCAGACTCAAGTTCGACTCCCTGTGGGATTAAATTAACTGGGTTTAGAATAAAAAATATAAAAAAGTAGGGGCTTGCCCTGCTGACTTCAGTCAAAAGATATTAATAGTCAAAGCATTACGTCGGAGATTTCTATCGAGTCAAATCATAAATGCACGACTTGATTTAGCACGATCTTCTAATTATACTTTCATCATTCATTTATATTATATCATATTATTTACGATCATAAATTTATAGTCATTAGAAAGTACTTTATTACAAATCTAACAATTTCAAATTTGCACTATAAATGTTAAATTTATTGTTCAAATTATTGATCAAAATTTATAAAATTTGAATCCTTATATACATGCGCGCCTTATAAAAGCAAAAGAAGAGAGTATAAATTTTTGTTTGCCGGAAAAAATTAATCCTATCGCCTCTTATTCCCTACTCCTCCCTGCTCGTACCCATAGAGCAAACAACCTGAGGTGGCAGTAAGGGTCTCAAGTTCCCTGCACTTTGGAGGTTGTGAGCAAGCGCGCGAGAAGCAGGTGTGACAGGGGGCAAGCTAGTCTACTTGGGGCGTTGGGTGGTACTGTATTTTCATAGCAGGTCAGCTCAGTGGTGGATCCATGTCCAGAAATTGGAGTGCTCATCTTTCCTTCTTTTTTCTCCTTCCTCTGGTTTTCTTCTTTCTCCTCCTTTTCTTCTTCATTCTCTTCACAAATGGCTGAAAATTGGTGGGGCCTTTGGGGAGGCTCCAGCCCCCTACCCCACGTTGGATCCGCCCTTGGGTCCATGTCCATTCCAGTTCCACAGCCGATTCATGGTTTCCCGGTTTTTGTCATGTCTAAATTTGTGCTAGATTTAAGTAGTAGATGGATTGATTCTGTGAGATGTATGTAAAATGTAGCCATGTAACTAAAAGTGTGTCAGTGCCTAAAAAATAAGGAAGAATAGTGTAGATCTGAAATCTTACTGTTCTTTCTTTTACTATGGTATAATCAGATTTTATTTCTAAAGAATATTGGTGCTTGCTACTTGACCTCTTTACAACAAAGCTATTCAAGAACATTAAAGAAGTTCTTTTTCTTCGGAGAAGTTTGGGTCTACTATCCATAGCTTAATTCAACATGTTCGATGAATTCTTATTCAAATTTTCATGTGTTCAGATAAGAACTCTTAGTTTGTTTAAAGGAATTTTTAGTTTTTCTACTCACTATTCATATCTTAATACAACATGTTTGAACAAATTTAGTTTTACTTGCTGGACAGAGATTATTCAAGATAATTAAATATTATGTTCAGCTTTACATATAGGATGAAGATTATTTAATATATGACATATTTTCAAATTCTCAGTTTTTCAATTTTTCTATATAGATGAATGTGTTGGTATGTATATTTGATACAAAAAAAATGACGAATGGACATACAGTATATACTAGAATCACGCACTAAATAATAATAGCCCTCTAGTTAGATCCGTTAGATACCGAGTATGAAGACTTAAATTATTATAAATAAAGTTGGAGAGTTTAGTGCTATATATTAAATAGAATAAAAAAATGTTAGAACACAATCATAATGTTTGATCTTTGGATATCCGTGTTTGGTCTAGTAAGGTCCTATTTGGGGTCTACTCAGCTAATTGTTACTCCCTCAGTCGTCCTAAAATATAAGATATGGTCAAACTTAACACAGTCTCTAATATTAACATTGGACCTTTTATGCGGCTAGGACCCTTAATATCTTCTATACTATAATATATATCATTTTTAGACAAATCTTTTATTATACAAGATTAATTAAAAGTTAAAAGTTTCAAAGTTTGAATCATGAATTGCATGCACACCTTGAAACCTAATTAAAATGGGTTGCCCGTTACATATTCTATCTTTAACACAACTACACAAGTTTGCAAAACTCTTAAATAATTTTAAGTATCGTAATACAATTAAAAACATAAAAAGAATATTGCTTCTTTGTGCACTTTTCCGGTGAATGCATTGAGCATATTAGCTCTATCCCTTTACTTTTAGATAATCCCTCTCTATACTTATCTTGACCAGCCTGCCTCACTTTGCTACCTTGCCGAGCGAGCATAGCAACATAGCATTAGGGTAGCATCCTTTTTCTACTCCACATCGGGAGAAGAATCTAGAACAACAAATATCCCGAACAACAAATATTTGTTTACAGCTCTGATCAGAAGTAGTGTTTTTTTATCGTTTATTTTCTATCCTAGGGTACGCAAGTGAACGAATGTACAAGAAATATGTACATTATTGTTTTTGAGAGGACAAAATATGTACATAAATGTTTTTTTAGAGAGGAAATACGTACGGTAATTTTTTTAAAGAATTATACAGTACCACTCAGACGCTCACACATACACGCACTCATCCTCTATGAATACACATAGGCAAACCCTACTCCTATGAGCACATATACGCACACACACTCACCCCTATGAATACAAGTACGCAAACCCTACTCCTATAAGCACCTCCGAAGAAAATCACAGGAAAAGATGTGAGCACCAGGATTTAAACCTTGTGGGTAGCGTTCAACTGGACCGTTCTATTATTGGGCTACAACATTTGCGCCCTTGTGAGAAAAATGAAAGCCCAAAAAAAAATGAAAGCCCCAGAAAGGAACGGCCCAAAAATTCAGCCCAGCAAACAAAATGAGCAGGGGCGGGCGAACCCTAACGCCTCTACATTTCTTTTCATTCCTCACTATCTGGTCTCTGCTTCTGCTAGTCTCCATAGGGAAGGGGGAGACCACCTGAGGCGGCGGTAACGAGCGCAAGCCTCGTGGGATCTTGGGAGGCTGTGAGAGAGCGCGCGAGGAGCAGGTGCTACGGGTGGCAAGCGAGTCTGCGTGGGGAGCGGCAGCTGCAGTGTGCAGATTGAGGTCAGTGTCACTTCTATTTCTAGAGCCGATTTGTTACTCCCAAGTTTTGTCATCCCCAAATATGTGCTAGGTTGAAGTAGTAGATGGAGTGATTCTGTGGATTTTTGTGAAATGCAGCCAACCGTGCCTTCAAAAGTCAGCAAGAATCATGTAGATCTGAAATATAGCTGTCATAGAGGGGAGTTCTGTTGATTGTTCAAAGGGCCTAAGCTGATAGCTGCGGAAAGCAATTTGGTATCCAGCGTTTGGAGTCTGGAGCCACCTTCCCGGCATCTGCAGATTGGGATACTTACAACTCTGCGAGATGGATGAGAGTTCAAGCAAGAAGGAGCAGTCTGTGAGTGTCACCGAGGATATCCTCGTTGAGATCCTCTCACGTGTACCCTACAAGTCTCTGTGCCGCTTCAAGTGCGTGTCTAAGTCATGGCTTGCCCTTTGCTTCGATCCCATCGTCCGCAAGAAAGCGCCCCAGACCCTGTCGGGCTTCCTCTACCGAAGCTACACAGAGCCTAGTTACAACCCTTCTGAACTCCGTCACCATTTCACCAACTTGTCAGGGAGAGACCGGCCTATGGTTGATCCCTCCCTTAACTTCTTATTCTCAGCCAACTATGTAGATGTCGAGTTTCTGCACTGCTGCAATGGCCTTCTCCTGTGCTGTTGCAAGGAGTCTTCAGACGAGGAGTCCTCAGACGAGGAGTCTTCAGACCAAGAATATGACTATGTCGTGTGCAATCCTGCTACTGAGAAGTGGACTGTGTTGCCAAAGGCAGAAGAGAGGCCAGGAAGATCCACCATGTATTTGGGGTTTGACCCAACCGTCTCCTCACACTTCACAGTATTTTTGCTCGCAGAGTTCATGCGTGGTATGCAGGATAATGAAGTTGACGAGGAGGATCAGATTGAGGATTGGTACCATGAAATCAGAGGAGTGGACATCTACTCGTCACAAACTGGGAGATGGACCTACCACCAAAGTCAATGGGGTGACAAAACTATACAAATATTTAGTTCTGGTGTCTTCCTTAATGGTTCTCTGCATGTGACTACTCTTGATTCTTCAGTGAACACGGTAGACACAGAGGGAAAGACATGGACAACTATTCCTATGCCCTACTATTGTAGATTCCTCGGGATATCTCAGGGGCACTTGTATGCTGTGCGTCGTCCCAGGTACAGCTCTCAGCTATCAATTTGGGTTCTCGAGGATTATGGTGGTAAAAAATGGAGCCTAAAGCAGACTATCGATTCGGTGGAATTATTTGGAAGACATAATATTTTATTTGAAGATGGTTTTCCACCCAAGGTGATTGCAATCCATCCAGAATGCAGTTTGGTTTTCATGATTCTGGGGTTTCGGAAAAACTTTGTGTCTTACAATATGGATAACAAGCAAGTGCATGATATCTGCAATCTTGCTGACCAATCTGTGGACCCATATCTACCTTATATCCCTTGCTTCTTGGAATGGTTTTCAGATGGGCACTAAAAGTTACAGCATTTTCACACTTGCTATTGGCATGATATCGATGCACTCATGAATTGATGGTGTGACGTAGAGGCTATATCTTTGAGGGGGCAGGGGACTGGGTTTGTCATGTCTACTTCAATATGGCGCTCTTATTTTCCTGTAGTGGACTATTTTGATGGAGTTAGTTTCTCTATTTGCTTTTCGTGTGCTAAGTGTTGTGAACGAATGTTAGTTCCTCAAATTTGCAAGCATGTGTAAACTGGTGATGTATTTCTGGAAATTGTACTATGCAGCATTTTAATTCTCTTATCTGTGTTTTAAAGATACTTTGTTGAACTTAGTTACTTTATTTACTAGATGTTGTGAACAATTGTTAGCTCCTCATATGGGCAAACATGAGTGAACTTGTGATATATGTATATGGAAGTAAGCAACATTTTAATTTTCTTCTATGTATGTTAGGAACTTAGGATGAAACCTATGGATAATTTCATCCTATTTTTTGCCCACTGAATATCCTATCCATGGAGTATTTTTCCTTTTAGAGTTGTGCCTTCTATAGTAAGATTATGTGGGTCAAGGAAGACTGTTTTCACTGTTTGAGTTCAATAAAACTTTTGTTTACCAGTAGTTGTTGCCCACAAAAATATCTCATTTATCCTTGTCATCCGGCTGAGAATAAATTGTAGGCTAACTTGTCATATCACGATGATTCCATGTTCTTGTCCATCTAAATTTATTAGCTTGAAGCATCTTAGCCTCCAGGATTTCTTTTTCCAGAATGCCACTTGCCAGTTGTATTTGTCCTGCTTGGTTTAGAACTAATTTTGTAGAACTATTACAAATGTTGATTCACCGATGCATTGTTCAATATTGAAAAGGATTTCCTTTGTCATTTCTGTTTACATTTATATATGAAGATCTATTACTGTACCTACGCTACCCAGAACTGTGCTTAGTTTTTGCTCGAGGACAAAGCTGTGCTTGATCAAGTATTAGATTCTGTTACTTTAAGTTAATGCATTGCGTTTTCACATTATCTATTCTTCAGTTCCTATTGGAAAATATGTGCTAATTCTTTTTTAGTTGTTGGTAAATGTCTAGCACATTAATTTTATTTACTGAAAGTTTGCCTCGTATAATTTGTTTCTTGTTCTAGTTCTTTGGGTTCTTTCAACTTTGTAAAATGTATCTAACTATACTAAATAAAAAGAGAAAATTCCTTATTTGACACTGAAAAAATGACTCGTTCCTTCCTTGGCCCTCAACAAAATTTCCTTCCCTATTTGACACCGCCGTGAGATAGGAGTGCTAACAGTGTTAAAAGTGACGTGAAAAGACGATTTTGCTCCTCATGCAGTTTTATGTGTAACTCTGTTAGCATCAAGGTTCACAAATACATCATCACAGATGCATACAATAGGTTCACACATAGTTTTGGTTCACACATACATGTTGTGGCATACAATAGTTAGTTACACATGAAACTGCATGAGGGGTAAAATCGTCTTTTCACGTCACTTTTAACACTGTTAGCACTCCCATCTCACGGCAGTGTCAAAAAGGGAAGGAAAGTTTAGTTCGATGTCAAATAGGGAAGGAAATTTTGTTGAGGGCCAAGGAAGGAACGAGTCATTTTTTCAGTGTCAAATAAGGAATTTTCTCAAATAAAAAAGGACATGTGGCAACATCCCCTATTTATCTAGACACAATGTCAAATCTGAGTCATTGGGTTGTCTCGATTCTCCTGACCCAAGTAGGATCGGTTATTCTCTACAGAACTCAGGGTTTATAACAGTCAAATAATGTTTATTTTAGTCTATATGTTTTCCTCCAAATTCCTGAAGTTGCTGCAGTCGCATATCTGATTATGAATTTTGTTTCGAAAATAGCATTTGTAAATGGCTCATAAATTCTTCCATATATGTGGTATAGGTATGTTTTATGCCACTGTTGTTTGAGAAATACTACCGTGAAAGAAGATTGGGCTTCAGGTTATTCAAAGACAGTTCACCATAGTATTGTGCGATAGTTTAGCTCTAGCTCACCAACGATTGTTTAAGTTTGGCCCAAGTTAAACCAGCTTGTATGATGGTTTTGTGGGTTTATCTGGAAAATTATCATTCGAGTGTAGCAAAACCATGTGATTACCATGTGATCAAAGTATCTGTCACTTCTGTAAGCTTCCATACGGTTGTTCTTTTTCACGATACAGCCTACCTTTGCCCCACAAACAAATTGAAACCATCTGCACCGTTATGATTAATATTATTGACAGATGCATGAAGCTCACTTGTGCTTTGATGTCTGCTGCTCTTTTCTTGGAACTGATACTGTAGATTCGAAATTCTTATAGCCTTCCCTTTACTTGGAACTGACACTGTAAATTAATTTGAGATTCTTGTAAGGTGTCAAAATTGACAGCACAGCACTACAACAGCGGGCGCATCACAAATTACTCTTTGCTGATGGAGTCGAGACGTCATTTATGGGACCTCAGATCAGAACCTGATATCAACACTTCACTAATGAGTGGGGTAATCAGTAACAAAAAGAATGCCAATCAACACTTCACTAATCCACTTGTAATGTACACTTTTGCTTATCTTCATTGTTGATCTATCTTGAACTTATCATAGATTTTTGAGTAAAGTGTATGGCCGGTCCTTAAATTTATTTGATTGTGCCACTTAGGTTTATATACTTTGAGATTGCAGAATTAGCACCATAAACTTGTTTCCTGTCATCACTTGGGTCTAATCAGGCCATGGCCCGCTTGATGCACTGACCTGGCATGCCCTAAACTTGTTCGACTGCATTGAGAATTCATGTGGTTTGAGTTCACCATCACCATCAATAGAGCATAATACCATGACCATCTTGCTGGTTGGTTTCCTTTTCGACAATTCAACACATGAAGTTTCCGTGGAACATTACCACTATTTTTTTTTTGCGAATAACATTACCACTTATCGCCATGGGTAGGAAAACCAATTGATCGATCAGCATGTGACTGAGGTCCATGCCACTGGTAATAAACTACTTCCATACCGAAGCATGAAACCAGTAAAATACTCTAGACCTGTTACTTCAACATTCGCCGCAAACAAATCGAAACCATCTTCACCGTTATCCTTAATATTCTTGGCGGATACATGAAGCCCACTTATGCTTTGCATGTCTTCATTCCCCTTTCTTGGAACTGGCATTTGTAAATTGTGGATGTGAAAAATATTCTTTGATGCCATCCGTTCCTTTTCTTCAAAACCGGGACTGTAAATCCGAAATTCTTATATGATGTTACCAAAAAGAAAAAGTCACATCTAAGATGTATCCTGTCGTAGTGCTCGCTGTACCAAGACAGCAGAACACAAGTCTTACGGCAATCCCCTTGTTTTTATCAACGGAGAGGGTGAAAAAGGAAGCAGCCAACAAGGTCACAAGGAGAGAGATCCCATGGAATCATCCCTTTCCAGCTCCTGTATCTGCGAATATAACTGCTCTAAACAAATGCCGAAGTCGTTGTTTGCCGCCAATAGTTTACCGGTTTGCCCGTGGCGAGGAATATGCTGCTGTGTATGCTTTGAATTTTTAGTCACCACTCTTTCTCTCTCAGACCTCCAAGCAGCAACCAATCTCCTGTCTTCTCTCTCCCCGGCACCCCTGCCCTCATTGGCACGCTTAGCATATGCCACTAAATATTCGGAGAAGCACTTCTTGTCTCCCCTCCTCCCTCCAAATGCTTACATCAACACCAACACCTCTGCTCTGCTCTTATATCAGGAGCAAGCGATCAATCGATCTGGGTGGACCAGTGATTAGTACTTACTACTTATTAGTAGGGAGTTCATTGCTCGATTGATTATTAGAGGATGAAGTTTGGCAAGTGGCTGAAGAGGCAGATCGAGCAGAGCCTGGCGGAGTGGCGTGGCCAGTTCCTGCGCTACAAGGAGCTCAAGCGCTGCGTCAAGGCCGTCCCCGGCGGCGGTGGGCCGCCGTCGCCGGTGGAGGAGGCCGAGTTCGTCGCGGCGCTGGACGCCGAGATCGACCGGATCAACGCCTTCTTCATGGAGCAGGAGGAGGAGTTCGTGATCCACAGCCGGGAGCTCCAGGAGGACATCAACCGGGCGCTGGCCCGCAAGGCGGCCGGGCTCGTCACGCCGGCGCAGCGCGAGGCCGCCGTCGCCGCCATCCGCAGCGAGATCGTCAACTTCCACGGCGTCATGGTGCTGCTCCTCAACTACAGCAGCATCAACTACATAGGTAAAAAACAGAGAACCCCATCAGCTGCGGGGGATTATTAGACCTTGTTGATTGATGATGAACTCAGAACTCCGGCGGCAATGACACTTTTTTATATATTTGCAGGCCTGGCCAAGATCTTGAAGAAGTACGACAAGCGCACGGGGGCGGTGCTGCGGCTGCCGGTGATCGAGGCGGTGGTGGGGCAGCCCTTCTTCGAGACGGGGACGGTGTCGCAGCTGGTGCGGGAGTGCGAGGCCATGATGGAGGCGGTGTTCCCGGAGGCGCCCGAGGGCCAGGCCGCGGCGCGCCGGGACAGGGAGGCGCTCGCCGTCGCCGAGCAGAGCATCTTCAGCAACACCGTGGCGGCGCTGCTCACCATGGAGGACGTGCGCGCGTGGAGCTCCACCAAGGGCAGCCACTCGCTGCCGCCGCTCAACCTGCCGGACTCCGACTGGCTCCGCTCCTTCCAGCGGCGCCACCGATCCCCACCCGATGACGATGACAATTCTTGATTAACTGGCTTCCACCCTCCTCTGTTTTGCTCGCATTCCTTCTTTTGGCATCGCCACGCCTGGAAATGCTCTGCTTGCTTGCCTGTAATTTTACAGCCTTTTTAATCTCCTTTTATTTTACGTAGTGCGGTAGTACTAGCTTCTAGTTAGGCTGCGATAAATAATGGAAATTACTAAGATGAGATGTGAGCGAGCATACAAATTCATTCTGAACTTGGTGCGAAAATTGTACAGTCACTTATGAAAGAAACTCTGCTTTTGCACTTTTCATTCTTTGTTCAAGACTTCACCATGTGCTAGATAGAAAACGTTCGATATGGGCATCAAAATTCAAAACCCGGATTTGGATGCCAGATTTAGTCCATATTTCAGATGTGGTAAAAGTTGCTTGGAATCGAGATGGGTCTGACTCGGACTCCGATTCGGATTCGGTGTGTATTATTTCGAGCAAATTTTATGGTGGATCCATCAACTTTCAAAACAATCATATAGGTCAAAAAAATGTCTACCATCTAATTAAATAAGGAGTGGAGGTCCCCACGCCTCCACGAAGGCTAAAGTTGCCTATATGGTGCATCCATTGTGGATCGCTGATAGTTTTGACGCTGTCGGACTGTCCGTTGATTTGGTATCCGTTTGCGTGGCATTGGAACGATTTTTCCATGTTGCCGAGTGTAGTTTCATCACTCGAGTCTTGACGTGTGCGACACTGCTACAAAGATGAGTTTGTTCACAAATAATGAAGGATGGGTTTGTTAAGTCATTGTGATGTTCTAGCAAGTACAGTATGCAGAAAAGAGTGCCTCTTGAGCAGGCATCGGAGGGTTATTAGTTTTCAGCTGTGGGTGTCAAAAGTCAACGAGATCTCGGAAACGCATGGACGAGCGCACCGCAGCGGCCAAGCGTTGAACAAATCAAGCGGCACTTTCTATTTCAGATGACATCACACAGGAGTCAACCCACCGCACAGGCAATTGGTGCCTGATGAAACGCTGCTGCAAACACATAATTACATGGCGATAATATAATTTACTTGATAAGATAAGTTGATCATATTAATCAAATGTCACACATGCAATTCGAGACTACGTGACATTGATGATTCTTGGGATAAAAGAATATGCCTGTCAAGGTGTGGGTGCAACAAAATGACACCTAATACAAGGTGGCAAGAAGCCAGGATTCACAGTTGACGCAGGGGCTGTTTTTTTATTAAAAAACTTGTATCGGGAATATCTATGTATTATTTATGCTAAGGTCTCTATGCATATACTGTATATTGTTTATACTAGGGTCAGTGTTATTGTGAAAGAAAAAAATAAAGGGTTTTTCTTAAGAAGAATCCAAAGGAAACCGCCGGGGGTGGTAACTCCCTTGATTCGCTACTGACCAAATATAAAAGCTTCCAAATTTCATACAGACGTTAGAGAAAACTGCGTGCTAGATCGGAGGAATATTCTTACATGGCTGATGAGTGATGACAACGAATAGGTAGGTAGATGAACGAAAGCAGACGGGCTTGTCCAAGGATTCGTGCAGGATATTCCTCCAAAATGCCAAGACTCCAAACAGCAGATGAGGCCAAGTTACTTCTCCAAGACCATGCATACATCTGGAAGAGGCGGTGGCGGAAAGGTCTATAACTCTTTTCTAAGAGTGTCGGCGAGCAGTCAAGAGTTCGGCAAAGCTTATGAAGTGCCAGCACCAGCAATAACAAAAGATCGGGCCATTCTGCAAGCAGATAAGCCGCCCATTTCGCGTGTGACTGTCGGATCTTTACCGGGCCATCAAAATGGACGCTGCAGTTGGTTCCCACGGGTGGCAGCTCCATAATAAGAATCGACCCCGGCCGAGCTCGATCAGGGAAGATGTCCCAGCGCTCTCCCTCCCCCTGCCCTTCCCCCGCGCCGGCAGCCACCTCGACGCCGGCAGCCACCCCTCCCTCCCAGCCCAGCTCGCCGTCAGCTACTCCGGAAACGGCGACCACCCCCCACTACCTGAACAATGGCTATCTGCACCGGTTGGGAAGGGGCATTGGCACCGGTTTTCCCAACCGGTGCTATGTCTTCGGTGCTAAAGGGTGGCACCGGTGCTAAAGGTGCCCACCTTTAGCACCGGGTCAAATAACGGTGCTAAAGGTGCCCACCGGTAGAAAAAAATGCGTGCTGTGCGGATGGCTGCTGCTGGGATTCGAACTCAGGACCTCTTGCCTCGCGCATACCCACCTAACCATCTCACCTATGCAGCACATGTGATAGAATAGAATATGCTTTCCTTTTAAAGTAACATGCAACACCCCCTTTAGCACCGGGTCGTAACACAAACCGGTGCTAAAAGGCCTTTAGCACCGGATCGTAACACAAACCAGTGCTAAAAGGCCCTCTCCTCTCCCTGTGCTGCCGCTGACTGGGTCTGCAGAGCGTTCTCCCACGCCCAGATCTGGTTCGCCCCCAACGACGCTGCAGCGGTCGGCATCTACCCCAGGCTCTCCCTCGCTCCTCTCGCCGGCGGCCAGGCCGTTCCTCCCTTCAAGCCTGGTCACGTGGGCGCAGATGGATGAGGAGGACGAGGAGCGCGTCGACTACGACTTCAGCCCGACGCCGTCCCCCTCGCGCTCTCCACCAAGTTACAAGGATGTCGCCTGCGGGATTTCCCCCTTCCCCACCCCGGGTGGGATGGCGAGCTCGTCGCGCCCTGCGGTCTGCGTCGCGTTGGCATCGGCGGGTGCGGGTATGGTGGGTGCGATCATGGAGGGCGAGACGGCGGCGGCGGGAGGGCGACGGAAACGGCGCCGGCCCTCCCGTCGTGTCCGTCAGCGGCAGCCGCCTCCCCCGTTGAGGGTTGTCCCCGCTGCGGGTCGCGTCTCCACGGCACCGTGTACCTCCACTGCTGCAGCGGCCGCGCCGGCGCCTCGGCGGAACGTTGCGACGCGTCTTGGTCCGGTGGTTGCGGACGCGTTCCAGGGGCCGTCTGGCTGCACACCGCAGCAGATGGAGCCGGATTGCTGCTATGTTGGTTTCTGTGACAGTATGGCTGCGATGGAGACTCGCTTGCATCTGTCTCCCATCGCCCAGGTGGGTGCTTCCACAGGATTCACGCCAGCGGCTGCCAAGGCAGTGATTTTGGCGGCTACTGGGCTGGATGAAGGGGAGGTGGCGGTTATGCAGCTACGTCCAGAGAGTTTTTTGGTGGCCTGCAGTTTTTTCCTCGTCGAGACGCGGCAAACAGAGGTGGCGGCGACATGCCGGAGTCGAGGACGACGGCCTCTGGTGACCCCAAGACGACAGCAACCTGTGTGGGTGCTGCCACAGCCGGGGCCACCACGAACGATGCCACAGACGAGAACGGTTGCCCTGACAAAGCTGATGCACTGGAAAAGAACTTTCCAAAAGCAGATTCAAACACCGGTGTTGAGCCAACATTGACTGTACTAGGTGTGGGAGATGCGGACAAGACAACGGGCACATCTCCCTTGGAGGAGATGCCCGGTCTGGCCCAACGAGAGACAGTGCCTGCAGTGCTGACGCCGAAAGGGACACGCCGTTGGACGGATTCTTGCGAATCAGCATGCATCCGCGATGAGCACCCTCTTGGGGACCACGCGTTTGAGCCAATGCGATTGGAAACTGCTTTGCCTGTGCGAGCCAGCAACAAGGTGGTGGGCCCGCAAGCGTCAGGGGGTGCTGAGGCATTGTTGGTGCTAGAACCGGTGGCTACAGCCACGATGGGGTTAGCACTGCAAGCTCCCATGTTGCCCCCTTGCCTGAGCGCCAGCGCAGTTGGGTCAATCACTCAGATTCCTACGAAAACTGGGCTGCCAGGCGTCTGCTTGGGCCTGAGCTACCATGAACCAGGCTATGAGGAGCCACTAGGAGCTGGCCAGATTCTGGGCCCTGTTACGGCCTGCCCACTGTTGGCACTCCTTACGGCCTACAGATAAATCCGCAAGCGGACGGATACCGATGTAGCTTTCACCCGGGAGTATTCCAAGGTATCGATTTCCACGGGTAGATGGAGTTGTCCTAGGTAGATGGAGTGGATGAAATGGATGGATGAGGTGGGTGACGACAACAAGGAGGGAAGAGGAAAGGTAGGAGGGTAGAGAGGGTACAGGTCTGGTAAGAGTATTCTTCCGACTACTGAGCAATTCAGAGGATACGAACAGATACTTGCTTCGGGACTACAGAGCCTCCGACACATAGAAAGGGATGAGAAGGGGGGCCACTATTTCCCAACTGGGGGATCCTACGGACCGGAACTAACGTGATGGGCTAC
>OAMR01000210.1:1428415-1441511 GCA_900205405.1 Echinochloa crus-galli | reverse complement strand
GAATTGCTTCTGAGGAGGCTGTCTCTTATACACATCTCCCCAGCACCGCCTCTGCCTGGTGGGCCCCCTTGGGCAGGCCTCTGGTGCTTGGTTTCCTTGTTGTGCTGGCCCGGGATGAGTTGGAGTGTTTCTGGTGGACTCGTGGGCTTCGTCGGGTTGGATTCGGGTTGCTGGTCTTCTAGGTACAAGTTGAGTCGGCCAGAGTGGCGTGGTGGTGATGCACGTGTCATGCCCCGTCATTGCTCGGTTGTCGGTGACGTGGATAGCCTCCCGGTTGTGCTTCTCGTTGTATACGGCTAAGGGGGGTAACCGGCCGAACGGAGTCGTTCGGCCGAATCAGTCATTTCCGACCCCTATAGCACGTATTTCTCGTTATCGTACCTGCACAAGCGACACTCACCAAAACTCGTGGAACTCCATTAGAAATAAAACCTAAGTACATGGAATGTTACATAAAGCCTCGTTTATTCCCGAGTATTGGTGGTCGAAATTGGGTTGTAACGACCGCCAACAAGCTCCCCCAAGCTTAGCTCTTTGCTCGTCCTCGAGCAAAGATAAAAACTTAGGAGCTTGGTGGATCAGGAGTTGCTACAATGTCATATCTCTTGCAGGTAACTTTATAAACAACTAATACTCAAAAATACTTGAGTTGATGAAGACCCAGCGGGCGGCCCGACCGGATATCTAGGGATATTCCGGTTGTAACCGACCTGGACTAGAGTCCTGGTCGGAGTCAAGTAGGTTTAGATGGAAACCGACTTGTAAACCCTAGCCCGCTACCCTATATAAAGCGGCCTAGGGTACCCCCATGAGGGACAACGGGTACACACAAACCTCATCCTGTAAACCATACGCTCGTCCCAGCTTCCTGAAGCTTGGCCGGGTCCCAGCAATACAAACGACGCCACCGACACAGGACGTAGGGTATTATACCTCCGGGTAGCCCGAACCTGACTAAATCAGTGCCTCCTGTGTACCATCAAGTCACTAGTTCATCAATCACCCCTCCTACAAATCAACCACTCGGGTACCCCAAGGTGGATTGCCGGTCCTAAGGTCCGACAGGTGCTTGTTAAGCTGCATCTTGCTAAATTACTTGAGGCCAACAGGATATATTGGCAGCAGAGAAATACTAAAAGATGGGTCAAGTTTGGTGATGAGAATTCCAAACTGTTTCAGGCTATGGCCACCTACTCTTTTAGGAAGAAGTCCATCCCTGTCCTTTACCTGCAAGATGGTTCCCAGTTGGTGGAACATAACCAAAAAGCTGATGCTCTCTGGGAGGCTTACAAAGAAAGGCTTGGTATTTCTGAATTTTCAGATATCATCTATGATCTGTCCAGTTTGTTGCAGCATGAACAGTTGCCTGTTATGGATGGGCCTTTTCCAGAGGAGGAAATTTTGTCAGTCTTGAAGGACATGCCTGCTAGCCATGCTCCTGGCCCAGATTGTTTTAATGGGACATTTTTAAGAAGCGCTGACACCTGCTCAAGTTATGCAATGACTTTGCTTCTGGCTCTATGGACTTAACAAGTATCAATGGTTCTCTGATCACTTTGATCCCAAAGAAGGAGGATGCTAAGTTCATTGATGATTATAGGCCCATATCCTTGCTAAATTATTCTTTCAAGTTTCTAACTAAGTCGCTGGCCAATAGATTACAGCAGGTCATTCTTCAGTACTCATGTATCTTTTCGTTAAATAGGGCAATCTCCGGTTGGTTCAAATGCACCAACCGGAGTGACAATTTTATTCTTTTTGCATTCAACTCTAATTTTATTTATTCATCAAGCTAATGTTGGAAACAAAATGTGTTGGAAGGGAAATAATTAGAGCACCTCCTAAACAATGATTTGAGCAAAGGGAAATTGAATTGGGAAATAAATTGAAACTAATGGTGCTCTAAAAGATACAACCACACGACTTCTACTCTATAGATGGATTTTAAAGGTCTAGATGTCATGTGGCTTTGGCGAGCCTCTCTGATTTGGCTGTGAATGCTTGGTACAGGACATTGTTGTTGTCCATCTGCCAAGGCTCGCCTTCAGTGACCTTCTCATCCTGGTTGCTCAACTTCTGGCATGTTTGTGCCAGTTCTTTTTCAGGCTCTTCAACCATGGGTTTCTCCTCTCTCTCCTCCATGGCTTTCTTCGTTGGTGGACTTGTCATACTCATGGAGAGGTAACCCTTGGGTGAGGAAAGGTCTTTGGATAAGGATTGGGTGGTCATGGCGGCTGGGAAATGTGAACACTTGGTCGTGTTCGGGAAAGTGATGGAGGATGGTTTTTGACTTGAGATCGACAAGCAGCTTTCCCAACATTTCCCTAGCGACTTTGAGACAAGATGGGATAGAGATAGGATCAAGGGTCCAAAAGGACGCTCAAGGGCAAAAGAGGGGTCCTTCGGTCGGACCAACATGGTTTGGCCGAATTGTCCTAATTTGCCCAAGCTAGAGTGGTCTAGATGCCCAGAGTGCATCAGTGAGCCTATCTCTTTAGCCTACCCATCTAATTGACGATCTTTGCAGAATGTTCTTGATGTGAGTGTTGGATGTTCTGCCTGATCACTAGTTTGGGGATGAAAACGTGGCTCCCCCAAGCTTAGATGTTTTCGGGAGATGGAGTCAATGAGATGGGGGCCTCTACGACCAGCCCAGGGATGCTAAAGCGAGGCAGGATGTTTTCGTTGGACATTTGCTTAGCGTGCCTGGTGGCTGCGGCTCGGTAGGGCTTGGCTTCTGGCTTTGAATCTAGACTTTCCCCGATCAAAGACGAATCTTCGTGACAATTTCCTAACGACCCCAAGATAAGGTGAGACAGGGATACGATATGTATGAATGTTAGCAGTATTCCCTTTGAAATCTTGGATCGAGTGTCCTAAGACTGATCGATCCTCCTCCAGGACCGTGGAAGTCGGTTGGGTTCCAGGGGGTTTATCACTGATGGTCACTAGAGCGGATTTTCGTCCGTAAAGAGGGAAGAACACTTCAATCTAGAGGAACGAGGCTTAGGCTCGATTGGAGGATGAATTTCTTCTTCCTCCATAAGGCATTGGGCATCTTCTTCTAGGACAGGTTGCTCTAAGTCTATCAAGGATGTTGACATGACCTCCTCTATAGGATGGGGATCGAGGTCCGCCTCTATTGGTGTATTCAAGGAATAAGAATAAGAGACTGGGACAAGCTCTTCTCCGATCCTAGGCTCTACTAGCTGAGGACAGCCTTGGTGAATGCTGAGAGCTTAGCACCATCGCTTGGTGCTTCTGTTGCCGGACTGGGCACAGTCACCGCATTATGGGCCGGTGTGGATGGCTCGTCATGCGACGGTGGGTGTTGGCGGTCGTTACAACCCAATTTCGACCCACCAATACTCGGGAATAAACGAGGCTTTATGTAACATTCCATGTACTTAGGTTTTATTTCTAATGGAGTTCCACGAGTTTTGGTGAGTGTCGCTTGTGCAGGTACGATAACGAGAAATACGTGCTATAGGGGTCGGAAATGACTGATTCGGCCGAACGACTCCGTTCGGCCGGTTACCCCCTTAGCCGTATACAACGAGAAGCACAACCGGGAGGCTATCCACGTCACCGACAACCGAGCAATGATGGGGCATGACACGTGCATCACCACCACGCCACTCTGGGCCGACTCAACTTGTACCTAGAAGACCAGCAACCCGAATCCAACCGACGAAGCCCACGAGTCCACCGGAAACCCTCCAACTCATCCCGGGCCAGCACAACAAGGAAACCAAGCACCAGAGGCCTGCCCAAGGGGCCCACCAGGCAGAGGCGGTGCTGGGGAGGCCGGCCAGAGGCCAGGCCCAGTTCGGCCGAACTGGGGCCTTCGGCCGAACCGCCCCCAGCCTGGAACCGCCTCCACAAGTGCAACCCTGGCCCTTGGATCAAAGGTCGGCGCATCTCCGGTTCGGCCCGAACCGGGGAGTTCGGCGCGAACCGGCATCTTCGGGCGAATCAGCCCGGAATCTTCCCCCCCCGGTGCCTTGGCCGCTGCTCCACCTCGAACCGACCCTGGGAGCTATAAATAGAGCCCTCCTCCACCTGCAACATACACAACACAAGAGGAGAAGAAGAGTAGGCGTCGCTAGGTTCCGCCACTCATATCAGTAGAAATAGGGAGAGAGGAGAGGTGAGCGTCCCGGAGGGAGGCCGAAGTGTCGGCCCCTCTTCCCGCTGTACCTCTACGGATGCGGCTCTTCTTCGAGTAACATCCGGGTCATGTCTGGTAACTCTGTATCTCTCTCTGAATTAATTGAGTATTCAGTTCTTACATTTATATGCTTGCATCATTCTTCGTTCAATGCTAGTAGTGTAGTGTAATTGTATGCTAGCTGCTTAGCTTGGGTGCTTATCTTACTATAGGAGATAAGTAGTTATTGACTAGTGTAGGAGTGGTTCCTAGACTCGCCAGTAACCTTAGAATCCGCCCGTCGCAACGGAGGTGGTAGCCGTAAGGTGGTGACAGCCCTTCCGGTCGTTGTAGTCCATCACGTTAGTTCCGGTGTCCTAGGACCCCTTGTTTACTTCCGTGCACCATCTCACACTAAAAAATTTCTGCTAGAAGCTCTCTCTCTCTGTCTCTCAAGTTCTTGCTCAAGTCCTTGCTCAAGTTCTTGTCTAGTTCTTGTTCAAGTTGGTTCACTTGCATTGCTGAAAAATTACAAAAAAATATTTTGCTTCGTTAGGAGCTGCCTGGGCTCATTTGAAGCAAATCTTGGCATCCGGACCAGACCTAAGCCTACCAGAACCTGTTGTTTTACAACACTTCAGCCTTGGCCTCTGTCCCGTAGCCGCCACTTTCTTGGACTCTGCTTCTGGAGGTTCGTTCTTTCATTTGGTTCCTAGTGAAGCGAGGGTAGTCCTGGATCGTATCCTAGACAACACTCCCTACACTGGAATCTATGATGAACTCCCCGATGAAGAAGAGAAGCAGCCTGAACCTGAACCTAAAGAGCCAATACCAGTCCAATCCAAATCCATTAGCTCTTCCATTCCATCAGAACCCGATGCTCAATTCGAACCACAACCTTACTCTAGCCTGGACTACTATCCTCCACTCTACACCACTCCCTACGATTTTGACGATGGTCTATTCGATGACATCGACTGTGCCATACGTTTCCCACGGGGACAATGTGTAGAGCAACAGGATCCACCACCCGACAAGGAAGCACTAGAATATCAAAGAGAGTACTTAGGCCGTCTCTCTGCCATCAAGAGTCGGGAATGGCTAGACGAGGCGGAAGCCTAGACCGAGGTAGTTAAAATTCCCAAGAGAATCCGAACAATCTTTTGTGAGGTTATGGGCATGGACAAAGAAATCGGGTATGACCCGAGCCTCGGAATCAACATAATCTCTAGCTCCTTGGTGCGAGCTCAACTTCTCGATGAACCATGGTCATCATCTCAGAAACATCTAAGGTTCATATCGGGAAGGGTCCTCGATTGTTTAGGGATCTTGCGGGTCATACCCGTTAAGATTAACGACCCTGAACTCTTTCTAGATTTCCATATCTTTGACCTACCCAACGATTCCACACATTCCATCTTTATTGGTAGTCCAATCATGAAAATTCTAGAAAATGCACCAACAAAAAAAGATTAAATCACCCTTGATTACCAAGCCGGTGAAAACCAAGAGGGAGGCGGTGGTGCGAGACACTGGCGAGCTCCCCAAGAGAAGCGAGCGAATCGCGAGCCAGCCACTAGCGAAGGTTCCAACTTCCAGGCGGGCAGAAATATTGTTAATGCAGAAGCTTGGCATGGTGACCGACCGGGCACCACCGAACGAGGAAGCAAGGCAGGCGTACAAGAAGCTATATGCGGAGGACATGCGTAGTATTCACTACGAGGCTGTGAAGGAGCTAATACCCTCTTTGCGTTGCTCCTGCCCCGCCCTTGGGCTTTAGGCCTAGGTGCAGCTCCGCACCCTGGTTGTTTGTTTGTGGTATGGATCAAGTCACCTTTGTATCCTGGAAGGTGGGCGGCCTGAACTCGAGGGCACGGCGCGATGTAGTGCGGGTTCTTGTTGATGAAACCAGGGCATCAGTTGTTTGTTTGCAGGATGCTGAGTACACCTTGCAAGATTGGTGGAGCTCATTGCGGATGCAGCAGCCCAGGCACAGAAGGAAAGGGTTGGATTCTATCTTCATGCTCATCGTTTGGAGCATCTGGAAAGAACGCAACGCGCGGTTGTTCAATGATCAATCATCCAATTGCCAAGAACTGCTCCAACTCATAAGATTGGAGGCAGATCTTTGGGTGTTAGCGGATGCTAAGCGCTTAGGTCGTTTCACTAGCGAGTAATAGGAGTAGGACTCGGCTTCGGCCAGCGGTTGTTTCTGCTTAGCAGATGTGGGTGAGAGTTCTAACTCTTCTTCTTAATACAATGATACGCAGCTCTCCTGTGTATTCGAGAAAAAAAAAGTTGGTTCCCACAGACTTCGCCCAAACCGCCCATTGACCAGAAGTACGGTGGAGAAATGTTTCCCCGGCTGCCTGCATCCTGTTCGTCAAAAATGTCCTAATCCTAGACACAATAAGGTCCAGACTCCATTTCAAGAATTACAATGCATCTGGATTGTGCATTTTAGCTCCCAAGTTGCGTAGACTGTTATCTATCAATTTGAACTTCGAAATGTACATGGCCTTGCTGTGGAACTTTGTGAGGCATTTTTCGGTGACCATGCTTATGTAAGTGATACTTGCAGCTTCAAGTTGACTGCATAGATGAGGTTGCGGCACAAAATAAAATCAGTGAGAGTCGACAATAAACTACGGGAGTACATCAACCCCTTCCTTTTTTCTATCATCTGCAATGGGTGAAAACATCATGCAATTTGATGGGTTGTAAATCTAAGCCTAGCATTTTGCATATTTCAAGGAAGGCAAGTATATCTGCAGGACGAGAATTACTACCTCATTATGAAAATACCTCTTTAATAAAAACAAAATCAAAATATCGTTGACTAGTCAAATACTTAGCTGTGGTTTCTGGAGAGTGTTGAGCGCTTCTATAACACAAATGGTTTGTTGTTGTTACTTTGGAGACGAAGGTTTCTGCAAGAGAAATTACAAGCCGTGGATCCGAAAAGGCTATTGGTTTAAGTTTGTGTGGATAAAGATAAGGCACCGCCAATTAGTAATACTAGGTGAATTCTCCGCGCATTGCTGCGGGATATTTTGCATAAATTTATATTATTATTTGATACGTTGTCCAAAATTAGAATGTGTACACAACAATTAATTGTAAAACTATAAGAATGAGGACTACTACAGACTTAAAATGCTAATAAAGTTGGAGAAAAGGTTGTTACCTGATGATTGGCTCAAGTAGGCTAAATACTCTTGCTATTTCCAGAGGCGAAATCAATTTATATGAACATGCAAAATTCAAGATGGTTTATGCAAAGAGTTTCGAAGAGGCAATACACCGAACATATTCAGGGCATGAAACTCAATCAAACTGTGGGAGTTATAGGTGCACCAAATCACACGATGGAAAATCAAAATCGAAAACAACAACAGACGGGAAGCATTGAACTCAAGAGCACATGAAACAGGGAAACACAATGAAGAGCGAGCGAAGACAGAATTGGCAGCCCACGCACTTGGATTGGACAGCGAGGAACGGCAAGGTACTGCACCGGACTGACAGTGATACGCTGCACCGTCCCCTCGAGGCCTCGACTGGACTTGAACGGCGAGAGAGTTGAGCGGTTAATAAAGAAAAATGGAGGTTGTTCATCTGCTGAGTAACATCCATCTTCAGTGAGTGCTGAGCCGCTTGAGCTGCCACCGAATAAAGAATGGCACGCTGTGCTGAGTAGAGAATAAAGAAGAGTGGAGTCTATTTATCTACCATCATTAGTGAGTGTGGAGCCGCTTGAGCTGCGCATGTGCTGCTATACTGGTCATGTAAAGAAGGCATAGTAAAGAAGGGGAGTTTAGGTGATGACATGGCTACATGAGGTTTGAGAGAATTCTTGAGTGGGATGTCAGCGGGTACCAATTATATAGCTGTTATAGATTATATTTGTACTGTGGCTGGGAAATGTTATTTCCTCTGTATGAATAGAGAACTTAACTTTTTGCATACCATTACCTTCAATTTATGACCTCAGTTTGTAAGATTCAACACATTGGTCATTCTTCCATGCATCTGTTGTGCTATCCCTCCACATGGGGGATGACTTGGAGCCTAGCAAACTAAAGACAGCCCACAAGCCTAGTGCTTGTGCACCGTTGATTTTATGCTTGAACCAATGGTTGAGATCATTCCAAAAGGGAGTGGAAAGCACAAAAAATACCAGTCTCATTTCTACTTGGGGTAGGTCGTCACTTTGTTAGGGAGAGAGCAGAACACACATAACACAACCAAGAGATGAGAGAAAGGAGAAGGAGAAGCATTTCTGTTCAGATTTGGTGGCTCCGGGCAGGATTGCCTCAACTTAGTGATTGAAGGCTCAAACGTGCTTGGATTGGTGCCAAACTTGGTAAGCTCATTCTACACTGAGAGTACTTAGAGTACTCATTCTATAACACAAATGGTTTGTTGTTGTTATTTTGGAGCTGAAGGTTTCTGCAAGGGCAAATTACAAGCCGTGGATCATAAAAAGGCTACTGGTTTATGTTTGTGTTGATAAATATAAGGCACTGCTAATTAATAATATTATATTTATACTGTGGCTGAGAAATGTTGTTTCCTGTGTATGCATAGACAACTTCTTGCATACAACCTTCAATTTATGACCTCACTTTGTAAGATTCGATACATAGATCTTTCTTCCATGAGGCAACATTTGTTGCATGAGAAATGAACTGCTTCTTTTCTTCCTATTTATTTCTGAAGAGAAAACCAATCTTAATGCGATCTAGCATATCCTAATCAAAAGCGAAATATATGCCATATTTAAAACAGTACGCAACTGAAATGTGCCACTGCATAGCAGATGCTTCAATGCCAACTTTGGTAAACGCAAATGGAATCCCCTGGATCGGCGCTCTCGGCTGGTGGTCGGCCGTCCGGCCACACCGTGCTCTGCGGCTCCATGGGGGCCTGCTCTTGGGGGAAGCCCTTGGAGCTGTGCATCGGGCCCCGTTGTGCCGGCGTTGTCGCCGTGGTGACTCGGCCGGCACTGTGCAGGTCCTGGTCATAGGGCGGGCGTCGGTGGCATGGTGTAGCTAGGCATCGAGGGCCGTCATGGTGGTGGTCAGGTGCCGGGCCTGCATCGCCTGTGCTAGCAGCTCTGGTCGGGGGATGTGGGTTGGGCGTCTCGGCAACGTCTGGGGAGGCGCCAGCCGTATCCGGGCTCTGACCTCGCCCAATTCCCTCTGTGCCGCTGTCCTGAGACGGGAGGTGAGGATGGAGGCTCTCGTCCACGGCGTCGTCATCCCCGGTGGTCATGCTCAAGGTGGTGGCCTCTCGGCTTGTAGGGTTCATGATACCTGCTTCAACTGGAACCGTGGCGTGGAGTCCCATTGGGGGGACGACGCAGAGAGCACGCGTCTCGTTGGTTCACTCGGGGCCGTCCCCAATTAAGGCGGGGTGCTCCCTGGGTCTTTGGCGACCCCTTGTTCCGCCAGTTCCGGTGGAGTTGTGTAACACCCTAAAAATGCCTATTTTAAAGATTTAGTAATTAAATTGTTTTTATTTAACTTTATGCTCATATTTATCTAAGGAAAATAAATTATTTATGAGAAATAAAATTAAATATAAGGTTAGAAACATTTTTGTTGCATTCATGCCGACTGCATTGTGTTTTGTTTGTGTGTGGTTCAGTTGGAATTTAAATTCTGTTTAAATTCGAATTTGAATCGCTGTGTTTGGAGCTCTAGAAAAGTTTCTGCGGCCCGAGTTCACTTTTTCCCCCTAAACTCTTTTCCCCGTCCGATCTTGGCCCTCCTTCTTTTCTTTTCGCAGCGGCCCAGTTTTCCCCTGCTCCACTTTTGGCCCACGGCCGGCCTGCTCGCTCCCAGCTCTTGCGCATCGCTTTTGGCCCAGCAGCAGCCCGCCTTCCCTCCCGGCTGCTCTGCCCCGCCAGTGGCCCAGTCCGGCCCAGCCCCGCCAACGCTCGCGGCCCAGCAGCCAGCTCCGCTCGCAGCCGCTGACCGAGCGGGCCCCACCCGTCAGGGTCATCCCTGACCTCCAGCCGAGTCCGGCTCGGCCACGGCGCCGGAGTCCGGCCCGGCCACGGCACGTCGCCGCTGCCCGAGCTCCCCTCGTCCGCGCTCCATAAAGGCCGAAGCCCCGCCGCCTTTTCCCCCAACAAACCCGCGCCCAAGCCGCCGCTCCAAGCTCACCCGTGCCCGACATCCCCTCCCCGATTTAATCTAAGCCGTCAGATCGTAATCCTACGGCCCAGATCGAGCCCAAGCCAAGTCAACCCCGAGTCAATACCGGTCAACCCAGTCAGCCGAGTCACTTTTGCCAAAGAGCCCCTGACCTTTTTGAAATTAACCCGCGGTCCAGATTAGTTCAAAAATAATTCGATTTAGGTCCTGATTTTTACAGAAAACCCCCTGCCTTCCGAGCCCTCTAGCTCGTTGTCGAGCTTCGCCGGCGAAGCGCCGCCGCTCGCCATTGCAGCTCCGTCCGCCGCTGGCGACCCCCCCTCTTCCCGATCCAATCTCCACCGTCCAAACCGCGTTAGACGGCCCAGATCAAGTCAACCGAGCCAAGTCAAAATTTACCATACCGATCAACCTTGGCGATTTGCAAAAGAACCCCTGTCCTTTTTCAAAATTAACCCGCAGTCCAAATCTATTCAAAAATAATTACAATTAAGTCCTGATTTTTGCAGAAAACCCCCTGGCTTATTTAAAAATAGTACCCGAGGTCCTGTGTTGGTTAAATTGCAAATAAACCCTCCTGTTTTTATAAAAAATTATGTTTTAGCCCCTGAGTTTTTGCAAATAAGCCCCTGGAACTTTTAAAACTTTGCCAGCAAGTCCCTGAACCTTAGAAAAGCCATAACTTCTTCGTTTTAGCTCCGATTTGAGGGATTTTCGCGCTCACGTGTTCGTAGCGAAACGTAGATTAGTTTTTCAACCTTCTTTGATCTGTTTTTATTGTTTGGTGTACTGTTCTAATAGATTAATATTGTTTGCATGTACTGGCTTGTATGGATGCTTGTGTGTTGATGTATGAGTCCAGTCGGTGAGCCGTACGCGTTTGAGTTCGAGGGTTACGAGGAGCAGGACCAACAGCAGCAGCAAGAGCAACAGCAGCAGTTGGACGAAGGCAAGTACAGCACGGACAATCCTTGCTACCTAAACACACCTTTACAATAATTACTGCATATGCATGTGTCTAAATTGTTCCTATTAAGGTTATTCCTAGCTTTGTTTATCCTATACCTTGATTACCCTGGGTTATTGCATTTGGGTAGACCTTTGCTAAGCGCAGCTACTGTCACCAATGTTTAACTGTTAATCTTGACTTAATGGTTCACTTCAATGTTAATGATAAAACTTGCTTTTTAGCAACATGGAACAGGGAGCTAGGGCGTATGCTTTATGCTTGGCCCTAGTATCTCTCCGTAAGGACTGGTTCTTAAAGCGGCAACCCAGGAACCTGTCGCCACCACTGGAACTATAATGGCTCTGGTCTTGGACGAGTAGCATGTACGGCTCTAGCTTGACAGTAGTTACCGACGGGCCGACGGCGTTATGGGAAGCATGGGTGAGAGTATGGTTTGATCCACCGAGGACGGAGTATCCGTTGGCTATGTCCCCGTGAGGCACAGTCCCGTGTGGGAGCTTCCGTATGGCGGAGGTTCCACACGTTGCGCTATTTATTTTGTTGTTGTTATTCATTACCGCGCTTGGACGCCATTGACCCCCTCGTGTTGCGACATGGGCGTCAGTCAATCTCGGTGCCTTGGGTCATGCTGCCTAGGTTGTACCATAACGGCTACTGTTTTGTTAGGGTGTCTTGTGAAAAGCCTCGTAGCGTCCCTATGCAGTCACACCTCGGAAGTGTTGATGTGCGTGGTTGGGTGCAAAGTTCCTTTGAACTTTTACGCGACTGGTGGGTAAAGGGCGAAACCTCTGCAGAGTGTATAATCTATCATGATAGCCTTGCTCAGGGACAAGAGCGGCCTGGATCCTTTTTGATTAGAAGATGATATTTATTATTGTTTAATGTTCACCTCAACTTCATTAATTGGGAATTGCAACTGGGATTCACTTAATTGTAGTAACCTTGGTTAATGTTAAAATGAAACAACTAAAATTGCTAATGCAGTACAGCCGTGTCAAGCCTTTCTTTTAAGCCTTCATTACCCGTGTTGTATTTGCTAAGTAAGACATTTACTTACACTTGCCATTCAACAAAATCCCGGATGGGTAACAGATGGATTAGATGGTACTGCTGCTATTGAATTTCCTGAAGATCTACCATTCTACTAGCTGTGCTCAACCAGTCAGAGTCCCTGTGGATTATGGTGTTCGGCTTCGTCTTCGTCATCGTTTAGAGAGAGTTTAATAAATAGTCTTCCGCTGTGTTATTTAGTTATTTTAGTCAAACTCTGATGTAAAACCATTTTATTCGAGCATATGTACTCTGTTTATCATATTTGTTATCTATATGTGTTCTGTGGACTTCCTGGGCACACATATAGAAGCATTCGGGTTTCTGTGTAAATCCGGGTGTGACAGATTGGTATCAGAGCCGTGCTGACTGTAGGAACGCAGCCTAGTTAGAACGGTTGATAAATCACTAGGAGACCACCATGATTTTGTTTCAAACCATTTAGTCACGTCTTTCAAAACCAGTGCTGTCGAGTCTTGTGTGAATCATGTCCTTGGGTGCTTGATTTTGTTGTTATTATGCTTATGTTTGATTTGGATCTTTGTAATGATTGTGATGGTCATAGACGCAAGTCTATCTCCATCTAGATATAGGACTAAGGTTTAAGGAATATAGGTCCTGCTTTGGTTAATTTGCAAATAAACCCTTCTGTTTTCATATAAAATTATGTTTTAGCCCCTGAATTTTTGCAAATCGAGGTACCCAATTCACATCGCACTTTTGGCGACAATTGCATGAGTCTATGGACACTAAACTACAGTT
>OAMR01000210.1:1388799-1418503 GCA_900205405.1 Echinochloa crus-galli | reverse complement strand
GTGGCTTTGTCTACTATCCGATCTATTCAGGATCTGTCTCTTATACACATCTAATATGTGTTCTGCGGACTTCCTGGGCACACATATAGTAGCATTCGGGTTTCTGTGTAAATCCGGGTGTGACAAGTTGATTGTGGTTCTAGTTTCTTTGGAGCCCTGCAGAATTGGGTTGACTGTGGCGAGGTTGGATTCAGTTGAAGGCAGTAGTTGTTTGGGTAGTGATTAGTCCATGAAAGTTGTGATCCGGCGGTCTTGGACTGGCGACGGATTTTCCCTGTTGGGGGCGTTGCTTGGGATCACTCCTTTTAGCGGCCCGCGGAGATCTCCGAGGTGAAAACTTGACGCTGGCGCCAACTCGGCGCCTTTGCCTTCCTGAAGGCGCTGTTGTGTTGATTCTCCTTCGGCCGTGACGATGGCGCTTTGGACCCCGAAGTCAGCCAATCTTGTAAGCTCTGTGATGGAGTCATGCATTTTAGGTTCTCCTCCTAGAGTTGTCCTGATTGTCTCTGGTGTGTCACCTAGAGGGCACTGTTGCGTATCTGTAAGTAGTTGGTGTGGTCTTGAAATATATACTTTATTGTAAAACCGGTAATCCCAGTACCTTTGCTTTATCTATAAAGCAGCCATAGTGTCTTTTGGGAAAAAAACGCAAATGGAATAGTATAATTTGCCCCATGTCATCATTGACATATAGTACCGTTTTCCCTCTTCAACGTCAGACAGCAGCATGTCTGCGTATATATGCTCTTAGCTGGAGCTACTACACTTCCAGAGTTCTAGTAGTAACTATTCTTTAAAGTTATTGCCTCACAGGTAATGGAAAACTGAATGATCCGATCGGAAAATTGACGCAGATGTTCACTAATTCAGATCCAAAATGGATGATGATATTGTGAGAAGTAGAAGACAAACTACAAGTGCTTCTTTCATGGAAGGTACTTTGTTGAAAAAATTAATCAGAATAATGAACATATATCATATGACTTCAATGGTTAGCCTATGTTTATTCTGATTACTCCAGGGATTTGCTCCGCTTGAAAATGAATGCAGAGGGCACAAATAAGAATAAACTGCACCGTAACATTTCTTATCATATTACTTTTTTTTGAGATTACATAATACAACGCAGACGCTCACACACGCACGCACACTCACCCCTATAAATACACGTACGTAAACCCTACCCCTATGAGCTGCAAATGCAATCCGGAAATACTGGCCCACTACGATTTTGTTGTGGCAAGGCCACAGCGACCTTCCTAGTGCTAATTGAAATGCAAATCATGGGAGCATGATTTTAAATAAAAGAAAATATATTTTATCAAGCAAATGAAACTATCACGACTGTTACATCGTGAGATATATGAGGTCAATAATTATTACAAGTTTGAATTAAATATTGACTTCATCTTCCACATAGTTGACTCATACAACAGCCAAGAAACAATAGATATAAGATGAAACAAATAAGCTCTTGTCAGATTCCAAAAGGCGGCATGCACATCACATAAAGTCCTTTCCAACTCCTTTTGGAAGATCGATCACATCATTGTCTGGTGTGAAGCCGGATAATAACCTGCATAAGTAAAAAAACAACAATAGAAGTCTTTCTTGGAGCGTTTCTTTAAAAATATAGGAAAGGCGACATCTTACCCTAGCCTGAGCGTTAAAGTTTTTTAAATTCTTTGTAAAAGAACTTTACAAAGAACTTTTGTGTTGTTTTTAGAAGTTCCGGTGGAATACAACTCGTATAAATGGCCACGACACATACATATAGTCCCGTACCATCATGACCTACATAATAGAGCCCAATGTCTAGAGCAGAGCCCACTCTACCTGGTGGACCGAACTAAGACGACAACAACCCATATAGTGAAACAAAAGGCCGAGTGGGCCTATCCTGGATGCAAGATGGCCCATTTCCCTCCCGTGTCACTTGGCGGGAAATGCCACGCTCGTTCCCGCCCATTCCCCTCTTCCCGCCGCCGCCGCCTCCCGCCATTTACCCTCCCCTTCCCCACCCTTCTCACCTCCCATCGTCTTCCTCTCGCTCTGTTCCCGCCCCTCGCTGTGTCTCCGCGCGCAAGCCATGGCGTCTAACGGCGGCGGCAGCTCCCCACCCCGTAAGATCCAATCACCATCTCTTCTGATGATTGCATTCAATTTTATTTCCTTGCAGATTTCTTGCTAAGATTTGGATTCCTGCGGGGTGTGTTGGTTTTACAGCAGCATCGTCGCCGGATGCTCGCCCGTCGAGCCCGCTCCCGGTCACCAACTCCTCCCCTTCCCAGTCCACCCGCCGGTCCGGCGGGCGCCGCCGCCGCGGTTCCGCCAGCCCCTATGTCTCGTCCCCTTCCCTTGGGGGATTCGAGACGCCGCCGCACCCTGGCCGCAGTACTCCGTCCGGCGCCGGGGCCGGCGCTGCCAGGCAGCAGCGCCAGAACTGGACTGGGCGGTTCCCGCCGACGCCCTCCACGCCCATGTCCACCGACGACATCCCGCCGTCCTCCGAGGCCGGGGACGACGAGACCGACGGCGGCGGCGGCGGCGTCGGCGCCACCCCGGTCTTCGTCTGGGGCACCAACATCAGCGTGCAGGACGTCAACGCCGCCATCCTCCGGTTCCTGCGCCACTTCCGGGACCCGCGCGACGCCGGCCGCGTCGACCCGGTCATGGACGAGGGCAAGTACATGCGCGCCATCCACCGCATCCTCGAGCTCGAGGGCGGGGAGTCGCTCGACGTCGACGCGCACGACGTGTTCGACTACGACCCGGACCTCTACAGCAAGATGGTGCGCTACCCGCTCGAGGTGCTCGCCATTTTCGACATCGTGCTCATGGACCTCGTCGCACGCATCGAGCCACTCTTCGAGAAGCACATCCAGACTAGGATCTACAACCTCAAGTCATCAATTTGCTTGAGGAATCTCAACCCATCTGGTAAATTGATTATTGATTTTGGCCATGGTGTCACTGTTCGACATTCCTGTTTTAAATTGTATATTGTTTGATCTCATTTTTTATTCCGTATTTGTTTTAGATATTGAGAAGATGGTGTCGATAAAGGGTATGATAATTAGATGCAGCTCGGTCATACCAGAGCTCAAGGAGGCTGTGTTCCGCTGCCTAGTTTGCGGTTTTTACTCGGAGCCCGTCATGGTTGATAGAGGTATGATGCTAATATAGACAGGTTGATTGATGCTAATATCAATGATTCCTACATCTTTCAATTGATGTCACATGTCTTAATGGTGATTTCTTGGATATTATACAACATGATTGTGCACAATCCAATTATCCTTGTATGCTACTGGCCGGGGGATAAATCTCTTATGTGATTGTTCTATGAATCTATTTGACCTTTGCACCCAAAATATATGGCACATCGAAGTAAAGATTCCACTTCAACATATTGTGTATTCTTCCTTAAACATATCTAAGAAAATGGTTCTTATAGTCTGTCCAATGATTGAGGGTGCCTAGATTGGGTGATTGTGATTAGATGCTGTTATTCACTTTAATCTTCTTGGTGAATTCATCTAGGAAAATGTGGTAACTTGTAAACTCTGTCTTTAACGAGTAAGTAGAGCTTTGGCCTTATCATTTACCTTGAAATAGTAGCTCCTTCTTTCTTAAAAATAAAGTTGCTTCTTTGAAAATGCATAATATCCAGGAGTATACAAAATTTATTCAGAATCCCATGTTGATAGAAAAATGTGCATGTCATATGCAGATAATTTAAGTTTGTTAGTTTGTATCGTTTAGCTTGAAACTAATATATCAGCTTTGCTTTCACAGGGAGAGTAACTGAGCCGCATGTTTGTCAGAAAGAACAATGTAAAGCCACAAATTCTATGACCCTTGTGCATAACCGATGCAGGTAACTATGCTCTACTTGTTGCCATGTTTAACTTTGCTAGCATCCTTAACAGATTCATAATCACATTGGATGTAAACACGTTTCTTTACATGACTAGATTTGCGGACAAGCAGATCATAAAGCTGCAGGAAACACCAGATGAGATACCAGAAGGTGGCACTCCACATACAGTTAGTGTCCTGATGCATGATAAGCTTGTTGATGCTGGAAAGCCTGGAGATAGAGTTGAGGTTAGGATTGAACTTTGCTTTGTGATCAGTATCATAAACCTTAGCATGTGGTTCTTGTATATGCAAATTGTCAAGTTAACCCATTTTGTTTTATTACAGATCACTGGAATATACAGGGCTATGAGTATTAGAGTTGGACCCGCTCAAAGGACGGTGAAGTCTATAAGAGACAGGTGCGAGACACTGGCGAGTTGGACCTGCTCAAAGGACAGTGAAGTCTATATTCAAGGTTAAAAATAAAGAATTTTATTGCATTCTCATGTTTGAATTGCTCTTAGCACAATGGAATTTCATCTTGTAGTAAAGTATTGTCTGATGGTATTCCTCCATTTTCTGATGGTATTACTTCATTCAGACATACATCGATTGCCTTCACATAAAGAAGACAGATAAGTCTAGGCTTCATGTGGAGGACACCATGAATATTGACAATTCCAATTCCAATTCCAATGCTACTGAAGAGGATTTTCTTAGTGATAAGGTATTGCTTTGTTGCTATATCTTTCTTCAATGGCATGTTCTGTATTCTTGATAACACTCTTCTTTTCTGTGTTGCAGGTTGAGAAACTAAAAGAGCTCTCAAAGTTGCCTGACATCTATGACAGATTGACTAGATCATTGGCTCCAAATATATGGGAGTTGGATGATGTTAAAAGAGGCCTCCTCTGCCAGGTAACTTCATGGAACATTTGGATGTCCTTGTAGAAAGTTTGTGTCATAGCTAACCGTAGTATACTGAAACTGTTCTTCTATGTGTAGCTTTTTGGTGGCAATCCTTTGAGGCTTCCTTCTGGAGCTAGCTTCCGAGGTGATATCAATATTTTACTTGTGGGTGATCCTGGAACAAGTAAATCCCAGCTTCTCCAGTACATGCATAAACTGTCTCCTCGTGGTATCTATACAAGTGGTAGAGGAAGTTCTGCTGTTGGTCTTACTGCTTACGTTACCAAAGATCCTGAAACTGGTGAAACTGTATGTGTGCTATTATTTTTTGACACTTTCTTTGATCTGCCTTTTATCTTGTTGAGCTGCTCCAATGAATTCAACCATGACCTGTTTACCTTTCAGGTTCTTGAGAGTGGAGCACTTGTTTTAAGTGACAAAGGTGTTTGCTGTATAGATGAGTTCGATAAGATGTCTGATAATGCCCGAAGCATGTTACATGAGGTTTGTCCTTCTGAAATGCTTATCTACAATTTGCATGCCAAGATATGATTATCCATGTAAGCAAACTTTTGCAATTATGTAGGTGATGGAACAACAGACAGTATCCATTGCAAAGGCTGGAATAATTGCATCTTTAAATGCTAGAACATCTGTCCTGGCATGTGCGAATCCTACCGAGTCACGTTACAACCCAAGACTTTCTGTAATTGACAACATCCACCTTGCCCCAACACTACTTTCAAGGTAATTAACTAGATGCCTGCATGTTTTTTTTGTTTCGAATACACACGATGCCTGCATTGTTTAACATGGAAATGTTTTTACTTGACACAATTCAATTTGCAGGTTTGACCTTATTTATCTTATCTTGGACAAGGCGGATGAGCAAACTGATAGGCGCCTGGCAAAGCATATCGTTTCATTGCATTTTGAGAACCCTAATGTAAAACACCTGACTCAACCTTTATAACTGAAGCTTTGCTTCTTCTCATTTTCGAGGAAATAGACAGTGTTCAGCAATTTAACAAGTACAACACTGCTGTTAGCTTATCCTGCGTCTAATTAGTTATGCATTCATCCTGTTGTGCAGTTAGAGGAGATTGAGGTCTTGGATTTGCCCACATTAGTTGCCTACATAAGCTATGCAAGGAAGTATATTCAGCCGAAGTTATCTGATGAAGCTGCAGAAGAGTTGACTCGTGGCTATGTTGAGATGAGGAAAAGGGGGAATAGCCCTGGGAGCAGAAAGAAGGTAGCACATCTGTTCTACTATGCTCTTAATTGTTTGAGAAGCATTTAAGTCCCTAATACGTTGCTGCATGGTGGATAGGTCATAACTGCAACAGCTAGACAAATAGAGAGCTTGATACGTCTCAGTGAAGCATTGGCGCGAATGCGGTTCTCTGAAGTGGTAAAGCATTATCCTGGAATCATGGTTACTGTTTAGTTCCATGACAGTTTTGGTTCTTGTGACTAATAATTTTGCTGCTGTTGTGTACAGGTTGAAGTCCGAGATGTTGTGGAGGCCTTCAGGCTTCTTGAAGTTGCTATGCAGCAGTCCGCAACGGATCATGCAACTGGTCAGATAAACTTGCTTGGCTTTGTTCTTCATGCTCTGTTTTCCCGGAACCTTTGTTTCTAGAGCTGACATTATTTTTGTGAATCACAAAAGGTACGATTGATATGGATCTAATTATGACGGGAATATCTGCGAGCGAAAGGCAGAGACGGGAGAACCTCGTTGCAGCAACCCGCAACCTTATTATGGAGAAAATGCAGCTTGGAGGCCCCTCGATGCGTATGATTGAGGTAAAGAAACCTTTGCTTCGGGTTCCTGCCTCTTTACTTGTCATCATCATTAGTTGCCCCAGTTCTGAGCTAACTATTGGTTCTGATTGTTGTACAGTTGCTGGAAGAACTGAGGAAGCAGAGCTCAATGGAAATTCATCTGCACGATGTAAGTCAGAAACTGTAGCTTGCACTCCTGTATGTTTATACGGTACTAGCTTGACACATGCTAAATGTGTGCATGGGAACTTGTTGCAGCTTCGCAGTGCTCTTGGCACCCTGATGACTGAAGGTGCCGTGGTTATCCAAGGAGACAATGTGAAGAGGGTTTGATGTTGTTAGGCACCATCTGCCGCATTATGCGGAGATGTACAAAGCTGGTCTACATCTCATCCACGGATTGCAAAGATCTGATGAAATGTAGAGCTGAGCCGTGGCAGGGCGCTAACATATTTGGTCTGAAGTCTAAACTGGTCCCGATTGTGCAACTCCCTAGATAGCTGTCTGCTAGCTGTAGTTTTTTTTCTTACTATTAATCTTAAACCAGAATATTCTTCCGATGGCCGTGCTTACTGAATCAATGTAACTTTAGTTGGCGCAAATGAACAATATGTAGCATGTACGGGTAATTGGTGTGAGGTTAAAGCATACTCACACCAAGTTAATGGATTTGTCGGAGGGGGTGAACCGCAACAAGTTTTGGTGGCCCGATACAGAGAACATGAATGTATGGAGTATTTCGTATTTGGTTTGTCGTTATTTCTCTGTACAGATAGACACGGGGGGACGAGAGAAACCAGAGGTAGGACAGATACTTGGCAATTTTGCAATATGACCCTTAAAGCATATAGAAATCGTAGAGACTCTTTTAGCATGCAAGTAAATAATATGTAACGTTATGTTACGCTGCTTTTAATAATTTTATATTCTCTTAAATGGTACGTAGTTACGTACTACTCATTTTGAAGCCACTAATAAAATGGTAAACAAAGATCAGATTCATACCTGACATGATTTTAAATAGCGGGCTAAGCGGTTTAGCGATTGGGGTCAAAAAAGGCTAATAGCGGGCTAAGTGAGGCTATAGCAGTTTTTAGCGGCTAAATTGTACATGATTTCAAATAGTGGTTTTCGGTCTCAAAAGGCTATAGCGAGGCTATAGCGGGAGATTTAAAACCTTGATACCTGATCATCGTGGTTTTATATTCTCATGTATGAATTAAATAGCTTATAGACATCCTAATAGACAAACAACTGTACAACTTGTATGTTTATCGTTTATACGTAGCATGGCATATTCTTACATACGGTAGCTATAACTGTTGTATATACGCCAAGAGCTCATGCTTTTGGTTCTCAATTATGGTATATTTTTTAATCAATACTTTCCGTACAAGGTGGAGAGAAATCGTGAAGCAATATATACTCACCACGGCAAGTCTATTGCAGTAGTATTAGAGAAAAAAAAGAGCATGTCATCGGAAAGGTATACTATCTCCGTCTAAATTACTACTAGCTCCATCCTTTTTTATTTGACGCTAAGACCAATCCTTTTAGACTATTTTCAGTAGTAATTTTCTATCCTAAACGTCATCTATTAGCGAATGGAGGTAATATATTTGTGAAGTTTTTCTATGTATCTAGACATAACATATATCTAGATACATAGTAAAATATATGTATTTAGAAATTTGGAATGGAGGTGACGCTAAGCAGAATCACATGTATTAGAACAAACCGTAGCTTCCAAATTAGATCCTTTCAAATAATAAATGAATGTTGTTTCTACTTTTAAAGGGCCTGCTGAAATACTTTTTTTTGTTTGGTCCTCTAAATTTGGGGTAGGGTTTATTTAGAAAATCTGCTGAAATTTCTCTTATAGATCCAAATATGAATTGCAGCCCTCTCCTCTTATAATTTGTCCCTAACGGGCCTTGCGAGCTCCTTTGCAAATCGGGGTCTTTAGATCCAATACCAAATGATAGTCATATTATGCACACAACTCTAATATATTCCCTCCTTTTCAAATCATAGTTCGTTTGAGTTTTTTTATCACAAGTTTGACCGCTCGTCTTATTCAAAAATTGTGTAAATATAGTCAAATTTACGTCAGTTTTGAAGATCTTTTATTAATAAAGCAAGCCACCACAAATTTTTTTGATAATTTACATAAAATTTTGAATAAAACGAGTGGTCCTGGTCAAACTTAGAGTTAAAAAAGGCAAACAAACTATAATTTAAAACAAAGGAAGTATAAGTTTTCATAGTTACATGAATACTTACAAGGAGTACACACTTCTGCTCCATATATATATGTCGGTGTCGGAAATGGTCGGCACTCCCTACACCGCGCAGAAATGCGCTGTGTCTCGTCCCTTGATGGTTGATGCGGAACTAACACAAGGACACGGGGTTATCCTGGTTCCGGCCACGGGGCCGTACGTCCAGCAGGGGGGTGCTCGCGCACTCGTATTAGCTTTGCACCGGGGTGCTTGTAGAGGGGGGCTACAAGTGGATGCGGGAGAGGATAGGCGTTCTTCAAGTCCCTGAGGGGGTGGTTAAAGTGATTGAGCTTGTTGACAATAGCGGGTGTGTGTTCGTGTCTCAGCGTGAGCCAAGACGTGTGAACTGTGTCCGGGTCGTTCTAAAGGGCTCCGTCTCTTCCTTTTATAGTTCAAGGGGGAGACGGATTACAGTTGTGGGTACAGTGCGGGCTACAGTGTGATTCGTACGGCGTATACTGCAGAGGGGACACGCTGGCTCCGGTCGCGTTCCTCTCTTGGTTGGAGATGTCTTTAGGTCCTGTTCACCCGGTACGGGGCTTCCTTGTTTCCTTCCTATCGAGGCCTCGAGGGGTTGTCTTGGACTGCTTCGAGGTGGTCGAGGTGATGTCGATTCCTTGCCCGAGGGGGTTTCGTGCCCTCCTGAGGGATTGCGGGTGGAGAGGTCAGTGCTATGTAGGTCGTAGCTTAGTGCTAGACCAGTCATGATGACCAGGGGAATATGGCCTGCTCCGTTGAGCCGGTACGTCCGGCTTTTATCCTGTCTTCAGGGACAAGCCGTACTTGTACGGGGCGGCCTCCGCCTGGGTGGCCCGGCAACCTTCTGTATTTGCCGTGGGGGACCCCCTCCGTTGGGGGCGAGAGCAGGTGATGTAGGTGTACAGCCTACCGTCGCTACGGCGTACGTTTTGTCGTCCGGAGACGTGGTTGGCAAGGGCTGGGAGCTCCTTGTCTGTCAAGCAATGCCGTTTTGACTAGGGTTTACCCTTGGTCACTGGCCCTTCATGCCCATTTGGGGGTGGCTTGCTGCGTGGTAGATGGGGGGCCTCTGGCGGGACTGTGTTGAGGTACGCTCAGGGTCAGTTACACCAGAGGTACAGTGCTGCGCATGCTCTGCGCGGCTCTCTCCTGTCCCTTTTGCAATGGGCATAGTGTTCCCGGATTCTGTCAGGGGTATCGTGCGAGGTAGATTTCCCCTTTGACTTCTACGTCCGGTGATAGACTTGGAACCGTTGGTTCCGGCTGACGTGGCACCTATTCGAGGGGTTGGAGGAGAGCTCGAGCGAGGCGGAGGGCGGTATGTGGCTCGAGGGGTGGTGCGGAACCATCGAGCGAGGCGGAGTTTTGGGTGTGAGAGCACGGTCTCTTCGTGGGCCGTTGTTGGCCGAAATGGCTGGTGATTGGCCGCATGGCGTCCCTGGCGTGGGTTGCTGTTTGACGACAGTCCTCATTTGTGTCTTTTAAGGGTGGTTACCCAGGTAGTTAAGGGACCCCCTAATTTGGTCCCAGACAATACAGTTAGTTAGTTACTGACCTTTTTGGTTGTATTTCTCTCCACCTACAACAATATTGGATGGGCTCCAATTGAGCTAATTTTCACTGGTTTTGTTTGTAGTTCTGTGGTTATAGAGACAAATTTAAATTTGGGTCTTTTTTAATCCATTATATAATAAACAATATTGGAGTTAGTGATCTCTGGAATCTTCTTTTGGG
Source organism: Echinochloa crus-galli (assembly GCA_900205405.1). Classification (NCBI taxonomy): domain Eukaryota; kingdom Viridiplantae; phylum Streptophyta; class Magnoliopsida; order Poales; family Poaceae; genus Echinochloa; species Echinochloa crus-galli. Next base: position 1,407,944 of record OAMR01000210.1, on the reverse strand, counting down.
GTCGGCATATTGCTACGTAGTGTTAAATTCAGTGTGGGCATAAACATATATCTATACTATAAGAATCCAGTAAAATATAAAACAATTTACTAAAAAAATATCCACTCATAGAGGACCAAGATGCCATGTCTAAGAGAGAAAAAACGTGGAAAGTTTTAGAAAGAGTAAATTGCATTCACCATACAACAACTTGGCAGGTGGGTGCAAATTGGTATAATAATTTGTAAAATGCTCAATTTAGTGCATAAATTTGATATGTGGGTGTAAATTGGTCCAAAGACTTATAAAATACTCAAATAAATACAATAACTTGACAGATGAGTGCAAATTAGCCCAACAACTTATAAAAAATGCTTAATTTAATATATTTTTTCTATTAGTTTGTTACTTCTTAATTATGTACAACCATTTAATCCATTTGTTTAAATTCAATCAAATTATAGAATAACACAATTAGAATTATTGAAAGACTGAAGTCCATACGGGAGACTTTGGAACTTTTCTCCTTTTTTTGTGCTCCTGTATAAGAGGCTTTAAAAATATTTGTGCCAAGTTACTAAAGCGTACTATTAGCAGATATCATCATATTGGTTTCTTTTTTCGGTTGAACAATGCATATGTAGCAATAACATGGTGAACTCATCATTATTGAATATAAAATTAAATATTCTTAAGCATAATTATTTTTTGAACATTGAATGATCTTATTTTAGCAAAATACATTGCCATCGCAATGAGAATATCAATGGCCAAATATGCGTAATGATATGCTTACACAGGAATATACTTTTTATTATGACCCGACGTTATAAAATACATTGTTGATGCAATATTTGGACTGCAGATGCACCAATGTACCAAGTTATTGTACTAAAATGAGCATTTTACAAATTGCTAAACTAATTCGCACCCACCTGTCAAGTTATTACACTAAATTAAGCATTTTACAAGATGTTGGATCAATTTGCACCCACCTGCCAAATTGGTGTATGGTGAATGCAATTTACTCTTTTAGAAAACAAGATAAACAAGGATTTCTAAAGTGTTCCTGCCTTTCCGCGGCTGTTCTCACAACTTTTCCTACCCACTATCTCTATCCCCTCCCACGTCAATCGCACCTACATCAACAAATAGGGGCCTGAAAAAAAAATCCATCTCCTGTTCACCTCCCTGATTTGGCTCCACCTTTCCATGACAATTCAAAAAGTAATCCTGTGGTCATTACACGCTAATTACTCAAAGCAGGGTTAATGGTTCAGCCGGCCTGCTGGCTGCATGCAAAGCTATACGCCCGCTGTTGTGACTGCTGCGGGCTGCAAGCTGGCGGATAGTGCTTTACAAGCCCACTAGCAGAGGTCCTTCTTGTGTTTCAGCCGGCTGCAAACAAAACGCCAGCTTTCTCCTCTCTCTTCTATTCTCTCTCCTCCACATAGGACTTAGTCTTCTTAGAGCAAGCCCAACCCAGGGAGTACTCACCGGTAGCCTTGGGTGTGTTTACTTCAAAAAAGAGGAACAGAAGAGACTGTAGCGTACTGTAGCAATTTTCGTTTGTTTGTGGTAAACATTGTCCTACCATGACCAAACTAGGCTCAAAAGATTCACCTATCGCATCTCTCCTCGTACAAGGAACACTAAACGTGGGTAAATAAAAAAACTAATTACATGGTTTTGATGTACACAACGAGACGAATCTTTTGAGCCTAGTTAGGTCATGGTAGGACAATATTTATCATAAACAAACCAAAAGTGCTACAATATGCTATAGTGACACATGCACACATTATTTGTCCAATATCTAATTGGTCCCATAAACGTGAGGGCTCAGCTATGATTTTGAAACGTGCTTTAAGGACCCTGCCCGTTCGACATCCTTTCTAGCCCCTTCTTGCTTCTGTGCAAACAGTTGATGCTTCTCTGTTTGAGGCTCTCTTATTGTCTTCACAAATGCTGCCCATTCTGGATATATCCTATCTCCAAGATAGTAGCCTATGTTGTACTGCCTCCCATTGACATAGTACTCAACTTGAGGATCATTGCCTTGCAACCTTTCAGTGAACAATGGTGATTGATTTATGACATTAATGTCATTGTTGGCTCCTGCAACCCCAAAAAAGGCATGCCATATCAGAGGTCATGGGAAGCAACAGCCTCACAGATGATTGTAGGGACTTTATAATCACCACGAGTATATTGTCCTTTCCATGCAACTGGGCAATTTTTCCATTGCCAGTGCATACAATCTAAGCATCCTAAGATGCCAGGAAATCCTCTGGCCTCACCAATGTCTAGTAGACGTTGAACATCTTCTGTATTAGGCCTTCACAAATATTGTGCTCCAAACTTAGCAATCACTCCTTCAGCAAACTGGTCAAGACACAATAGTGTTGTTGACTCGCCAATCTTTATATATTCATGAGCTAGATCAGCAGGGATTCCATACGCTAGCATGAGCATTGCAGCTGTGCATTTCTACAAAGGTGATAAGCCTTCACGGTTGAGTGCATCTCTTCTCTGAGTGAAAAAGGGCGACCACTCACCAAGAGCTTCCACAATTCGAAGAAATACTGGCCTTCTCATGCGGTGTCCCAAAACTTATCCACCAGTTTTGACATGTGCTCCATCATTTTTGATTTATTCTCCAGCATTTTGGATTCCTTATTCTCCTTTTTTTATGAACAGGAGGGGTTTCCCCCTACTGATTTATATATTAATAATTTAAAAAGAAAGTCTCTTTACAGCCCTGAACTCAAGACACAAAAAAAGAAACAAAGTAAATGAGCTTAATTACAGAAAGGCTTCTATCCATTGGGAAATGCCGAAAGCTTTTTGTGCCTGGGATCTAAGAGCAACTAGATCCAATTCTTTCTTCAGCAAATACCTGCACCTCTGGATATTGGGCATTAGGTTCCTAAAAATCAAATCATTCCGAGCCATCCAGATGCACCATGTCATTAGAATGATAATTTCCATTGAGAAAGACACATTTAAATGCGTTTGCAGCGATTGAGGATGTCATACGGCTCATCACCCGTGATGATTTGAAACCCAATAATCATCCAACACTACTGGGCAAAGGGACAACTGAAGAACAGGTGATCCCTAGTCTCTTCTACCAAGTCCTGACAGAGGATACAATTGTATGATGGTAGGACAATATTCTTTCTTCTCAAAATTTCACGCATGCTTACTCAATCCTTGAGCAGAAGCCAGAAGAAGACCTGATGCTTGTGTTGACAGGATGTTTTCCATAACCAAATGAATAGAGGATGCGGCTGGGATGTGCATGTTAAACTTTTGTAAGCCTTAGAAGAAGAGAAGATCGGGGAACCCCAGATATAGGTCCATGTATCAGAATCTTCAGATAGCTGAATATTATCAAGAAAATTCAGAAACTCAGTGAGTTGTTCATGTGCTTGTTCTGACCAGTATTAAATAAAGTCAGTTTACAAAACTAACTTCACAACATTAAACTATTTCGCGAGACCTATCTAATGAGGCCTTTGACCACGCGATTAGAGAATGGTTACTGTAGCAAAACTTCGCTTAATTAGGCTCATTAGATTCGTCGCGCAAAGTTACACACATCCTAAATGAGTTTTGCAAAGAGACTTCATTTAGTACTTCATACATTCAAGATTCTCTTTGAAAAAAACTTTCCGACCTCCATTGAAACACGGCCCAAAACGCGCGCTCCAGCGGGTGCCTCGGCTTTTCGTCAGACGAGGCAAGCGCTGCTTCTGCAGGCTACCCTGACAACCTACCGAGCCACAGGTTGATGTGATGCGGAAGCCACGTGAATACGTGGAAGCTGAAGCCACCATACATGGTGGAGCGTTGGGCCTGCTCGGCTGCTCTTACAGCCTGCTATAATACTTGCTTTAAAGCTGTCTGCACTGGGTTTCCCTTTCAGGAACGTTTAGAGGAACAAACTGCTGCAGCGGGGCTCCTGATCGGCTCCTGTAAAATAGCAGAGGCCCCTACCTCCGCCATTCGTGGGGAGATGGAGGAGAGCCGCTACGGCGCCGTGGGGCCCGTGCCATCCAACCGCCCGCCGCTCGCGCTCGCCATCGCACTGCCACCCGCCTGTCCGTCGTTGCTCGCTCGCCGCCCGACCGCTCCCGCCGCCGCACGGCGCCGGCCAAGATCCGCCCCGGTGAGATCCACGGCTGTGGGATATGGGTATCCCTGGGCCCACTGTCAGACCAGACCGCGGCGGCCAGGGCCCACCTCTGACATGCCCATGGGCCGACCCCTACGCGGCCCATACGGGCTCCCTGACTTGACGAACAAGTTGATAAAGACTCGGTGGGCGAATCTTCCGGATATCCAGGATATTCCAGTTGTAACCGACCCGGACTAGAATCCTGGTCGAAGCCAAGTAGGTTTAGATGGAAACCGACTTGTAAACCCTAGCCCGCTACCCTATATAAAGCGGCCTAGGGCACCCCCATGAGGGACAACGGGTACACACAAACCTCATCGACACATCATATCTTGTAACCTAGACGCTCGTCCTTGCTTCCTGAAGCTTGGCCGAGTACCAGCAATACAAACGACGCCCCCGACACAGGACATAGGGTATTATACCTCCGGGTAGCCCGAACCTGTCTAAATCAGTGCCTCCTGTGTACCATCGAGCCACAAGTTCATGGACCGCCCGCCTACAAATCAACCACTCAAGTACCTCCAGGTGGATTGCCGGTCCTAAGGTCCGACAGTTGGCGCGCCAGGTAGGGGTAGATCGGTGAGCTTTTTCAATTCGAAAACACCGTTGGCTTGATGGCAGATCGATCCGACGTCGTCTCCCCGGTGGACATGAGCGACAGCCCCAAGCACCTTGCGGGATGTAGCTTCTTCGCCGGCTCCAGCGACTCCAGCTCCACCGCCGCCGACCTGACGCCGGCGGACTCAACCTCGACAACCCCGAGGACTCCCCCCGACGTGCCTGATCAGCTCATGCAGCAGATCGAGCAGCTCAGCGTCCGTGATCGCGTCCCGGACCTGCTTCCACGGTGCCGAGTACCTTACCCCGACGAGATCGTCGACGGGCTGAATCGCATCAACGACACGCTCGCTGAGTGCATCGCCATGTCCGAGCAGGTCTTAGATCGCTCAGGGAACACGTTCCCCCATGGGCTGAAGAACGCGGCGGCCGACTACTCCAGCCGGCTCCCGGGCCACCAAAACCAGTTCAATCTGAAAACCCGCGGAGCGTGCCCTTGAGGTCCGCCCCTGGGAGCTCCAGGGCCGCCGACCGCTGAGAAGGGAGCGGAGGGGAGATGCTGCTGCTCCATCACGAGCTCTCCTCCCACGGGCGGCGCGGTACACCTCCCGCCGCCAGAGAAGAAGGCGTCGTGGGCCGCGAAAGCCACGCCGAAGGTGAAGCCGTCGCCGCGCCGCACCGTCGTCTCCGTGCACGGGTCGTACACGCCGTTGTGGTCGTCGCCCGCGGCCACAGACGCGAGGAGGAGGAGGAGCACGACGATGGCCACGGCGGAACCGGCCTTCCCGCGCCGCCGCCAAGGACTCGATGCCGCCGCACGCTTGAGGCAGCCCCGTGCCGTGGAATTCGACGACGATATTGGGATGGTCGACGAGCTCGCCGCCTCCTTTCGCTCCAGCCCACGGCATCCAGCCCCTTGAGTAGGCCCTCCACCTCGGCCGTGCTCGTGAACACGACGGCCGCCTCGAGCCCTGCACGGAAGTTCGGCACGGCGGAGATGCCGGAGCAAGAGGTGAAGGCGAGCGCAGGGAGTGGAAGAGATGAGACGCCATTGCTCCGATGGATACCGCCGCGCCGGCGCGTGTCCAGGCCAGCTGCCGCCACGCGGGCCACCGCTGCCTTCGCTGGCCGCCCGCGTTTCCTCCGCCGCATCCGCCACGCTCCACCGCAAGGCGCACGCAAAGGCTGCCGCCGATCGATTGGAGAGGGCAGCAGATTGGAGCACCGCCGGCTTGAGCCACCGCCGCTCGCCCTGCGTCCGTCCGCTCGACGCTGATGCGCTCGGCCAGCTGCTCGCCTCCGGCGGCCGAGCTCGAGCAGCAGCACCGCGTAGATGGGAAGAGGCTCTTGGGGAGGTCGACCGCGATGGCCACCTGTCTCCCGCGCGTGGGGAGAAGGAGAGGAAGGGGGTGGGACGGGGGCTCAGCCGCCATGGCTGCTGCTCCACCGTGGCGGCGCCAACGCGCCGCCCCCCGCGTGCTCGCTGTCGTCCGCACCCCCATCACCGCACCGCCACGAAGCGTCGTCCGCTCACCACCGTGGATGGAGGCGTGGATCCTGCCGGCGCCGATGTGGATGCGGGCGCGAGGTAGCCGACGGTCGGTGCCGGTGAGCTCGATGGAGGCCTGCAGGTCAACGACGAAGGAGGCGACCCTGGAGAAGAGGGAGGTGGTGGCACGGCGGCGGGTCGAGCTAGGGGGTGGCCGGGTGGGAGAGAGCGCCGGGGGACTGGGGGAGGAGAAGGGGTAGGAGAGAGGTGAGAAGGGAAGAGAGTAAAATATATGGAAAATAATGAATAAAATATGTGGTAGTTGAGATAGGGGAAGATGATAGAGGAGAGATATGGGTGCCGGAGAAATTGAGATAGGGGAAGGAATCTCGATGACCATGACAGAATATTCTATTTAGAAGAGGAAAATAGAGGAAAACGAGTGTGAGCAGCCTAACGCGCTCTGGTCGGTTGGGCCCATGCTAACAAGGAAAGTAATCAATACGCAATACTTTTTTCTCCCATCGTCGCCTGCGTGCATGCATGGAGGAGAAGATCATTAGCGCCTACCTACATGATGCATGCACGGAAATCAACGATTAATCATGGCAAACCACTACGGCGCCCGCTGCTAGTCACATGTCGACAGTTATTAGTAGCAGCGAGCTGCAGTGCTCCTCAGGTTAGGATAAGATAAAAAAATAAAAATGATAGCAGCAATATATTGAGAGGACCGTGGCATCCTGAAATAAGTATGAATTAGATGTTCAAAAAAATAAAACTCCAAGATTATATAGAAACATATTTCAATTTCTATCTACACCTTTAATCCTCGTTGTTTGAGCCCCTCCTAAGAAAATGGCACACAAGGCTATTGCTCTCCGGTCAAATAACTCCGTGGATAGCCATTGGCTCTATTAAAAATAGACTGAGCTAGACCATTAGTGATTTTGGTGACTGTAGTGTTAACACTTATCATAAAACTAATAAAGTTTGATACTACCTCCGTTCCAAATTACTATTTGTTGTTGACTTCTTCTCACAACATTTGACCATTCATCTTATTCAAAAAATTTTGCAAGTGTCATTTCTTTTATTTGTGGTTTATTTTATCATCACATATACTTTAGATATAACCTATTTTTCCATATATTTGGGCAAAATTTTTGAATAAGCTGAATGGTCAAACGTTACGTGGAAAAGTCAATAATAAATAGTAATTTGGAACGGAGGGAGTAGCATACAAGGACTAAACCTATTGAATACATGGTGATGTACTTAGGTAATCAAACACCTCAAACAAGGTTAATAAATAGATGTGATAAAACCCTATAAGACCATCAAGTAGCTCAAACGTCGGAATTGATAGTTGGTGACATTTTGTAAAGGAATTATTATCACAGAATAAATCATAGTATGAGTCAGTGATGACCGATACGATTATAGTATGGGTTGGTGTTAATAGTACACATGCATGTGGTGGTACTATTAACATCGACTAATTCGATGATGCTATCAGAGTAAAAGTCAGTTTGAATAGTACACAAGCATGTGTTGGTACTATTAACACTGAATGATTTTATAGTATAAGTCGGTGATATTGGTTTCACACTGAAAACCATCTGGAGGTCATAGGATGATCCAATGATGCACACAAAAAATTATCGGTGATGCTTGGAGTTACACAAAATGCACATGTACATGTGATTCCTTCCATGCATCATCGCATAAGTTGGTATCTCCAATAAAATCTCACCAGCTATGTAAGGGCTAGTTCATCATGTTAGAGCTATAAATATCCATTGGCCGGCCATTTGAGATATGTTAGAGGTTGGAATGGTTGTAGAATTGTGTTCGATAACAATTTAAGTGCTCTATCCACCAAAGTGATCAAGAGAACGTTAGGATAATTAGCAACAAGATTTATCTTGGTTAGTGCTAGTTTAGGTCTTCTAGCGCATTGCTTTAGGAGTTAGACTTGGGTTAGGCGCGGTTTGCATACCTCATTTTTATCGGTGCTTGTGTGCATATCCTCCCGGTGGTCTCCGCCGCTCACATTGTGCGAGTTGCATGTCGCCACGTGCCCTAGAGATGCTGGCGCAACGAAGCACGCCGATCATTCTAGAAATGATATTGGTACGTAATTTAGATGAAGAATAGGGGGTTACTTCAGATTATTCGGATGCGGAAATTTTGATATATATTTAGGTGGTTACATTGGCCTATTTTCATAAAAGAGAACTTTGATATAGAATTAGTTGTTACAATAGATTATTTTCATAATGATATAGACAGATAATAATTTTTAGAAAACAAAACAAATTTTATGGATATTACCATGGTATTAATTATGATTAGACTTTACCAAATTAATGGCTTAATGTTTCTAGATTTGTAGGATATTTATCTTTTCTTTCTAGTATATGTTGTAAGATTCACATGGTATATGTTTGGACTCTTATGTAGATGCTCAGTGATGTAGCATTATTTTTCTCCTTAAACAACATTTGTGTAAGAGCCTTCACCAGCCCTTACATGCGTGCTTAGACCATTTTCAATGGGGTTTTATTTTAATTAAATGATATGATACCTATGCAAATATGATGAGTTGGCAAATATTTATGATGAGAGAGAAGCGATAGTTTTATCAGCTAGATGAAACTGGGAATAACTAGCATGCTGGTTAGAGGGTTTTATTTTATCTGCTAATCCGGTACACCACAATTGACTAAATTATATTGTTGGCTTATAAAACCATGGCGTGAATGTATGCATTAAAAGTATGGTTTCATTCATCAACAGACACTGCTACAGAAACCGACTTCACAAACTGTTTGTGATACTAGCATCACAACTGGTTGCAAGGCTGCTGGGCTCACTAGCCGTTGCAACCGGTTGTGATGTGGGGCATCACATATAGTTTGTGCTACAAACCGTTTGTGATGCCCAGGGTTTGTAGGAAAAATCATTTGTGATGGTCCATGTCACAAACGTTTTTTCCTACAAACTCTTTGTGATTGAAAAACCATTTGTGATGGTCGGCAAAGTCGTAATTAAAATCAAATTTTGAAGTAGTAAATTAATTCAAATTAAAAGGTGTTGAACTACAAAGTTGTATAACTTCTTAAGATGTAGAACTTTTAGTTTGGTCATTTCTTCATTTGGTAAATTCATATGAATATTGTTCATAAAATCTATATCTCTCGTAGAGTTTCCTGTTCGACAAATTTATATGAATATTGTTCATAAAATCTATATCTCTCATAGAGTTTCCAAAAACTATAAGAGAGATCTATAGGATTTGTAAAGAATGTTATTCTTACTACATCGGATGAAGAAATGACATATATCAAAGTTGTAGATCTTCATAAGTCATACAACTTTGTAGTTTAAAACTTTTTAATTTAAATTTGTTTTACTAATGAAAAGTACGTTTGTAGTTCTCAAAATTTGAAATTTGAGTTTTTCAAACAACCCCAGATGAAAAAACAGTCAAAATAAGAGTTGTAGATCATAATAAATTATGAAATTTTGTAGTTGGCAACGTTTTCATTTCACATCATCTAGTCAGCGAAAACTAAGTTTTAATGTTCTCAAATTTGAAATTCAAATTTATAAACGACCTCAGATGGAGAAACTACCAAAATAAGACTTGTAGATTTCAAAAGGTTATGAAACTTTGTTGTTGATAACTTTTTAATTTGAAATCGTTTAGGGCCTCAAACAAGCAATTTACACTCAGTTTATTATAATGTGGTAGGAATCAGAACGGTATCTAGTCACAGCTGAGAGTGTGGTGCAGTGGCAGAGGAGGTGATGTCTGGAGGCATCATAACCGGTACCCATATATCACAAGCGCCTCCCAAAACCATTTGTGATGATCCTTTAAAACTGTTTGTAATGGTGATATTTGAAGTAGTGAGAGATCAATTTAGATCTGTGCGGGTCTTGTATATCATTCTATGAAACTTTTCTACGCGTGTCTCTAGTTAATCCATGTGCTTATCAGCCACCAGCCGGCAGTATTTTTCTCTCAGCATAAATCATCACCAGCCACCGGCCGCCAGCCAGCCAGCAATATTTTTCTCTCAGTACAAACCAGCACCAGCCACCGGCCACCAGCCAAGTCAGCAATATTTTTCTCTCGGTACGAACCAGCACCAGACAAGAACCAAACGAACATACTGCATGTGACTGCAATTCTAGAGCATCAAGAGGCTGGCTTGTCTAATAGAGCCGTTACTTACGTCATGTGTGCCCTCACTCACACGCACCCACACAGCAGGTAGGCCGGGGGACTGAATTTGATGAGTAAGAAATAAAAAGAGCGTTAAAAAGAGAGGTTTATTTATAACTACAAGCACACGAATACTGTAGCTAGAGGAAAGATCGATCGAGACGTCGGATTGAGACGAGACATACGGTGTCACGCATTCACACAGATACGGTGCCGTGTGTGATACATATAATAAGGTGGTTTGCTGGAGTCGCTCTCGATTGAATAATTAAAACTACTTTTGATCAGCCGGCCACCAGTAGCTAGCTACCAAAATGCAAAAGCACATGCGTGCGTATGGTATGTATGGCGCGCTCAAACAGTCCGTGCACGTGTGTGTACGCATGCTCGCATACGTGAGACACACATGTCCGCACACCACGACCAGCATGGTGTGTACATAGTTTACACAAGGATGTCACGACGACGGGAGAAGGGCTATTAGTTTGTTTGCGGCCGAAGAACGTGCCGGCCTGTAAGATTACTACATACTACTAAGACACCAGCTCATCAAGGAGATAGTACACTAGACCTGTTCGTAGCACCAGATGGGGTGTACACGTAACATCTACGTATGCTCTATCTCCATCGGAAGGGTGCGTGTTTATATACTTGAATCAGCACTACTCCAGATATGCACATCACAAACGGTTCCCAAAGCGGAACCGTTTGTGATGTTCCGTTTGTGATGCCCGGGGCATCAGTCAGAAATAAACCCTAAAAAATACGAAAACATTAGGGAAAAAAAATTATTTACATTAGACAAGTCACGCCATTTTCCACAATTTTCGCGCGCTCTGCGGCCGGCCAGGTTCGAACTCACGACCTCTCCCTCGCGCGTAGCCTCCTCTACCACTGCACTTGTCCGTCACTTGTGACTGGATAGCGTTCCGATTCCTATCATATTATACCAGACCGAGTTTAAATTGCTTGTTTGAGGCCCTAAACGACTTCAAATTAAAATCTGTCGAACTACAAAGTTTCCTAACTTTTCGAAACCTACAACTTTCATGTTGACCGTTTTTTCATCCGAGGCCGTTTACTTATCCATGGTGCCACTCACAACATACATCATGAGGCTAGAGGAGGCCATTTGATGGATGAGTAGTACCTAATACTTCGGGCCATTTGTAGAGGCCAGGGTATTTTTCACGCATGGTTCTATTTTCCAATCATTTATCCTCTCAAAATTGAACCTGCAAGCCATCCTTGATTATAAAAGAGACAAAATGAAGAAAATCATGTTTGACTTCCATAAGACTAGTGTAAAAACGAGAGTCCCCGATATCCATTGGGGCTTAGAACCAAGGTACGTATTTGATGCGTAAGAGCTGCATGCTGTCCTGTTCCTTCAGTGGTCATTAATATCATTTGCTGAGTAGCGCTGTATTTTTCCCAAGACTCAAAGATATCATGACCAAAATGTCCTGATGTTGCCTCTCCAAGTTTAAAATGCGTTATCATATCTTAATTAGCCACACTATTAGTGCGGAATACCTCTTGCTCGTTTAGATGCACTTCCATTTCATCATTTCACAAAACTGGACGCCTGGACCTACACTTTACCTTTTCTTTTTGCACCTTTTACATTTCCTATGCCTTTTCACTCTTGACTAAACAGGGGTCCAATGGAGCAGTGGGTGATGTGACCATAACCGGTGACAATGACTCTAAACCACCAATTGGATGGATCTTTTTGAAGCCGCTAATACATATCCGATGGATATTTTTGAAGCCGTTAACGAAGGAACTTTGGCTTGCCATTGTGGGTTTCATCTTCTTCACTGCCTTTGTTGTGTGGATGATTGAACGATCCATAAATACACATTTAGTTGCTAGATCTAAGTTTGAATATTCTCAAATTTGAAATTCAAATTTCGTAAACGGCCTCGGATGAAAAAACGGTCAACATGAAAGTTGTAGATCTCGACAAGTCATGAAACTTTGTAGTTGACAACTTTGTCATTTGAAGTCATTTAGTTGCTAGATCTAAGTTTGAATATTCTCAAATTTGAAATTCAAATTTCGTAAACGGCCTCGGATGAAAAAACGGTCAACATGAAAGTTGTAGATCTCGACAAGTCATGAAACTTTGTAGTTGACAACTTTGTCATTTGAAGTCATTTAGTTGCTAGATCTAAGTTTGAATATTCTCAAATTTGAAATTCAAATTTCGTAAACGGCCTCGGATGAAAAAACGGTCAACATGAAAGTTGTAGGTTTCGAAAAGTTAGGAAACTTTGTAGTTCAACAGATTTTGATTTGAAGTCGTTTAGGGCCTCAAACAAGCAATTTAAACACGGGCATTCCCTTTGAGAACGGCTCCAACAACGTGAACTTGGGGGAAAACATTGATTTTCTATACCTCAGGATAAATCATCGTGCTAGAGTTTGCATTCTCTACCATTTACATTCCGCATTTACCTTTTCTAGAATTATCGTGTTTAGTAGATAGGATTGAAACCTAGAATGCAAACTCTAGCACGATGATTTATCCTGAGGTATAGAAAATCAATGTTTTCCCCCAAGTTCACGTTGTTGGAGCCGTTCTCAAAGGGAATGCCCGTGTTTAAATTGCTTGTTTGAGGCCCTAAACGACTTCAAATCAAAATCTGTTGAACTACAAAGTTTCCTAACTTTTCGAAACCTACAACTTTCATGTTGACCGTTTTTTCATCCGAGGCCGTTTACGAAATTTGAATTTTATGAAAGAGATGTAACTCTATGAGAGAGATGTATTTTACTAACAATATTCATATGAATTTGTCAAATGAAGAAATGACCAAAGTGAAAGTTGTACATCTTGAGAAGCCATACAACTTTATAGTTCAACATTTTTTGATTTAAAGTCATTTACTATTTCAAAATGTGGTTTGAATGTACCATACACATCACAAACGGTTCGTGCTACGAACCGTTTGTGATGTGAGGCCATCACGATGCCCATCACAAACGGTTCGTGTTACGAACCATTTGTGATGTGAGGCCATCACGATGCCCATCACAAACGGTTCGTGTTCCTCACATCACAAACGGTTTTTTAAGAACCGTTTGTGATGGCCCCGTATCACAAACGGTTTTTCAAAACCGTTTGTGATAAGGCCGTTTGTGATGGCACTTTCTGTAGTAGTGCAGGGAATGAAAACGACGACGACAAGAGCCACAAGCAGGCCAGGTGAATGACGACTATAGCCAGCACGAATGGACCGGGGCGGAGAGCCATCGGCGGATCTACATTGGCGCAAGCTGGGGCATTAGCTAAAGTTAGGATCGCACCTGTAAATCCCCTTCTTCTCCAGTGATTTTTGGAGCTTCGACAGCGATTTTATCATGTATTGGTGTCTGTATCATCATTTTTTCTTCAAATTTGAGGTAATATCTCAACTTCACATTAAAATTGTGTGACTCCAATGTATGGATGCATTAATACGATGTGAATTGCAATGTGTTTGATTTTGGTTCAGTCCATCGTTAAAAGTTCGCCCCAGCTATTTTTTTTTGTCTACGCCACCGTGGAGAGCCACGAAAACACGTGACGAGACGATAGAGGGGACAAAGCGCAACTGATCCATGTGCTAAGCATTATTTGTTGCTTTTAATCATATTTTTTCATGCTTCCTACACTCTAGGAGAGTGAAAACTCAAGTGCTTGTCAATAAGTATAAAAAAAAGTGCTTGTCAATCACCCATGTGCTAAAGCATTATTTGTGTTGCTTTATTGCTAGTTCGCTATTAATTTCTTCATGCTTCATATGTACAACATAGGAGAGTGAAAACTCAAAAGGTCGGTATCACCCATTATTTGAACAAGGCGTGACTGACAGTGGGTATGCCGGTATGGCTATGGGGGCAAGGCCAGGCGCGAGTGGTGACACCGCCGATCTCGAAGAATGGGCTAGCTTGGTTTGAGGTGATTTCGCTGATGGATTGATGTCAGACTGTCAGAGCAAATCCAATAGGTGAGATGGGGACGAGGATATGGAGAAACTGAACGAAGAATAATCATGAAGTAAAGTGGGATAAATAGGCGCGCAAGCTCTCCTTTTTGTACGTTTTCTTCCGTTGATTCATGGCCACATGTAGCTGCATCAGCATGAGAAAATGGAGCCTCCAATGACAAGAAGTTAATTAAGAATCCTTCATCAGCAGAAACCAACGGTGAATTACATATTTATTAAAGTGGCAAGAAATGTGAAATATTAATAGATAGAACAAACGGATCTTCAAAAGAGGTGGATAGGGAGGTGTTGCGGTTGCTTTACCCGTTGTCGTGGAGTCATGAACTCATGATCATGATGCATCATGTCCTGGCGTCCTGCTGTCCGGGGGGAACCAGGACTGGTGGTTGGTGGGTTCCGAAACGGGCAACGCCATGCCCGGACAACGCCCAAAAAGCTGCAGCGCGCGCTGGGATCTGACGCCAAAAAGTGGCTTTCCGATGCCTATGATTTACTTCCCCTTCGCAAAAGAATGGCATATCCAGAAGTCAAATAATTTTAAATCTAATAAATATGTAAAAAATACTAACATTTATATATTCAAATATATTAGTATTAACATATTTTTTGTTATAAATGTTACTATTATTTTGTATGAACTAGCAAATATGCCCGTGCGGTGCTACGGAAATAGACCACATGGAGAGATTTAACCGGTCTTGATCCATGTAGATTTTTTTCTTTTCTCTCATGCTTTAATTTAAATATGAGATTTAACTGGTCCTAATCCATGTAGATTTATTTCTTCTTTTCTCTCATGCTTTAATTTAATTCCAGCGTATTGTGCTTGTACTTGGTCTCTACGTAACTATGGAAAGAGACACATGAGGCCCACCCATCGGCATTGTGAGAGGAAAGGACTAAGCAATCCTTGCTTAGGCACGTGAGACCCACCTGTCGGCAATGTGAGAGGGAAAGACCAAACAATCTTTGCTTTAGTATTAGGTAGAGATACACTACCTTAATCGCAGCTAGGACATCCTAGCCTAAATAGCAAAATGTAAAGTCATGCATCTTATTGAATCAACATTTTATGGTGCAACGACTAAAGTGCCTGCGGTAGAGGCACTGTCCAACGAGCAGCAGCAGCAAGATCGAGCTAACACACCGAGCAAGCAAAATCATGAGATCGACACACCGCGGCTAGTAGCACAAAGAAACATACTTATAGAGCAAGCCATCGGACCAGTTAGGATGACGTGCTGTGACGGACAGCAAGGCCCCAGGCACTGGATAGCCGGCACGCACGTACCTGTGACCTGTCTTTGCTTCTAACCGTTGCTGCGCCGGTGCACGGGAGGGTAAGGTGCCTGTGCGACAGATATATTACGTGCGTAGGTACAGTATTTATTAACAAACAACTTGGGTCTAGTTGGAGTCGGATTCCACTTGGGCGTCTCGCCGTTGCCTTTTCTAGAACGCCGAAGAGGCAGATATATACATGGTGGAAGGACCGCTAATTTATTTTAAAAAATATGAGGGGGTTTTTCATAAAATTATGACGTACCGCTGAATCAATCCTTACTTTTATAATTAGGTAGAGATTTAGTCAAATTCATAATTTTATGACTCCATATGATAGTTGTATTTTTTTCAATGACGGAGGGAGTATACTTTTATGCAAATGTAAGCATGACAAGCTAGCAATGGCCCAAACGTACAATGATCTGCTATGCATGTCTCCTGTAAAGTTCCCTGACGCATCTCTCCTAGTACAGCACTATATTGCTGTACTTCTTCTGTTATTCCTCAGTGATCCAAATGTCGGTAAAGCTCGTCTCTCTCACATATTATTGTCACATGTTATTATCTCCCAGATAACAACAGCTTTTCCCGTGGTTCTGTGTTTAGTTCTCCATCACATCACCAAAATTCCCAAAATTCTCTCTCCAAACATCACTATCCACCTATCACATCAAATATCTCTCCTCATGCATGGAACACTAAACGTAGGTAAATAAAAAACTAATTGCATGGTTTTGATGTACACGACGAGACATCTTTTGAGCCTAGTTAGGTCTTGATAGGACAATGTTTATCACAAACAAATGAAAAGTGCTACAGTACGCTACAATGTCCGATGTGACATTTTCTCCAAACTTTCTCCTACACTTTTTGAAACTAAACACAGCCCAGGTGCACACAAAGATGCTACAACTGGCTTTACTGCCAGTCAGTACACTCGTTGTACACTGCACTATAATCACACGGAACCAAGCAAACGCCACAGTAGAGATTCGTGCAGTTTTTGGACACTGCATGTGCACAGTAGTAGCGCGCGTTCTACTGTAGGCTTTTATCTCAAACACTGCGCAACAGTAGAAAAGGGACAAAAAGTCCACAGTGCACAATAGTAGGGCCCCGGGTTAGGAAAGGACGGAACAGTCTTGTCTAGCATTTATTAACAAGACGGTCGCTTTATTTTTAGATAATGGAAATTAATCCAGTCTTGACCCATAGAGCTATAGCCATTTATTAC
Source organism: Echinochloa crus-galli (assembly GCA_900205405.1). Taxonomy (NCBI): domain Eukaryota; kingdom Viridiplantae; phylum Streptophyta; class Magnoliopsida; order Poales; family Poaceae; genus Echinochloa; species Echinochloa crus-galli. The sequence goes on along the minus strand of OAMR01000210.1, from coordinate 1,390,979 downwards.
AAAGTTGCAGCACTTCCGTCTGCCAGCTCACAAAACAAAAAGAATCACACCATACAGTTTGAAGATAATTAGCATTCAATCCTATTGCTAAATCTCCCGCCATGACGTGCGAAGAAACGCATTGCCAATGCTTCCAATACTTGACATGCCTCCTTTATTGCTTGGCTGAACTGATCACGCCGTTGTAGCTGCGCCCAGAACCGTAGCCAGTACGTCAGCTATATCATTCTGCTGAGCCAGATTGCCCAATATAATGCAGAGGCCCCAACTAGCTAGTAGTTGGCTCCTTAACTTTCCACCCATCCTTACAAGCCAAGTATTAAATAAATAATTAAAGCTATAGGGTGTATCTATACTATAAAGAGAATTAGAATTGAAACTTTTCTCACCAACAAAAGGCCCACCCCCCACCTATACCCCCTTCACAGAGGACCCACCTGTCAATAAACTAGGACGACGAATTAGACTAAAACCAATTAAAGGGGGGGAACCCAAGTGTTTCCCCCCTCGAAACCCAAAACTTTTTTCACCTAAAAAAGGGCCCACCTAAATATACCCACATTTGTACCCACGTCTATACATAATTATGTAACATCCCGTAATTTTACGCAGGATTGTTGAATGCAAAAATCCGGATTTTCAAAATTTTTGGTGAAATGATGTGCATGCCAACAAACATATAAGATTGTCTTCATTGTGCTCCCTTTATTCTTAGGCAATTTAAATTTAAATTAAAATTCAAGTTGAAGTGCTAAGGATAAATTTAGAGGTGATTTGGTTTCTAGTTGGTTTCTTGGCTCTTTGTTTGATTTGAATTCAAATCAATAACCAAACTAATTTCTAACCAGCTAACTCTCCGTGGGCCGAATCTCTTCTGAAGTCTACTCTCACTCCCTGAACTCACCTCCCTATCTTCCCAGCCAGCCGGCCCAGCCTACCACCTCCCTTCTTCCTTTTCTCTTCAGCCGGACCAGCAACTTCCCCACATCTGGCCCAGCTCGGCCCAACCGATCACCCACGCCCCTCCTTTCTCTTCTCTCGCTGACGTATGGGTCCCACGCCCCCACTGTTCTTCTTCTCCCCTTCCTTCTCCCTCACGCCCGGCCAAAAAGCGACGCCGCCCGGCCAATCCTGGCGCCCGACCTCGCGCGGCCCGTCGTGATCGCGACACGTGGCCAGGCGCGAACGCCGAGAACCTCCTGACCGTCCACCATCTCAAACCCTAGCCCTCGCCACCTATAAAACCACCCGTCGGTCACCTCTTCCCCTTGAGCCGCCGCCATCCCCCTTGGGGGTTTCCTTCGCCAGCAAGAAGAAGAAGAGTGGAGGGGAAGAGAGGAGAGGAGGGAGAAAGATCCAAGAGGTGGAGAGGAGGAAGAGGAGAGGAGACGGAGCGAAGCTGCAAGGTGAAACCCGTCGCCGCCGTGCCGCGGGCGCCGCCGCCGGGGAGCCGACGCCGTCGCTGGAGCCGGACCAGGGAAGCAGCTTCTTCGCGAACCGCAAGTCCACGTCGAGCTGCTGTGCACGACTACGTTCTCCTTGGTGAGCCGCCGTGCCGCACCCCTGTTTTTCCCTTCCCGCCGTCCGAGCTCTGTCTTCCCCAATTCCGTCGAGCCGCCGCCGCTTCGCCGACTTCACCGTTCTGGGACCCGACCTTCGAGTCGTGGCCATACTCTTGTGCAGGGACCTTGCCGCTCACCCTTCCGCAAAACCGCCGTCGCCGTAGAGCCTTTTTCCCAGGCCGTTGTGCCGCCGCTGCGCACCAGGAACGCCCGGATCGTGCGGGCGCCATGGCCGCGTCGCGGGCGAGCCCTGAGCTCTCCCCGCGCGCGCGTGAGCCAAGACCGGGGGTGAGGCAAGCCTCGCACGCCAACTCTTTCTCCTTTTTCTTTTTTCTAACAGCGCCGACAGCCCGGCCCCACACGTCATAGAGAGGATTAGGCTGACAAGTGGGCCCAGTTGACCCCGCTGACCCGCTGACCATTGATCGTTGACTGGTCAACGTTGACCAAGTCAACGCTGACGTCATCCGGGCCCACGATGACGTCAGCAAAGCCGGCCCCACTGATGACGTCATGCTGACGTCAGCAGTGATGACCTGGCACGCTCGGGTGCTGCCACGTGTCCCAGCCTGAGTGTTTTTCTTTTTCGGAATTATTTAATATTTTCAGAAAATGATT
>OAMR01000210.1:1365659-1375907 GCA_900205405.1 Echinochloa crus-galli | reverse complement strand
TGGCGGATGATTATTGCGGGAACCTGCTGAGGCAGGACGAGCCCGATGTGGTTGTGAGGTTGATGGTTGGATTTGGGGAGTGTGATCCCTCTGGTGAGGACAGGAGTTGGTGATGAGATGATTTTGGGTTATTGCTGCTGCTCGCTTAGGAAACCCTCAGCCCTTATCCTTGAACGTTTTTATTACTAGATTAGGCCACTTTAAAGCTTGCTGCATATATTGGTTGGTGACGTGGACCTGTCCCATTTCCTTGGGGACAGTATTTGGGTACACAGGAGAAGACTCTGAGTACAAGATCTAACAAGAAGGACGATGGAGAGGGCTGTGCGCTGCGCTCAAGGATGCCTGTGGAGGTGAAGGCCTGAAGCACCAGAAGCTTATAGCTATCCGCTGTGTAGTGTTTCCCTTTTTGTCGATTAGCCCAGTGGGCTTGTACCTTACCGCTATGTAATTATAACATGTTTGAGGACCTTAATCAATGTATGGATGTGATATTCTACTGAAATGAGTTCTGTACGAGATAGCAGCTATTCCTGGGACTATCTCAAGGGTACAGGGAGTCGGATTCTCGTAATTGGGAATCCGGTTCGTTTCAACGAGCGCAACCTCTGCAGAGTGAAAACTATACGTATAGCCGTGTCCACGGTCATGGACGATCTCGCATCTGATCCATCCAGATTAGCATGTGATTCTGCTTTCTTACCTCATCCTTGTTTTGGGTTATGAGAGGTTGGACCAGCTGAGGCTGTTGAGACAAGGTGGGAAGGGAGCTCACCGAGTCGACTAGTGAGTGAAAGGAGTTGGCGGATGATTATTGCGGGAACCTGCTGAGGCAGGACGAGCCCAATGTGGTTGTGAGGTTGATGGTTGGATTTGGGGAGTGTGATCTCTCTGGTGAGGATAGGAGTTGGTGATGAGATGAACTTGGGTTATTGCTGCTGCTCGCATAGGAAAACCCTCAGCTTATATTCCTTGAATATTTTATTACTAGATTAGGCCACTTTAAAAGCTTGCGGCATATATTGGTTGGTGACGTGGACCTGTCCCATTTCCTTGGGGACAGTATTTGGGTACACAGGAGAAGACTCTGAGTACAAGATCTAACAAGAAGGACGATGGAGAGAGAGGCTGTGCGCTGCGCTCAAGGATGCCTGTGGAGGTGAAGGCCTGAAGCACCAGAAGCTTATAGCTATCCGCTGCGTAGTGTTTCCCTTTTGTCGATTAGCCCAGTGGGCTTGTACCTTACCGCTATGTAATTATAACATGTTTGAGGACCTTAATCAATGTATGGATGTGATATTCTACTGAAATGAGTTCTGTACGAGATAGCAGCTTTCCTGGGACTATCTCAAGGGTACAGGGAGTCGGATTCTCGTAATTGGGATCCGGTTCGTTTCACACAATTACCCGTATCGCTAATAGACAATAAATTAGAGAGTTTTTCTCCATATAAATAAATGCCAACTATCTCTCTATATACATTGACGAGCGAATATAAAGTATTTTTAAAAGCACTTCGTACGGTTTGCCATGACCCACTAAAGTGACACTATTTTAGTACTTACATGTCATCAATAAACGTACGTGCTTCAGAATTGAGACACATACGTAGAAGAAAGTTTAGCACGCGCGTGCCGCGCGGGCATTGCAACTAGTGTAAATTAAAAGCAATCTGTACAGTTCTCCATAGGACGGTCGCTTTCTACATGCGAGTGCCAATTCCAAATACAAATACGGAGTATAAAAAAGAAACAACAATGATATAAGCCCTTTCAGAACACAAAGGTTTCTCAGGAAACAAATTTTTATTTACTATATTTACTATATGTTGCATGTTTGTCCTCTCGGATGAGAATTTTCAGGTACATAAGTTCAAGTTGTTCTAATTTGAGGGACACACGGTAACCCCAAAACAACCATACTCCAACCCTCAAAAAGAAAAAAAACAGCCTTAGCCAAATCATTTTTCTAAAGTCAAATTTAGCTATTGTTAGAGAAAAAACGTTTTCAACAGACTCTGTAAATGACTCTCCAAATTTAGTGACTCTTCATCCCACCTCATTCGCTATTGAATTAGATGGCTTTCTATTTTTACAAAGTAGCTATAATCTCCATATTTAGCTAACACAATATAAAGTCTCTTAGAGATACTCTTACTCTAAATTTGTGTCTTGTCACAATTCGTCCCGACCACATGCAACAGTTACAAGTTTCAGTAAGAAAGTTTCCCCATTCATCTTTATATATGTATGGAAGGATGGAGCAGTATATCATACATGTATATATAGAGCATATATATAACCAGGACACAGGCATGCATGGCTCCGTGCATGATCATGTGGAAAATTGTGTGGACGCGTCGTGCATGCTGATCCATCGACTTTGGCTGCGCATTGTTACATGCAACTGAAGCCTCTCGCAATGTCATCGACAGCTGACAAGGAAAGAGAGAGACCTCGAAACTGCGTCGCACTCGAGCTGAGGGCACATGTAACGTGCACATCGACCAGGCCACGTATATTACCTAGTCCTAGTTGCTCCTGCAATTGCTAGCTAGCTAGCTAGGACCCAGTGTGTGGACCGACCGACCGACGGCAGCATTGTGTACTGTTTGCATCAAGCTCGCTGACCCCTCTTGCAATGGCCACCATATATTGGCAACATCATGAAATGTATGCATCAGAAGATGCAAGCAGGGTATAGAATGAAATATACTGTTACCGTCCAATGCAATCTTTCGATTCAGAACAATACCATCCATAGATCCCGGTCTTTAGGTGACTTGTTTGATTGAACAAACGTTGGCATCAGTATGAGTGACAATAGTGTACATGACGCTTTAGAATACATCAGTCGTCAACCCAAGAGTTCTTTATTAAATTCGGAACACTTATATATATACACATAACTACAATATATGTTTCTTCTCGGGAAAATGAATAAATGATACACATTGTATTACACATCAAGAACTAATTAAAATAAACACACAAGTAGTTTTGTCATGAAAAAAATTCATTTCTATGAATTTTGTTAGCTTGTATCCGCCATATATAGTGTGCAATGGAGACTGCTTAATTCTAATTAGACTAGTACGTGCATATATATAGCGACAAGAATTGAGGGGATGCCACAGCTATGTATCCCGAATAGTAGTACTATAGTGTTGCGTGCTGTGTTCTTCATCCAAAATGATTTAACTAGCTCCACTGCAGACAAATTATATGTCCCCCATGAATTGAGGTATATATATATATATATAGTATATATAGTAACCCATTCACCACAGTATACCAACGTGTTAATTAAACAACTTGATCCAAATAAGTAGGACCAGATCGATGAAAAGGGAAGAAAACAACGAACATGCCAGACAGGATGCTTTCCGGCCGGAGTATCTTTTGTTGGGCGTGATCGATCTTCTGATGAGGTAGTAGTGAAGTGTGCTGCTGTGTGTGTATGTCTGTGTTTGTGTCGGTTGACTGATCGACAACCTCTCTCGGCGTCGGAGTAGTCAGAGGAAGTCGACGCTGAACTCGTCCTCCAGCGCGCTGCGGGCGAGGTCGAAGCACGAGTCCGGCAGCTCCCGCGACATGGACCGGATCGGGAAGCTCAAGCTCCCCGCCGCGCCGCCGCCGACGCCGTCGTGCTGCTGCTGCTGCTGCTGCCAGGGGCTGTACTTGTTGGCCGGGTCGAACTGGTACGCCTCGGCGTCGCGGCCGAACACGTCCATGACGTGCGGCGGCATCGGCATCGGCATCGGATCGCCGCCGCCGACGACATTGCCGCAGGTCCAGGTGCCGTTGCTGTTGCTGGAGCTGTCGCCGCCGCCGCCGCCCGTGTAGGCGCCGCTGTACGCCGTCGCGGCGTCGGAGGCCACGTCCACGCCGCCGCCGTAGTTGCAGAGGTTGTCGGAGCGGAAGGAGTGCGCGGCGGTGCCGTAGGAGCCCTGCATTGCCGCCGGGACGTTGGTCACGGACAGCGGGTCGAAGCTGACCGTCGGCGAGAGCGGGTCGCTGCTGGTGGCGCCGACGCTGCCGCCCATGGCGAAGCAGTGGTCGTCCGCCGCGGCCGCGTGGATATGCTGCTCGCGGCCGTCGTCGTCCCGTGGCGCGTCGGCGGTGCTGTTGCTGTTGGCGGCGGCGGAGGCGGCTTCGTCGTCGTCAAGCGGCTTATGGGTGGCCGGATCGATGCCCCGCTGCCGGAGCTTCTTCTTGATGCACGAGTTCCAGAAGTTCTTGATCTCGTTGTCCGTCCGGCCAGGCAGCTGCGACGCGATCTGGGACCACCTGATCACATTCACATCACATGCATGTGCCTTCGTAAATGGGAGCGCGACAAGACTGTGGTGCGTGTGATTGCATCTATCCAGAAGCTCCGGGCAAGCAAGATCGATCGGCGCCATTGGGGTGGTTGAGTGGTAATGCAACACTAAAATCAGCAGGTGATGTGGCTGCTTGCCATTTGTTACTAAGTAGAAGGTGATCCGTGGTGCTAGTGTTACTATTTTAGGGAGAGTGATTAAGTTACCTGTTGCCTAGGATCTTGTGGAGGCTGATGATGAGGTCCTCCTCCTGCTGGGAGAAGCTGCCCCTCTTGAGGTCAGGCCTCAGGTAGTTGATCCACCTCAGCCTGCAGCTCTTGCCGCATCGCTCCAAGCCTACGTACACCATCAAGTCATCAACACATAGCACAATATAATGCATTCAGCACTAGTCTGCAAGAGGCTAACTATATAATTAGCTGAAATGCTGCAACTGCCAGTTAATATTACTGAATAATTGAAGTTACCTGCGAGCTTTGGGACTGAGCTCCAGCAGCCGACGCCGTACCGGATGATGTGGTTGTAGAGCTTCTCGTCCTCCTCCGGCGACCACAGGCCCCTCCGCAGCTTGGCCCTCCCCGCCGCCGCCTCACGCCCCATCGGCCGGTGGACTGAACGAGCGGCGAGCGATCAGTTTCTTGACGACTACTAGTGGAATGCAGTGCAGGCAGGCGGCCGGCCGGCCAGCTAGCGGCAGGTGATGGCAACAATGATGATGAGACGGGCTGGCGGGCGATATAAAAGCGATGGATGGCTCGCTATCGCAGCTCAGCTCAGGCGACAGCAGCAGGCAGTTCGATGCTTGAGCCTTAAGCTAGAGATAACAGCAGCTGCTGAAATGTTGTTAAAGTGGAGCTCAAGGAACTATAGCTCGTAACTAAAAGGAAAAAAAAGCAAGGCAGCAAGCAAGAGAGAGAAACTAACTGTTTAGAGAGAGAGAGAGAGAGAGAGAGAGAGAGAGATAAAGGCATATGCAGTGACAGTCAGTGTGATCTGATCTGCAAGAGAGAGAAACTATAGACCAAGAGTTATAGAGAGAGAGATAAAGGCATATGCAGTCAGTGTGGTCTGATCTGCAAGTGAGAGAAACTATAGACCAATGCAAGAGTTAGAGGGAGAGAGAGAGAGCGGGGATCACTGATAATATCATCTGATAAAGTGGGGTTGAAGCAAGGTCAGGGCAAGACCCCCGTGGGCTAATGGATGGGGGTGGGTTGGGGGGAGATTTAAGGAAATAAAGCAGGTAGCTTGAGGTGCGGGGAAGAGGCGATCAAGTACAATAATCCGATGCGGCAACAAACTCCCAGCAGCAACGGCAATATGCATGGCAATGGCGGCAAAGCTAGCAGCTCTAGCTGCATGTGGGGGGGAGCTGAGGCAATGCAAGCAAGGGCAAAGGCACATGCATCATCGCCGTCTCGTCATCATCGCCAATTCGTCAGCTCTGGGCAACAGTACTGGTACGGGGTAAAGGTGCTTAGCCTTTTTAATCATTGTCATTAGCTACCCCTCCGTTGCCTTTTCCCTTTATTTCCCCTTCTCCCGTCCCGGGTGTGGTTGGTTGGGACATGACACACGCACTGATTATGGTTTATTCATGTACACATACATATGTATATCCCTGTATTATATACTATGCAGTATGTACGTCTAGTGTGTGTGATTCACTCCTAGCTATATCGTGCTACTAATGATTCTCTCTTTAATTGGTTGCAATTCTATTACGCAAGATAGTTTTCATAACTCTGTTTGTTCACTTGGGCCCATCTAAAATTGAATATGATGGCATGAAAATAAATAGAAAAGTGATGTTTTGCACATCGACACAATCTTTATAAAAACAAACTGACCACTAATTTTGTAACAAGATATTGTAAGAGATAACAAAATCTACTTTTCAAGACAAATGTACTTGCATCATTTTAGAATATACAAACTCAACACACAAAAGGAACAATCTACAACCTAAATTTGAAATGGTTGGCTTTAAACAATCCAAAAACTCAAGTATATATATATATATATATATATATATATATATATATATATATATATATATATATATATATATAAAAATGAAAGGGCTAGCTATCATCTTCTAGTCCCACTTTGTTTTGAATATGTTGGTTAATCAACCAATTTCAACTTTACTAGAAACAATCACGTACTTCTCCAAAAAAATTTCAGACCGAGCTAGGTGGAAAAAAAAACAACGTAACCCAACAAACAAAGAAATAATAGTACTTCCTAGCATAGAAAACAAAATAATTCGTAACAAAAGAAGTCGAAATAACAGTTCCAGGTGAACAGATAGGGAAAAGTTATTTGGTTTACAAAATAAATCTAACCTTGATGAAGCCTAGTACAAAATACAAATTAACAAAATTGCTGATGTGAAATGCACACATAATATGATAGCAAGGTGCAGGGTGAGAAGAGCTAATTTATTTTAGACTATTTGTCGTAATTGTGGTCTTAGATTTTTTAAGCCAATTATTATGCGCTGTGGATTTGTGGTCGACACCCCGCAGCTAGGGGTGGAATTGAGCCGAGCTGAGCCAGGCTCGGCTCGGCTTGTGAAAGCTTGGTACAAGGATGGCTCAGCTCGGCTCGGCTTGGTTAAACAAACGAGCTAATCTTTAGGCTCGGCTCGGCTCGTAGACGAGCTCGAGTCAGCTCGTGAGCCTGTCAGCAAAATAAATCTCTAGCTCCAGAAGGACTGAAGGACTAGAAGAAACTAGACAATCATCACCAATACATCATTTAGCAATAAATTTAACCATTGGAATGTGAATTAAAAACATAACAGACATGTTTGATGAACATGTTCAACCCACAATATGATATTTAAATAATAAAGTCTCAAGGTCTTACATTAATAAGGTCTCACAATATAATCAAACATCTAAATATTTGTTTTACATAATAATAATAAGATAATATATAGGCCGGCTATTTCTTTAAGAGAAGAAAACAACATCTTCAGCTGGCTCATTAAGCTCATGAGCTGCTCGCGAGCCGGCTCGGCTCGGCTCATTTTGCTAACGAGCTAAAATATTGGCTCAGGCTCGGCTCATTTATAATTCGAGCCGAGCCGAGCTAGGCAAGATCGAGCTGAGTCCGAGCCGAGCTCACGAGCCCGAGCTTTTTATCCACCCTTACCCGCAGCACGTACAACACGCCAGTCACAAGCTAATAGATTTAGTAGTAGTACGTCCCTCCATTTCCTTTAACGAGCCGAGGCATATTATTAGCTAGGATCATGCCCACAGGTATTATGAAGCCCACATGAAACCAACAAGAGAGCTCTAGGGAAAGTTACCATATTATTTCTCACATTTGTTTCGTTATGCCTGTCCGCAGCACACGCCATGTGCAGTAACCAAGGAAATTTGAGTCCAATGAAATAAAATCAATGTGAAATGAGCATTCATGCCCCTACCAAATAATATGATACAACTTCTTTCAAAACACATGACCAAAAGGTAGATAATGGAAATATAACAATAACATAATCTTTATGTCCTCGAAAACATTATGAAACATATTTTCTCTAGGCATAGACAAACTGAAAGGATCAACACTAGGCCTAGAGGGGGGGGTGAATAGGCCTGCAATAAAATTCTGCAAATTTTCTCCAAGAAACTGTCAGTTGTCGGATGATCCGACGCAGTCTCGGATCTTCCGGACCCCAGAAGATCCGACACTGTGTAGGATCTTCCGACGGGTTGAAAAGAACTAGTTCAAGATTTGAATTCTGCAGACCTTTTGATGATTCTACTTGAATACAAAGATGACAAATGATGTAAGGAACCTTCTAAATATGATCAATATCAGAGAATACCAATATTCAAGTAGATCGGACCAAATCAAGCGAAAATAACAATAAATGCGAGAGAGACACGAAGACAAAGATTTACTTCCGAAGTTCACTCCACAAAGGAGCTACGTCTTCGTTGAGATGCTCACAAAGAGCCGGGCTGTCACACCTAGCCCCAAGTCTCCCTCAATCAACCACAAAGGAAGAAAGAGTTACTTACTAATGGCTCTCACAAAGAGAGGGGTGATACAAACTTTCCGGTGCTTAAACCACAAAGAATGGGAGCTACCGGCGACGCTTAACCGTCTAGGAGCAAAGCTCCAAGAGTAATAAACGCGAATCAATGAATCAAAGTTGCTTCAAGTGCTTCTTGAGATGAACAAAGGGAAGCTCACAAAGGGCTCTTGTCTCACACCTCAAATTCTCTCTCACCCTCAAACCCTAGGTGAATCCTTGCAAGAATTAAGCTTGGGAGAGAGTAGAGGAGTGGAATGAATGCTCAAGGTGTGTGTTTGGTCGAGTAGGTCAGCAGCAAATGAATGAGGGGGTGAAGGGGTATTTATACCAACCCCTCAAAATATGACCGTTGTGTTCACTGCGAAGGGGTACCGGATCTTCCGACCCAAGGTCGGATCTTCCGGAGAGTAACAGGTTAGTGTAAAACAACCCCAGAAAAATTCCAGGGGCCGGATCTTCCGACCATAGGTCGGATCTTCCGGCCGGGCCCGAAACATCCGGCCGGGAAATCACCGAGACAGAGCCGGTCGGAACTTCCGGCCGGATCTTCCGGCCCATGGCCGGAACTTGTTCCCGGATGGCCCAAGACAGTGAAAACAGCTAAGTGTTGGAAGTTCCGGTGCAACAGCCGGAACTTCCGTCCGGAAAAAAACTCAAGACCGAGCCGCTCGGAACTTCCTGGCCGGATCTTCCGGCCTAAGTTCCGGCCCGGCAGAAAACAGTGAAAGTGAGTTTTTTGTGTCTCTCAAGTGGATTTTCATCTCAAGCATAGCATTTTAAAGAACTAGGATTTATCGAACACGTCCCCCTTGATAGTACGGTGGTCCTATACTCAAATTTAAACCGAAAAACAAATTTAAATCTTCAATTGGATCCACCATCTTGAAACTACGAATTGGGGGCCTTCCTTCCACATTCATCATTCTTTCTTTTCATTTTATTCCTGCACACTTTACACAAAGCATCATATCCAAACTTACATTGTCATTAATCACCAAAATTGATTAAATGCCTAGATGCACTTTCAATCTCCCCCTTTTTGGTGATTGATGACAACAGGTGATAAATATGTTTGATCTATACAATTAACAAGTCGCCAGAATATATTTTTGTTCTTACCAAAGTAGAAACAAGAAAAAAAGATACACTAACACGGTTGTATACTAATATGTTGGTTTTCTAACCGCGTGGTCGGTGAAATGTTAGGAGAAATAGAACATAAGGGAGAAAAGAGATTGTTACTATATTAGATTAACTCACCAAAACGCATGTCACTCAACCTCCATCATCAATCAAGATTGGCAGAATGATAACAACACTAATTCCTGCATGCACATCGCACAATCCTTACTTCAGAAATGGTAATGTCAAACAGATACAAAAGGGGTCACAAGTGGTGACCGAAACTTGATCGATTGGGTAGTGGAAGGAACATGACTCGGTGACCTCATCAACATTGCTGAGGTCCCATCTAATTACTAAAGGCCGTAGGTATAGAAAGATAGTGATATGCTTTGGAAGAAAGCTAGGGTTCAAGGAGTGAACATGTATGATAGATAATGTTCCAAGATATAGAGTGGGCCGGAGAGTAGGCGGGAGAGTAGGTTGTGCTAGATATGAAGAAGAAAGATGTCATAATATAGCTTGATACAAAGGCCCAAAGGAGCAGGGGAGAGAAAAATATAAGGCAATAGATCCAGTTCCAGTCACTAAATCACTTGATTGCAGACTGGATTGAATGCTTATTCGATAGAGTAAGACCCTTTCGCGGTAGATCACTAGATTTCAGATTTAGCCTACAATCAGATCCAGTCCCAGCTATAGCCTTCGAAAGTGAGTCCAAACTAAAGCCTAACATGTATGTATA
>OAMR01000210.1:1298820-1334365 GCA_900205405.1 Echinochloa crus-galli | reverse complement strand
TACGTTGTTATCAAAATTAATTTCAAATTGAACTACATGTGCACCTAATAAGATACCAAAAATTGCATAAAAATTAAAATTAGGATCATATTATACATTCTATTCCATGTCACAAAAATACATGAAAAAATTAACTGGCTTCTAGAGACAATTCAAACTTCTTTCTCCAAATTACCATGTAATAATTACAAAATATGCAAAATTGCTTAAAAATCTATAAATCGATAAGACAACATACTTTTGATCCATAAGCTTGCCATAAAAAATGTAGATAGTTTTAGTGAAATAAGACCATACATTATATATTGTTTACAATTGGATACATCTCTCTCGTATAGTTTCCTATAACTCTAGTCTAAGTAGCGAATTACATTTTTGAACTCATATGAAACTCAAACTTGGATAGAACCTTATGTTCACCATATCATTACAAAATATGAAGTTAGATGATGTGACAACTCAAGAATTAGAGTTCAAATTAAAACAAAGTGAAACACAATTAGACTTTAGCATATGTTTGACCAGAGTCAAACCTAGTTTTGACTTCAATTTTACCAAAATTAATCAAGCCAAAAACTGAAACAATGATTCAATAAAGAAACCATGATCATGGGAAGTGACCACAAAGATTCAAATCACTACTTTTGTTTTCAAAATTCAAAGTTCTTTTAAACAAAACCTAAAAGTCCATCTTTTCTGCTTAATCTATAGCTCAAACCAAAAATCGTACAATACGAAAGTTTTAGAGAATATAATTTTGGGAAACTTTTGTTTTGGCCGATTTTCGTGTTTCAATACAAAATTTTGTTTAAATCTCAATCAAATCGAGTTTGACTCCGGTGGGCTGGGCTTCGGGTGGAGATTTTACATAAAAGCAGGGGCTTAAACGTGAACTGAGGGCATATTTGTGAATATTTTTGAACAGATCTGGATGGAGGGTTGATTCGCAGAAAATAGAAGGGCTTTTAAGCAAACATTTCCACAGTTGACCGGTATGCTGCTGGGTTAGACGCCGGCGACGGCGGGGACGGCGGCGCCGCCAGTTCCCACGGTGGTTCCTCGCCGGAGCGACACAGTTCTCGAGCTAGCGGCCACCAAAACGAGTGCGGTAAGGTCCTAGAGACTCAGGGGAGTATGGCGAGCTCATCTCGCTAGCTTACGACGGGAGCAAAGTTGCGACGGCAGCCAGCGGCGGTGAATGGCGGACGGCGGCCCTGGAGAATCGACGGCGAGCGATATAACTCAAATCCGTAGCCAAAGATAGGAAATAAAGGAGTTGGGAGCCGCCGCGAGCCAGAGCCAGATGTGTATAAGAGACAGGGCTTGGCTATGGCCCAACAGGCCGGGGTGTTCGTGCGGCTGCGGGGAGAGGAGAGGGAGGCGGACTGGGCCGGGATAGGAGGAGATTGGGCCGGCTCGGCTGGAAGAGAAGAAAGGGACGGAAAACAGACCAAGGAAAGTTGGAGGGGCAAAAACAAACTCAGAACAAATAAACTGTTCTACAACTCAAACAGAAGCAAACTAAATTTGAATTCTACCAATGCCGCGAGCCCCGACCGGATTACTTGGCACGCGGGAGGGGTTACTTGGCGCGGCAGGCGGGACTTGTGCGCGGGAGGCCCAGTGACTTGGCACTGCGGGCAGGCCGAGCGCGGGGGAGGCACAGGTGACTGGCACGCGGGCGGGCTGGTGTGCCACGCTGGAGGCCCAGGTGACTTGACAGCGGTGGCCCAGATGACGCGGCTGTGCTCGAAAACAGATAGCGCGGCAAAAGAACGATATAAAAAAATAAAATGAGATTTAAAAACAAAATATTCTATGTTGTATTGGTAAGTCTTGCACATGTCTAGCTTGAGGTCTCCCGTTCAAGACATGTGAATAGCATTTTTTTGGCCTTTTACGCCACATATTTTGCCGATTTAATTTCACGAATTGTTTTTTTCTCTTTTAGTGCAATCTTGTGAAGTAACTTACAATATAATATGCATAAATTTCAAAACTATGTACCGCTAATAAAATTCAAAAATATGCATAAAATTATATTTTGACTCTTATATTCCATTTTAGCCCATGTTTCAGACAAAGACAAGGAATTAAATTGTTTGCTAGTGATAATTCAACCTTTTCCTTTTCTATTTTGTCCCATATATAAAATTTTCATGGTATACTTGATAGGAAAGGCCATAAGGATTATGGTGACTCTTACTTTATTGGTCGTGAGGATTTGCTAAAATGTCATTGTGTTATGGGCCAGATTGTGACGAAAATGATAAAACGTCACTATATTTTGGGCCTAATACCCACTACTGTAAATCTATGACGAAAACTAGAGAATCGTCACAGATGGTGCGCTACTATGACATTTTTTTAAAATGTCATAAGAAAAACGTCATAGATCAACAGATTTCTTGTAGTGATAGAATCAGTCCGGCGCGGCCTCGAACACTTGTTCGCCACCGGGGTTAAACCCCCAGGAGCTGTTTCCTGCGGTCATCGCCGCCCCACCGCCACCGCCACCGCCGTCGTTCCAGCCACCTTAGTAAGATTGTGACGATGAACTTGTGGTTGTATGACGATGAACTTATGGACTCGTGGATGTATTGTGAATGAATTGTGAACTTGTTTATGTCATGTTTGTGGATATTGTGATTTTGATGGATTTAATTATGGTTACTGTGCTATATATATAATGCCTGTGATGTTTGATATGATATGTGTCAAATTTCAAAGATTGTTTGCCGTGCGCTAGGCCCGGCGCAGGGCAAAATAAAGCATCACGGCGCGCAACGGCGGAGGGTGACGGTAGGGGTGACGGCGGCCGGTTACGGCGGCCGCTGCGCACGGCAAACTCGGGCTGTTTGCCGTGCGCCTGCCAGCTGGCGCACGGCAAACAGGCCACAGCCGGCGCCGTCAACGGCCGCCGTAACCGGCCGCCGTCACCCCTACCGTCACTCCCCGCCGTTGCGCGCCGTGATGCTTTATTTTGCCCTGCGCCGGGCCTAGCGCACGGCAAACAATCTTTGCCGTGCGCCCGAAATAAGGCGCACGGCAAATGCCTGTTTGCCGTGCCGCTGTATGCCGTGCCGCCTTTGCCGTGCGGTTTTGGTCCTTTGCCGGGGCGCACGGCAAAGTCCGGGATGTGCGTACGTCTAATATATGACTGAGATTGAGATGTATATGAGCTGAGGCACGGCAGATTAAATGTAAATAAACGCATGCAGATAAGATAAGAGCCGTTTCATCGCTTCGTCCCATGCATACGTCCCTGTCGCAAGTTGCCTGTAGTTCTTTGCCTTGGACCAGCGCAGATGATGTATATATCTCGATCTCATCTGCTTGATGCAAATTAAAGGCCGGTCGCGAGCTGAGAGACCTGCGCGTCACGGTAGCGAATTCCTGAATGCGTGATGCATCTATCTCCCTGCCGAAATATCTCGGGGAAGTTATTGTTGCGTCGATCCGGTGCTTTCATTTTTCGGACCTACAGCTCGATCACTACATGATCAGGAACTAACGTTCGAAGCCATGTGATGAGCTCTGGTCGATCTACATCTACTGGCCACACGCGCACACGACGCCTCATTGCTTTAATTAGTTGCTGATGAGTGGAGATAGCCAGCCGACACATATCGCTGTTGATCGATGCAGCTCAAGGACGTACGGGGTACCTGCAAAAATCTCCAACAAGATTTCCGGGACGTGACTGTCAATGCTAGCGCTGCAACGTGTGTCCAGGGTTGTTCGTTGGTGACGGAGCTGAGATGTGGTCAAGATGAAGCTGGGTGCCTGACTGCCTGGGTACCATATGCTGCTTGTAGTAGTAGCTAGTAGCTACACTAACAAGTGGTAGGTAATTGCTAGTCTACCGGCTGGGCTCAGCAACACATATGCATGGTACACATGGCATGGTTGATGAATGTGCTGACGTGCCTTAATTTGCTTCTCTTCGAATAATAAGCTTATATGGTTAACATAGATCCTTGGTTTCCATGCCAATTGTTTCTGACATCTCATTATCAACGAAAAAGCAATGCTGCAGAAAGAATAATCTCAGATGGCTCAAGAAGAGTCACCTCAAATGGTTTCCCGAGCTGTCAAAATATATAACAATAAAATATACGATGTTTTGGACAAACAAAATAAACTCTGTTTTAAAGACAAGACATCAAAACATATTCAAAATCTGTAAGGCATTCTAACTATATTTAAATAATTGTTCATTTAGTTAATGTTGGTAGAATTAGTTTGGTTGATTTGGGGATTAGTTAAACTGGAGTCCCTGGTTTTCCGCAAATAGCAGCTAAAAACTTGCAAACAAACTCAACATGTCATCATAACTCATAAGAATATGTGCATTTTTGCCATCCCTTATAATTTGTATGTAGTACTAATAAAGATCTTTAAAATGTCTTGTGCTCCCTATTTCATGGGGAGTAGGTTTAGCTCATTTTGGTTATGCAATATGTATTAATAACCGGATCGGAGTGAGTACGATAATTGTTGAATCTACATCTCCTATGCATGGAGCAGGATGACAGTGGTTTAGAAGAAAAAGTAGCGTCGTTAGTGCGTGATTGGAGCGATAGCGGCATCAGTGTTGCGGTGGGGAAGGGGAACCAAATGTGGTGGTGGGTGGAATGGAGCAAGGGTTCTTGCTGAAGTTTTACTAGGGGTGTGGTGAGGAAACTACTGATTAGGAACTAGAAAGCTCTGCACTATATATATAGGACAATGAAGCTTTTAATCACTCAAAAGTCGTATGTGGAACTGTGTGTGAAATGTATTGATCGTGCTAGACAGGGATCTAGCTAGATGCATGGCTACTTCTGGAGTATTTTGTGATGGGACCAATGGTAAATGTTTCTCTCATTGTTCTAGGCAAAAACCGTGACAAGTAACCATTTGTTTGCCATGGACATTTTCCCCAACCGTGAAAGAGAAGTCTCACAAAATGGAACCACGATGGCAAAAAATAATGGAGACGAACAATCGACTATATATAAGCATTTTTATAGTGAAGAATAGCAAGACAGCTATAGGTACGGCGGAGTATAGATAAGCAAACTTATATAGCTACGTTTTAAATGCTTCAATTCCCCGGTTAAAATACTTATAATGTAGAACTAATGTTTCTCAAGTGCTTGACAATTATTTTCTAATTAATCACCATCTCAGACAATTGCTTCAACGTTCGACCACCGACCTGTTCGTTTGGCTGGTAGCTGGTGTTGATTTATGCTGAGAGAAAAATACTGCTGGCTGGCTGGTGGCTGGTGTTGATTTCTGCTGAGAGAAAAATACTGCTGGCTGGTAGTTAATACGTCAAGCGAATAGAGTGGCACATATATGGGCGTGTTAAATATACGGTTTGATATACTTTAATATATACCTGACACCTCATTTCCATCTCTATGAGTTTTAGGAATGCAGAAACAACCTAACTTTCGGAGAATATTGATCCCAGAGAGGCGAGCTGGTACATCTCGATTGAGACCTAAACTACTCCAATATCACTAGCTGATTGATCCATGGCTGGTACGCGTGAGGCAGAGAGCCAACTAGCGTGCAACTTTGCCCTTCCAGAGCGTGAGGGCAATATGCGGTTTATCCACTAAGAGTGAGGGCCATGACCGGGAAGCGAGGATTTAAATTTTGGTTTCAGATTTTTTTTCATTACTACTGAAAATATCAAAATTCGTAAAATTTTATGAAGTTTCATCTAAATATATTTAGAGTCTTTGCTAAATTATATAACTTTCAAAGTTTTTACATCTATAATTTATAGCTATATAATTATCATAAATTGATGAATCTGCAACATAAATAATAGAAAAAATATAAATCTAAAGTATTATATTTACAATAAAACATATACTAAATTTAATAATAAGCCCCGGCCACTCGTTCTTATTACCTGGCGGTGGCTTGCGCAAGTAAGAAGCCCCGGCCCCACACGTGCCATCATATGCATGCATGCATGCATCGGCAGTGGCTGCCCACGGGGCACAGCACCCTTGTAACATCAGATGATCAAAACCCTCCATATATATATGTAGCATGTACAAATGTCCTTGTCAGGCATGGAATAGATCATCGACGACTACTGCATCTATCAAACTTTGTGCATATCTTTGTTGAACTTTATGGAGGGCCCAATGATATTGCAACTACGCGTGCCAACCAAGTCCTGTGTTTGGTGCTCTAGTTTATTATAAAAGAAAAAAAATATGCGAGAAAAAGTTCCTAGACTGTACATCAAAACACTAGCTTGTAGTGTTTCCAGTGGTGGGAAAATGATTAAGGGCCATGGTACTGTTTCTGTTTGGTGGCCTTTCAGACTCTGGGACCCTAGACTGTACATCAAAACACTAGCTTGTAGTTAGCCTTCTAAACTCGGCCCGGAGATTGGACATCATGAGAAATTAGGGACCTACAATGGAAAGACATCACATAACAATCAGCTAGCCGAAATTTTTCGTGAGCATACCATGGCATGCTCTAGGCTTAGCAAATTATTGCTGACGTTAGCCCCCAAGCACAGAATAGGCCCACCCAGCAAGTTACATTATCGCCGGGCGCATTTTACCCAGCAAGTAAAGGCCCAAACCTCAAACCTTGCAAGTTTCAACTGCGCCCGGCGACCAACTCGTTGCGTCCCCGGCCTGTCTGGCAAGCAGAGTGCAGAGATCGGGGGCGGGCGCGTGGGTGTGGTGCTGTGCCCGGCCCGGCAAACGATCCGGGAGCGGGCGACATCGGCGGGCTGGAGGCCTGGAGCCTGGAGGTGGGTGAGGATTTTGCTGAGAGGAGTTCCGGTGGGAGATCGGACCATGCCGACGCCATGGGGCTAAAATCGCCTGGCGCAGTTTCAAAAAAAAAAAAAAATCGCCTGGCGCTGCCCGTAGACAGAACAGTATATACTAAAGTAGGTGCTAGATTTTTTTTTGTCTTCTTAAGATATTTGGATCCTAGGCGCTAAAGTTTAGTCCCCAAATAAGTGACAATTAGAAACATTAAATATAAATTAATTATAAAATTAATTTCATAAGTCATATCTACTCGCGAGATGAACCTAACAAGCCTAATTAATCTATAATTAGTACATAATTATCACATAATTATTGTAGCATTATATTGTCTAATCATAAACTAATTAGATTTAATAGATCCGTATCGCAAATTAGCTCTCGCTTATGTAATACATTTTTAATTAATACATATTTAATATTTCTAATTAGTAATCTTAGATTCGACCCGGGATCCAAACACGGCCTTAACGTGGAGAATACCACAAAGGCATAAACTATATGGAGCCCAATGTTGTTTGTACAGAGTTGTATGATGTTTGTCTTGTGGATTATATATCTAAATTATGAGCCATGGATAGTACAGTAGAAGAACAATTATGGGACCATAGATAATATGGAAACCCAAAGTGGTCACAGAATCTACTTTTACAATACTATTTTTAAATTATAATCTAGCTTATAAATCTAGATGGATTATAATCTAAAATAAATAGGGCCAATTCTTCTTCGGATGGGACTCCAAACACATGCGGTGCATGCCTTCTTGGGTTTGATGACGAACTGAGTTCACTACATTGTTTTGTTTTGCTTGCCCAATCAGCAGGTTTGAAGTTAGTTGGCCCCGTAACTGAAAGCAACCATAATTCTTCAAACCTCATCAAACATAATCAAAGTTGTGGTTTATACAAAGAATAAAAAAGGATTACTTTAGCCATTCAACTATTATTAGAGTTTGATTTTGGCCATCTAACTCTAAACCGAATATGTCTTTGACCATTCAACTATTAAAATTATCCACATACCTATAGTCATCTAGCTGTTTTGAAGTGTGGTTTCGCTAACATGGATATCGTATCAATATTATGTTCTTGCCTCCTCTCTCTCTCTCTCAATGTTTCTCTTGGTCCCTCTCCTCATGGCCAAATCCACTATCCTGGCTGCCCACTCTCTCACTTGCGCCTTTGAAAGCTCTAGCCATTGAAAGGGTGAAAGAGAAACAATGACACATGGCCTCATTACCATGTGTTATGTGTATATATGTCAGCAAAATAGCTCATTGATACAGCTAAATGGTTAAATATGAAGGGGTTAAGTATTCTAAATTCTTGGAGTTATATATGGCCCTACTTAATAGAAAGAAACCATCTAAGTTTTCATAACTATGTATGATCACCATCCATACACGAGTGGAAAATAGTGAGGTTATTAAAACTCATTTTTCATTATCCAGATTTGGATTAGTTTGTATTCAAAAATAAATATAAATGTGAAGATAATATTAAGTACCCAATTTGTACCTTTGTAAAATATGCAATTGACATATTATTTTGATTTAGTTAAAAATGATACATTTATTGATATAAATTACTCTCAAATACTTTATTTTATTTAGTTTATTATCATAAAATATTTTATTTTATTTTTTATCATTTATTCATATCCATTTATTTATTTATGAAAATATTTTTTTATACTTTTAACAAGTGATTTTTGTCTACCTGTGTTGTATTTGATCCCGTGTGTTTTATGCTGGTTGATTTCATTATTATCAAATCACCAGTGAAACAAGTAGACACTTATTAAATGCTACCATCTAAATAAAGTGGAAAACTGAATAGAATTCGAGCTATGCTTGGAGTTGCATCTGCATATACATATGCTTAGCAAGTGTGATTATTTTTTCTTAGGATTTAGCAAGTGGGGTTGTGGATTTGCTAAAGAGTAGAGAGAAAGCTTGAGTTGATTTGGTTGCTCGATGGGAAAAGAAAGACATGCAAAATATATAAATAAATCAACTCTAATTAATACATTTTCAAATGTTTAAGGAGAAAATAATAAAAGATAAAACAAATCATATAGAGTTGCTATTCGCTAACGTCCCTACTCCCTAGCAACATACGGACGTATTCCCTAGTCTATCATAAATTCCTATTACAGTCAATTCGAAATACTTTAGCACAATTCTATCAAGCTGACCAGGGCTGTGTTTAGTTCCTGTCAAATCACCAAACTTTTAAAATTCTCTTTCCAAACTTCACTATTCACCTATCACATCAAATCTCTCTCCTCGTAAACATTAAACTTGGGTAAATAAAAAAAACTAATTACATGGTTTTGATGTACACGACGAGACGAATCTTTTGAGCCTATTTAGATCATGATAGGACAAACAAAGAATGCTACAGTGCGCTACAATGTCGAATGTAACATTTTCACCAAACTTTCCGAACCTGTTTTTTAACTAAACACACCCCAAGACTGGATCACCCGTTCAAAAGATATGAAAGTTCTGTAACAAACACTTGGGTTTATGGTATGCGCGGGAACGCCGGCGGCGGCGGCGGCGGCGTGCAGCAATGGTGCCGCCCTGCCTCTCTCCCTTTCCCACACCAAGCAGCTCCACGCGCGCCTCATTCTCGCCTCCCCCTCCGCCGCCCACTCTCCCACCGACCTCCGCCTCCTCCTCCTCCGTTCCTACGCCGCGCGCGGCGACCTCGCGTCGGCTCGCCGCCTGCTGGACGAGGCGCCCCACCCGGCCTCGCCGCTCCTCTACAACGCGCTCATCCGCGCCCACGCCCGCCGCCTCGACCTCCCCGCGGCGCTCGCGCTCTTCGCCCAGATGCGCCGCTCCGCCACCGCGCCCGACGCGCACACCTTCGCCTGCGTCCTCCGCGCCTGCGCCGACTGCTCGCGCCCGGGCGCCGTCAAGGTCGTCCATGGTGTCGCGTCATCTCGCGGCGTGTGCTCGCATCCGATTGTCGGGAGCGCGCTTGTCAGCGGGTACTCGAAGCTTGGACTAGTGGACGACGCCCGCCGTGTGTTCGATGGATTGCGTGAGCCGGACTTGGTTCTCTGGAACTCCATGATGTCTGGGTATGGGTACCGGGGAATGTGGCATGATGGTCTCCAGATGTTTTCGGCAATGCGGAGAGCTGGGGAGCAGCTGGATGGGTATTCAATGGTTGCCTTAGTCTCATGCTTCTGGAATCCGGAAGCGCTTGTATTCGGTCAAGGGGTTCATGGAGTGTGTGTCAAGGGGGGTTATGACTCCGGACACCATGTGAGAAGCGCACTTGTTTCCATGTACATGAGATGTGGGTGCATTGAATCTGGCCAAAGCTTGTTTGGCAACCTGCAAGATGCGGATTTGGTTACCTGGTCATCACTGATTACTGGGTTATTGCAAACTGGCAAGTACATGGAGTCATTTGATTTGTTCCGACAATTGTGCTTTACTGGGAGGAAGCCTGATGGAGTCTTGTTTTCTAGTGTTCTCTCGGCATGCGCTTCTACAGCTACTATCAGCTGTACTAGGGAGGTCCATTGTTATGCGGTCAGGCTTGGAGCTGATAAGGACATTAAAGTATCATCTTCACTAATCGATGCTTATGCAAAATGTGGTTTTGCTGAGCTTGGATACTGGGTGTTCAGCCAAATACCCAATAAGAACCCAGTCATGTATAACACGGTTATATCAAACCTTGGATCTCATGGGTTCACAACCAAGGCCATTGAAGTCCTTAATGAGATGGTTAATGAAGAGCTCAGGCCTGATAATGCTACCTTTTCAGCTTTACTTGCTGCTTGTTGTCATGCGGGACACTTGGAGGAGGGATGGGAGTTATTCAGGAGAATGAGGGATGAGTTTGAGATAGTGGTTGAAATGGAGCACTATGTGTACATGGTGAGGCTTCTTGCAACATTTGGCCAGCTGAAGGAGGCATATGATCTTATACAAACAATGCAAGTACAGCCAGATTGTGGTGTGTGGGGTGCATTACTTTGGGGTTGCTGCATCCATCATGATTCCAGCCTTGGGAGGATTGTTGCTGACAAACTTTCTGAACTCAATCCAGACAAAGCTGCTTACAGAGTCATGCTCTCAAACCTTTATTCCTCACAAGACATGTGGTGGGATGCTCAGGAGGTTAGGGATGAATTGTCAAAAGAAGATACATACAAGACCACAGGGATAAGTTGGGTTGGCGAAGTAAAGAAATGATGGCTGGCATCCCGCATCCATCACTGAAAAGCATGTCAGATATCAAGTGATGAACTTTGTAATATAATATATTGTCTTTCGTACAGATAAAATTTTCTGAAACTCCACGAAATGTTATACTTTTTCTATTTTAGCTTAATATGTTCTTTACTCTACTGTTATAATCATGCAAGCCTTAATTTGCATACTTGAAATTGTTTACATGTTTATCATGGGATAAACTGAAATCTGGGGCACTAATTACTGGAAACACTCCTTTATCTCCTTGCACTACAAAATATTAGTTACATGAGAATCTATTGCCCATTTTATGCTGTGGTTGTCTTACATACAGATCACTGTTGTGCCAGTGAGTTTGTAATTGTAATATTTATATCGGGTATTATCTTCGTTTCCTTGTACAAAACTCCATGGATGACAATACATATTCCATGTCTACTTTTTGTAGCTCAACCCACCAAATCCCCCAACCATTTCCTTCACTCTTAGTGTTGAATTTAGCAGTTTCACAGTATTTTTATTAATTTTACCCCTGTTTTGTTACAGGCTTTGAAGAAAATATTGAGCACTCGAAGGGCCTATTTAGGTAGTGGGGATTCAAATCCTAGGGCTTCATTTAAATTTGCACTAAATCCTGGAGAAATTTCCTCAATCAAACAGGGGTAAAAGTTCAGGCAGAATACTGTTCAGTTTTATTTGTGTGCTCCCATACAGCACTGACAGTTCTAGTTCCCTTATTGATACAATCTTTTCAGGTAGACCCTTAGAAGTACAGCCTCTCTACCATTTTGTAGTTTTGTCATCACATGTGTTTGCCTAATTGCAAAATCAATGATATATTCTGGAGTATGAATTTTGTAAAAGATCAGAAACATGGTGCTTTCTATTTACATTGATGGATATTCGTTGCTGGTTTTATATGCTATCTTATTTGTATGTAAAGTTGCCATACTTTCATGCCCTGCTGCAGTATTAGTGAGAAATACTATGAATCAATAGTCAACATGCTGTTTCCGTCGCCCTTAGAAAATTGCTTATGTCATGCTGTCCTTCTCAGTCTTCATGTTTTTCAGGTTTAGAAAGTAGAAGTATAATGAGCTCTGAACCTTGCAAAGTATGCCAGATGTTGAAGCCAAAAAGAAGCTTGACTCCTTCATAACCCATGACTCCATGAGGCCTGCAGCTAGCTGGCCAATTTCTTTAGTATGGGACTAGAGTTGGTGGACATTGTGAATAGTTTAATACTCTATAATGTCGTTTTCCTATGCTCCAAACCATGTAGAGCTTCAGGGAAGCGGATTTAACAAGGAACAACAGTGGCAGCTGTGTCATAGCTGGCTCTGCCAGGCAATTGACATCCCAGGAAGTCCAAGGTACCGTACAAGCACTAGAAGACAAGGTTATGCTAACAAATAAACCTCCTCTGTAACCAAATTTCATTTGCCTCTCCGATTGCTCACCATGGCTAAACTTGGTTTCCTTTTCTTCCTTGCCTTGTTTCTGCAGCATCACCATACCAGCACCTCTTTGATTGATTGGCCAAGAAGAAGCATAGCATCAACTGCAGAATGGCAACCCTTGCACTGCAATGCTGTGTCCATCAACCCTTCATGCAATTCATTCCTATATGTGACTCCTGTAGGGCGTAACTTGTCGGAGATAATCTCTGTATTCGATGGGAATGCATCTCTCATCAAGCCCATAAAGCGACTCTCTGGTTCAGAGGATCTGTTGATCGGTGTGCCATGCATGTGTGAAGTTGTCAACAGCACCCTGACTGCTTTCTTTCATGACACTCAATACATGGTGGAACAGGGCGATACACCTGACACTGTCAAGATCAACAAATTCAGTGGGCTTGCAATGAATGTTGGTGATGGAAATGAACTGAATGCAAGTTACACGATTACCGTTCACCTGCCATGCGGATGTTCCTCAACAGCATCCGATGGAGTGTTGTCCTATGCAGTGCAGGAGGAAGATACCCTGAGCACTATTGCAGGCTTGTTCCGATCAAGTTCACAAGATATCTTAGACTTGAATCCAAGTGTAACAAATCCTGATTTCATTAAACCAGGGTGGATCTTGTTTATACCGATGGGAGTTGCTGGTTCTTCTAAGAAAAGTGAGTCATTGATTTTTGCCAACTAATTATTTTCATATTTAAATTTCTGTAAATTATTTAAAACTAATGCATAGGGCTTTTGCTCCAAGATATTTGTACCGTTCACATTCTAAGATTGGTATGACATAAGACGCAGATGCTTCTTGCAATTTAGCTATGTGCTATGGCAATTAATTTTCTATGAGCAGTATGATGTTTCTTGTGTTCTACCTATCAGAAATTATAATAATTATTACTTTCTGCCCAGTTGCTAACTGAAAACTAACTTTTTGCCTTCTCTTTTTGTGATTTTATCACTTCTAGAGATTGGTAGTTTGTCAATCATAATAGCAGCATCCATATCAGCTGCAATACTGCTCCTCTGTGTGTTCACTGTCATCATTCGCTTGAAATGGAGGTCTTCCCAGAGCAATGTTGAAGCACCGGAGATTAAAATGGAGAGAGCTCCCAGCAACACAAGCATTGCTGCTCTGGAGAGCCGTTTCTTTCCATCCATGAGAATAACAGGTCTGCTGTGCTACCTTACTCTGCTAATAGATTTTTAGCTAAACATACTTATCACTCTGAATTGATTATTTGCAGATGTTGATCCATTCCAAACAGAAAGGCCTGTGATTTTCAGCCTGAAAATAGTTGGAGATGCTACTGCTAATTTTGATGAGAAAAGAAAGATTGGCGAGGGAGGATATGGCAGTGTTTACCTTGGTTTCATAGGAGCACATGTAAGATCTGTTTCTATTATTGTTATGCGGGCTATAGTAATCCTGAAGCAAAAAGATCCTTATGTGTGATTTTGATCGCAGGAAATTGCAATTAAGAAGATGAAAGCAAGCAAATCAAAGGAGTTCTTTGCCGAGCTGAAAGTTCTGTGCAAAGTACATCATATAAACGTGGTATGTACGTAATTCATGGAATCTAGGAGGAAATGAATATCTTTGTGTGATGATCATTTACATGTAAACACAAACTTTTCTAATACTTGAATTACATAGGTTGAGTTGATTGGTTATGCTGCTGGGGATGATCACCTGTACCTTGTGTATGAATATGTCCAGAATGGTTCGCTTAATGATCATCTACACGATCCATTGCTGAAAGGTATGTATGCAACAAAAAATACAACCATGGAGTTATGTCAAGTTTAAGCAGTGCTCCCTCAAGTACACAGAATTTAAAACTAATGTAATTTTGATAATCAATGTCTTTACGGATGTTTAAGTATGCCATCTAGATAAACCTTTCACGTGGTTATTATTTATTAGGTTCCATAAATCATAACTGCATTACCAAAGAAACCAGAGGCCAGAATTGAAGTTGCAAACAGTATTCGTTGTTATAACAATTTATGGAATCAGAAATTTCTTGTATTATTTTAAACCAGAGTTGAGTTTAAACAGAAAAAAAAACTTGCTTTCATGAGAATTTCAGGTCACCAACCTCTTTCTTGGACTGCAAGAACACAGATAGCACTGGATGCAGCACGTGGTATTGAGTACATCCATGACCATACAAAGGCCTGCTATGTGCATCGTGACATCAAAACTAGCAATATTCTTCTTGATAATGGATTAAGAGCTAAAGTGAGTTTCTATTAAACCACCAATTTCTAGCGTGTATGTTCAGATATCACCACCTTATTATTACCTGTTTAATAGGTTGCAGATTTTGGGCTAGTAAAGCTTGTTCAGCGCAGTGATGAAGAAGAATGTGTGGCGACTCGTTTAGTTGGAACACCAGGCTACCTTCCACCTGAGTTAGTTTTCTTTTGAATTTGATTTGCACTTCAACCAGCTGATGGAGTTTCATATGTAGTACTCACAAATGATTATAACGCTGCAGATCAGTTCTTGAACTTCACATGACTACCAAGACTGATGTTTACGCATTTGGAGTAGTTCTTGCAGAGCTCATCACTGGACTCCGTGCACTCATGCGGGATAATAAAGAAGTCAATAAGATGAAGTCACTAATATCAATTGTAAGAGCCCATGAAAACACTTATAATGTTCAATGTGATTCGTTTTTGTGGTTTGCCCATGAAATCAAGAAATATACGTTGGTCTGTGAACAGATGAAGAAAGCCTTCAAATCAGATGATCTAGAGAGCTCATTGGAGACAATTATAGATCGGAACATGAAGGACAACTACCCCATCGAAGAAGTGTGCAAGGTTAGTGAAAAGCATAAGAGTATAGGTACTATTTCATGGAAACATCTCGGCTAATTTAATCTTTTCTTTGTCTGTTTTATAGATGGCAAACATTTCGATGTGGTGCCTCAGTGAGGATCCAATGAACCGGCCTGAGATGAGGGACATCATGCCAACTCTTTCTCAAATTCATCTAACCTCAATCGAGTGGGAAGCGTCACTTGGAGGTGATGGGGAAGTATTTAGTGGTGTTTCCAACGGTAGATGATCAAACTTGATGCTTTCACGCAAGGAAGAAAAATGCACTCCTTTTAATTTTATTTGAAGGAGAATGGTTTTTGCACTGCTGTGTGTGAATTTATTCCATTCCTTGTGAACATTTTGAAGTGTTCACTTTTTATATGAGGCTCTCCTTCCAAGTTTGTTCTCATGCATGGACATTCATATCGACAGTAGACAGTACTCACACAACTGTACGTGTATACATATATGTTTTTTCTGGTATTTAGCTGTAACAATATCTCGGCAAGCTAAAATCTATAGTGGAATCGTTGTAATGATGAATTGTTGTAGCGTGTATGTTGTGGAAAACGTACAAGAATACTAACTTGATCCGTTAACTATGCTACAGTTCCCCTATATCTTAACACTATATTGCTTACTTCTAATTATTCACGTAGAGCTATGGAATTTCAGTTCCAAGCCATTTTTCCACCTTGGTCGCTTAATATTCACCAATTATTGGTACTACTGTTCTTGGAGCCGTCCTGTTTGGTGCGGCTTCTACCACAGATCCGGCTCCAGCACAGTAGCACACGCCACTTTTTTCACTTTCACCGGGTACTGTAATCTGTAGCACGCAGAAATCAGACAGGAGGACCCACTTTTTTCCGCTCCACCGTCTGCTCTTCTTTCCTAGTTCATTTTCCTCGTCGTTTTGCGCAATGGCTTCTCACTGCAATGCAAACATACCGCCACAGCATTTTTGCAGAGGAGCGGGAGGCAAGGGTCGCTGCTTGGCCGTTAGCACTGATACAATGCTACTTATTATTGTACGATTTTCACGCCTGTGTATTTTGTTTGAATACACATGTACACTAATCTATATAAATATGTATATATAAATTCTACTCTTATAAATATCTTGGACTGGACCGACGTATCAGATTTTAATATTAACGAAGTCATCACGGTCACCTGTAGCGCCGATTAAATTCTGAAAATACGTATATGATAGGTCTAATATTTGCAAGAGACGGTATCATAAAATGGATGCAGGCCGGCCGGCGGCCGGACCGGCCGGCAAATGATTAGCCTGTTCCAAGATTGGGGCTATATGATGCTTTTCATGTCCAGGCGAGGACGACCGGGACAAGCAGTCGCCGGCATCCTCGAGTTAGGATCAGGCCAAACTTTTGCATATAATTCGACATAGGCCTTGTTTAGATGTTAGAATTGGGAGGGTGAATTTGAGAGTATGATGTCACTTCGTAATCATTACACCACTGTAGCATTTCGTTTGTATTTGTGAAAAATTGTCCAAAAATTGATTAATTAGGCTCAAAATGTTCGTCTCACAGAGCACAACAAAAATGTGTAATTAGTTTTTGATTTCATCTATATTTAGTACTTCATACATGTTATGATATTTTGATGTGATGGAGATTCTTCTTTTTCATAGTAAATTTGGGAGTGGAATTTTGGATCCAAACAAGGCCATAGTCCACCAGAGGCGTCGCTGAGCTTGTTCTATTGTGCCATTTGGTTGTAAACTAAACTGTCTCTACTCACTGGCTGGACTTATTCAATATATTTAGCTTCGCCGCCTATTAGTAGTTTTTTTAGTTAATACATCGCCACGTGCTAGTTCATCCTTCAACCGGCACGACGTGTTTGCGTGGCGTATGCACTCAAAATATATCCTAATTAATCGTAGATCAGTTGGTAATATTTTTATTTAAAAAAACCTGTTTATCTGGATTCGAGTCCCCGACTCAACATAGATATTATATTTTTCTGGATTTATTTAAAGATTTAACCGGTGTTATTTTTGTAATGGTAAATGACACTCCTGTCGACAGCGACGTGCTGTAATTGTGGGATACCTGTACCGGGGTACTTATCCCACTTGCATCACTGCCAAGAACCACTATCAAGGAGAATACAAGCGACTCAATCCTTTATAGATTGGGGGACATTAGTCTCCTCCCCAAGCTGATTGGGAAGGTCCACACCGGCTGGCGCATGCATAGCGCCTTCCTAGGCAAACCAGGGACCGCCATATCCCGCCTAAGTCAGGCTTGGACGAACTACTCGGCGCACCTCCACCTACGTGGCTCCACGGGGCCTGCTGAGGGCACGTGGCTTCTCCGCAAGTCATTTTAGGGAGATGGAGTACACCTATCAAGGTGCATGTTGGCCCTTGGCTCCTCAAGGGGCCAAGGCTAGCCATGTTATGGCATCCAGGTCCAAAGCCTAAGGATCAGTCGCCCTTATCCAAGTATTGAGCTAAGTGTGAGTGGAGACCCAGATCTACCTGAGGTGACAAGAGAGGGCTAACCAACAGCCCTAGGCCTAGCGGCAGGCTTGGCATTAGGCGCACAGCCCCTAAATCAAGCTCAGGCTTGACTCCCAAGTTTTCGATAGAGCTCGAGAGAAGTTGGGGCGGCTACCGATCACATCAGTGCAGTATGGCACTAGTAATTCCACTCCCACACCGTAACGCGCCACAAGGATGAACCTGCCAGGCGGCTCTGACAAGCGCAGGGAGGAGGAACAGTGCCAAGGCCAAGCCTCGGCAAGCCCGAAACGACTCGGGCAAAGAAGCAAAGGAGGACGGGCCCCACAGCAAGCACTCGGAAGCCCCCGACCCCTGATTTCTACTACACCATTAATTTCTAAATGTAACCGATTCCTGGACATATATAAGGGGAGAGGGGCCCCCAGCACAGGGGAGATGGATCCAAGCGTACGCACGCTGCACTCCACGACCCTCAAACACAGCACTGTGCAGATCATCTCCTGATCGCACACCCCGGCTTAAAAGCCACCCCTTGTAAGCCCTGAGGCATCCAAGCCCAAGAAACACGATCTCTCAGCACTGGACGTAGGGACATTCAGCCCGAACCAGTATAATCCCTTGCGCTTTGCATTGCCTACCATCGCGTACTGCGGAGAGCCGTCGTATAAGCAACAACAAATTAGACAGCTGGTGTGAGAAGCACCGACAATAATAACTTCATCAATCTCGAGATCTACTAGCTGAGTCTCTTAGAGATGAATAGGGGTGGGATTCTGTGCTTATCTTCATAGAGATGAGCGTTCATACGTGTATATGAGCGTATGCGTATGTACCCTGCACTACGGCTGGATGTAAATATGATTCATGACAGGTGATTTGATTCATTGAATACTACTGCAATAGTCAAATTCGGTTATTTCCGAACTAAGAATTACTTTCAAGTTAATAAATTTTAGGTGTTTTCTATGTTTTATTCTTATTGTACCCACTGGAGCCTGATTACCATAACACGATGCAGAGGGCGAGCTTCACCAAACAATCAGCGGGGGGCTATCTATAAAAAGTATGAATTTAAATATTTTTTGTGCGATGCTTGAATACTAGTTAGAAAATTTAAGGTTTTCTTTTTTTGCTCTCTCAAAATTTCTAGTAATAGAAGTAATAAATTTAATTTTCATTTAAGACATTTATGCAAGTATGATTTGGCTTTTCTTTGGTTTTAATTGGTTTTTCTGTGTATAAATTTAAATTTGAAATATAATTTCATTTAAATTCTAAAGCTAACTAAGTAACCCCTGCCCAGCCCATTAACCAAATCTGAACCCTAAACCAACTCTGTGGCCCAACCCACGAAAACCCCTTTCACCGCCCAAGTAGCCAGCTCAGCCCAAGCCAGCCCACAACCGCATCACCCTGACCCTGACCCCCCTTTTCTTTCACTCTCACTGATGAGCTGCACCCACCGTGCCTTGCTCTGCGCCAAGGCGCCGATGCGGCACCCCAGTCGGATGCCTACCGCGTGCAAAGCGACACGACCGATGACAATCGCCATCGTCCTTGTAGGAGTAGCTACCCTACAAATACGCCTACCAACCACTCCCCCCGCCCTAGCCCCCTACCCCATTGGGGTTTTTCCCAAGCCGCCATCACTGGTAGTGGAAGAAGTAGAGCAATAGGAGGCCCAGGTGTGGAGGATCCGCACACGCACGCCACTGTGCATCGCAGCCTGTAGGGCAGCGCCGCGAGCCGGAGCCGCATTGTCCTGATCATGCCCGCGGAGGAGCTTGACGCCGTCCCCACCGCTCGGGAGGAGTATCATTGACGTCGTTCGCCATCGTTCCGGAGCACCGCGAGCCACTGTCACCAACGCCGACTACCGCCTCAAGCCGAGCCGTGAGACTACGCCACGCCGGCGATGACTCCACCGCCAACCCATGGTGAGCTGCTCGTCCTTCTTGCCCCGCTCGTGTGATCGACCATCGTGTCGTGGCCACCAACCGCCATTGTGGTAGCTACATGGGTGTGCCTTCAGGCCATGGTTGGAGGTACAACCACCTTATAACATCTGCAGCCTCACCATCGTCTTGACACTATCAAAGCCGCGACCTATTTTTAGACCAAAGTTTTCCTGAGAACGATGATTGTTCAACATTCAGAGTTTTAGCGTATTCGAAGCGCGCCCGCTTTTCAATTATAATATTACATTCCCACATTCATATTAGAATCATCAGACACAAGGAGCATTTGTGGCTCTCCAAAGCCGCGACCTTGACCGCTGGTCGCCATGCGAGCCACACCCCGGGATGCCCAGTGCATGCGCACGTGACACGACCGTGTCACAAGCAAGGCATGACCTAAACCTAAGGCCTAGCCTCACCCTTAACCTCGTTGTGGCCGCCGCAGCCACGCCTTGCTGCCGTCCCGCTAACAAATCCATCGCCGAGCCGAGCCTGCGGTGTGCGATCACCACCCGGACGCGCACCACGACGATGTGCCGCCCAGAGCCCCAGACCCGTGGCTGCAAGGCACATGGAGGACCACATCAAGCCTAGCTGCACCGACAGACAGAGGATCCCCGCAGGCCGCAAACCATCCTGGTAGACCTGGTTCATGTCAGCCGCTCACCCGGCTTCTCCATCCCGTTCCAAGCTTGCGCCACAAATGACTCCAGCGTTCAAAAGCCTCCCGAAGCCGCAAGCCCCGCCTGAAAGCCCAACGGCCTATTAAGGGCACGTACAATGGCTCGGCAATTGCTATTGTTATGCACATTATTTTTACAGAAACCCCGCGCGCGTGTCGCCGAGACCTGGCCGTCACCTCGCTCGTCTATGAGCTCCGCTCGTGGTCCAAGAATCGAGCGACGGCTCGGTGGGCGTTGTAGCAGCCGCTGCGGGGAGATGACGGCGGGAAGTTTCCCTTGTGCGCGCGGGAAGACAACCAGATTCACAAACACAAATAACAAATCAAGCTACAGGAAGACCGTGGGGGCCTCGCCGGCAAGAACGCCGGACACGAGCCGCTCCCGCGCGGAGATGGAGGCCTGGCGCGGACACGAGCCGCTCCTGCGCGTTGACGGCCGCCACGGATCCTCCGGCGGCGAGCTGCACGGCGAGGAGGGGCACGGCGCCCGCGTCTGCCAGAGCCTCGCCGGAGATGGAGAGATAGAGGAGGAGGAGAAGAGGGTGGTCGCCGGTGAGGAAGAGCTCCACCGCGCCGGCCGCGCGCGAGCTCCGCCTGGCCGTCCACGCGCGTGCTCCGCCGGGCCGGCCGCGCGCGAGCTCCTCCGCGCCGTCGCACACGCCGCGCGCCGGAGAGAGAGAGAGAGAGAGAGAGAGAGAGAGGAGGGAGAGATGAGAGGAGGAGAGCGTCGCACGGTGGAAAGGTTGGGGTAGGGACGGTCGAACGGATAAGGTTGGGGAAGAGGAGCGTAGGGGCGTGTTTGCTTGCCTGCATTTAGCGTGAGCCAGGCTCGGCGGCGTGCAGGCTCTTCTGTTTGCTTGCCTGCATGCTCGTCAGAGCCTAGCCGGCCGGATGCAGAGTCTGCCGTCGAGCCAGGCTCCCGAGAAACGAGCTTGGCCTCCGTTTCCAGCGGGCCTGGCTCGCACAGTGTGACCGTTGTTTAGATAATGACATCATTAGTATGGTAATTAGCATGTATTAAGTGATACAAATATATTTAAAGAATTTTAAGACAACAACAATGTGAATAAAGATTATTAGAGTATGATTATATAAAATTAAAATTATGGAGGTGAATATTTAATAATTTTTGTCTTGTGCAACGTAATCTCGTGCGGACAACCAAACAATATCTCTACTCAACCTGTCTCAATATATACAACCAACCAAACATAACACGTTGCATACACTCAGCCTGGCTGAGATGGACCTGTCTCACATATACGAGCCAGGTTAAGCTCATGCGACCAACCAAACACACCCTAGGTGAAGGGAAGGAGAAGATAAGGTTGGGGCCCCACTTGTCAGCCATATATGTGTATGTATACAGCAAAAACAACAACAAAAACAGCTACAAAATCAAATATACGATAGATCACCATGAGTTTGTGTGTCAATTGATTAATTAATTATCATACAGACAGCCAAACAAATATACTATTGTACAAGCTGTCTGTTCAGCTGTCTGTTTGTATAAAAAATACAGCAGCTGTCTCTGCCATTGTACTTGCCCTAAGGCTAAAGGGACCGACACAACCTATCCTAGCTAAGACAGTCCAATAACATATTTCCATTTTCTTTCTTTTATCCGACCTAACACATGGCCCCCTCCTGTCCACTTACTGATAAGTGGACCCAGCTGAGATGTGGACCCTAATTGACCTATGATGGTTGACCATGTTTACCGAGTCAACGACAATGCTCACAGGTCCTGTGCTAACTACGTTCGCTTCGGCAGTTTGAGGACCAATTTAGATTAACCGCTTTATGGGACTATGTAAACATGCACACCACTTACCCATTTTTCGGGTATGTACTAATCAGCCTTCTCAGTGCGGTACCCGGACTGTAGAAGATCAGAGAATAGGATAGTGTAGAGAAGTTTAGCCTCCCATTCCCTGATGGACCATAGACCCTCGATTATTGTTTACTCAGTGGAGATGGAGACCCAGTCACTCATCTTGGTTTCTACTAAATCCTCCGCCCCTGGCACGATGCTTACCCGTCGTCCTCCTTAGGGCATTGCCGTAGATAGAGGCTCAATATGATGTATCTCAAAGGTCAGCTCCATGTTTTATTTGTATAAATACCATCATTATTAGATTAAAAAGAAGAAATGTACTTAGAGTACAAAACACGCACACCATCTATTACACGCCACTAGTTAAAGAAAGTAAAGTTTATATCTCCATGTGAACTTACAAAGAATGAAATTCATCTCTATTTGAACCCCACACATCTTTAAGTAATTAAACACTCTATAGCAGGTTAATAGACAACCTGCATTCTTTGTATCTCCTTTTGAATTTTTGGTGATATGGCAAGAGTAAGACACGGACAAGATCCCACCATTAGAAGGTTGTAAGAAAAGGTAAATGAGCGGCATTCTGGGAGAGGCATTTCTTTGCTTGGAAGGAGCCATATATTGTTACAATTTCTTTGTCCTTAGTTGTAGTGTCTGTTTTGAAAATAAGTTTTGAGATCCAAATTCTTATGATTTAGAACAAAATTGAACTGCATCCAAAAATTCCTCGTGCAAACCCCCTCTTTCAACGGACCCTAACACGATGATCAAAACACTATATATATCTGACCGTTTTGACCATGTGATCCCCTATCTTTTGATGATGAGTATCTAAAAAAATGGCCCAGCCCCCGCGTCGCCCCCGGCGTCGGGCGACTTGGGCGGTGCACCCACCCCAAGCCGCCGCCACCTCCCTCCTCCACACCTCACCGCCGCCAGAGGGCGCCACCGGAAGCCCAGCTGGCCCTAGGATTGTGGCGGCGGGGAGCTCCCGGCGTTTGGCACACGGATCTGGGCCTCGGCACGCGGGCCGGTGGCATGGATCCCGGCGGTGCAGGCGTGTGTTTGCTGGCGGCCAGGCACGAGGGAGGTCGCCTGCGCGGATCGAGGCCCAACAGCGTGGATCTGACGGCAACGACTTCAACGCGCGGACGACCGGCGCGGTGCCAGCGGCTGGGTGCCGGGCGCGAGGGCCTTCCGATCTGAGGAGGGCCGGCGGCCTGACGACAGGGAGTCCGGTAGTGCCGAGAGGTCGTGTGGCCGGCAAGGCGCCCAGCCAACGGAGGGCAGAGCAGGAAGATAGAGGAGCGACATTGCTGCGGAAGACTCGTGGGGTGCGGCGGAGGCGTTGCCCGATGGGGTGGCCGGGACTATGGTGCTGTCTCTTGCACCGCGCGCGTGCAGCAGGGATGAATACTCCGGGCGAAAGCCCTCTGACGGCGGCGTTCTCGGACGTCGCTTTCCCTCTTGGGGGCGTCTTTATGGAGCTTCATTCCTGCTACACGAGGTCTCTGGATGAAAACCCTGTCTACTTTCTAGACGAGCAACAACGGCGCCATTGGCGTCGTACCCTCCTTGGAGGTGTTGTCTGTTGAGACCTGCTTAGTTTGCAGCTTGGCCGGCCCAGTGTTTTTGGCGGCCTCGACCGGTGCTGGCAACTCCGCCGTGGGGCAAGTGAAAGGGTGTGACTTCCATACGTAGAGGGGAATATTTGTTGGTGATTAAGGGTTGTCGTTTGGATGTCGCTCGGCTGCTCGCAGCGGACCATGACGGCTGACGTTGCTTTGTAATTGTCGGTTTGGTGTGGGACAGCGTTGAAGGACAGCGCATGCGGCAACGGCATTGCGAGACGACTTGGCCTGTAGCAGATTGCTTCGGGTAGGTCAGCACGGTCGAGCCTACGCGGTATGGTACAACATTAGAAGACGGCACATGCGACACCCTTGATCTGCGGCGGCTTTGTGCGGGAGGAGGTTACGTGTTGAAGTTGAAACCACGGTGATGGTATGTTGTTTTGGTAAAGTTCCTTGGAGGCGGGGCGACTATGCGCTATATCGACGACAATATAAGGAACGAGTTCGGAGCATGGAGTTGTGGCGGACGTGGTGAGGCCCCGCACACGAGAGAGGAGGCGTCCAACGGCGGAGGAGGCGAGGCCCCCGCGCATTGTTTTGCTCGGACTCGGTAATTTTCATCCCGTCAGATAGGTCCTGCCTTGTTGCAACGTCCAATGAAGGTGTCTGCCTCCATTATTCCTTCACTAATGCCAGATCACGTCGGAGTTTTGATGACTGCAAGGGTGTGGTATGTGGGTCGGAGCTGCGGTTTGTTTCTCTCCGCTGTCGTCTCCATGTGTAGGGCTGAGGCCGCTGTGTGGATGTGAGTGGTACCCCGCATTGATGTCCCAATCCAACCGGACGAGTATAGTTTCGTTTTTTTTTCTTTTCTTTTCTGTTTCCCTGTCTATGACCTACCAGGGTCGTGGACTTGTATATTTTCTGCTATATCAATGAAATACGCATTGTCTTGTGCGGTTCGTTCAAAAAAATCTTTTGATGATAGAACTTTTACCCCCTTATAATTTGGATTTCTTTTACCGGTAAGTGGAAAATGATGTCAGTGACTTCTATCCCTAGCTTTTGATATCTTTTATCCCTTTGATGAATTGGGTTTCTTTTTTACTAGGAAGTGGAATATGATGTAAGTAACGATGCCATAGTTCTTAAAAAACTACTCCCTCCCGTCACGGAAAGAATGCAACTCTCGCTTTCCAAGAAGTCTACTAATTTTAACTTAATGTATAAATACTAGCAGACGCGGCACGTGGTCACACACGTGTGTATATAGAGCTTTAGCTATTCTAAATTTAGAGGCACATTATTTTTTGAGTTAGTTGGTCTTTATTTATATGGAGAAAAACTCTTCAATCTTTTGTCTATTAGCAATACGGGATAATTGTGTGCACGTGGGGAGTTAGGGGCCCACCTGGCCGGAGGTGGGTACGCGCGGGACGTTGGGGGAAAAAAGTTTTGCGGAGAATGAACTAAAAACGCCTGGAACATCAAGTTTTTCCCACCTTTCCCACGTCCCCCACCCCAAAAAAATCTGACAGGTGGAGCCTCTGTGAGAGGGTGGGGGTGGATTTTTTGGTAGAAAACGTTTTCAATTCTCTAGGATCCTTTTAGATATAGATAGATAGATAGATTATTATTGAGTATACCACTAGATTTTTGTAGTTTTAATTAATCATTATATAAAGCAAACCCATAAAAAGCCATGAAATCTAATTTCCTGATTACGACCTGACTGCAGAAGATTTGCGCAGGGTAAAGGATGCTGCGTTAGTGCCCCCAACGTATACCTAACTAAAGTGAATTCCTAACCATCATGGAAGTCAAATCATATTTTGCGCCTGCGTGGGCACTGTAAGCCCAAAGCCTGTAATGGAGGTTAAGATATCATCATACAAAATTATGTTTGTGCTCTCCACTACAGATTTCTCTCAACATGCAAGTTTGCCACGTCATCCATCCACTAGGACTATCCATTTATGTCACCCATGGATCTTCTATGACAAATATCATCCATGGTCTTTGCGAGTGCAATGCTACAAAATTCGCACAGTAGATGTCATTCACCGGTCTTCTATTACCAATAGTATCCATGCAATTACCTTAGTGTTTCTATTTTCAAATTTAATCTTGAATCATGTATAATGTCGTTTGTAAAAAAAAAATATTGTTATACAATCTATTTAGGCTCCGTTTGGATGTCGATATTGAGCAGCTTGGTATTGAATTGAGTCTAATACCAAAGCAGTCATGGCATTGAAATGGGCTACAATTCCAATGCTGTTGTTTGGATGACCACCACATTGTCCTCTGGAATCCTGGAAGGCAACCCAATTCAATTCTCGTTTGGATGTAAAAGAGTATGGAATTGATGTTCGTCTCCATCCACGCTTCTAACTGCTCCAAGACCCATGCTTGCGGCGAACACCGGTGAGCTTCGGCGAGCGGCCCAACCCGTCACCCACCTCCGCCTCCACCATCCGAATCGGCCACTGGAGCACTCCTTCAGCGCTCGTGCCCTCCGACAGGCCGCCGCGGCGTCGTCACGAACCTAGCATGCGCGGAGGACAAGGGAACTGAGAGGGTGAGGAGGAGGAAGCGGCACAGGGGAGGGAGCGGCGGCGCAGGGAAAGGAGCGGCGCGACGGAGGAAGCGACGGCGGATGGAGCGACGGCGGAGGAGAAAGCGGCGGTGCGGCAGAGAGAGCGGCGCGGCGGAGGACGAAGCGGCAACGCGGCAGAGGGAGCGGCACGTGGGAGGAAGCAGCGGCGCGAGGGAAGGAGGAGCGCGGCGGAGGAAGCCCAAGCTAACATATTGCGTGAGTGATAAAGACCAAAAGGAACAATTACATGTTAATGCAGAAAAACAAAGGAGAAGACCTGTCATTCCCCTGACATCTCTATTTACTACAGCATATCGTGGTTCAAAAGGCATTACAAAACGCCTACAAAACATGAGAAAACTTCCTCTAAAAGTCTAAGGCTCCGTTTGGATGTCGATATTGAGCAGCTTGGTATTGAATTGAGTCTAATGCCAAAGCAGCCATGGCATTGAAATGGGCTACAATTCCAATGCTGTTGTTTGGATGACCACCACATTGTCCTCTGGAATCCTAGAAGGCAACCCAATTCAATTCTCGTTTGGATGTAAAAGAGTATGGAATTGATGTTCGTCTCCATCCACGCTTCAAACTGCTCCAAGACCCATGCTTGCGGCGAACACCGGTGAACTTCGGCGAGCGGCCCAACCCGTCACCCACCTCCGCCTCCACCATCCGAATCAGCCACTGGAGCACCCCTTCAGCGCCCGTGCCCTCCGACAGGCTGCCGCGGCGTCGTCACGAACCTAGCATGCGCGGAGGACAACAAGGGAACTGAGAGGGTGAGGAGGAGGAAGCGGCACAGGGGAGGGAGCGGCGGCGCAGGGAAAGGAGCGGCGCGACGGAGGAAGCGACGGCGGATGGAGCGATGGCGGAGGAGAAAGCGGCGGTGCGGCAGAGAGAGCGGCGCGGCGGAGGACGAAGCGGCGACGCGGCAGAGGGAGCGGCACGTGGGAGGAAGCAGCGGCGCGAGGGAAGGAGGAGCGCGGCGGAGGAAGCGGCGGCGCGGCGAAGGAAGCAGCGCGGGGGAGGCAGGGTAGGGCGCCGTGCGGCTCACCGCCGGTGGGCCGGCGCGGACCACGAGGAAGAAGATGCCGTGCGCCGGTCAGCGAGGAAGAAGAGGGAAGGGGGCGGCGCCAATGCGACTCAATACGGAGGGGGAGGGCTCGGTATTGGGGGTGAGGGGGCACGCATGTTATGAGTGCCAGATGGTATTGAAGTCTAATTCCAATTCCGAATTCCATGCCATCTAAACACCATATATTGAAGCTAGTCAATTCTAATTCCGAATTCTAGGATGAATATCTACATCCAAACGTGGTGTTAGTGTTTTCAGATATTATTTAAGAAATTTCCGCGGCATCGCGCGGGTACCACCTAGTTCTAATATGTGCAACCGCAGGTTTCCCATTTTTAGATCGAAGCATACTATCAACACGACAAATCAGTAGGAAACGGAATAGATCAGAAACAAGTAACATTTCCCGGGTCAGTGGAAAACTATGAGATCATAGCACAAACAAAGTCCACTATTAATTTGTGCTACGATCGTTGGGTGTTGAGGCGGCCAAGCATATTCTGTCTTCATTCAACTCCTTGTCAGTCACAACCTACGCATGAATGCATCAGATCTGCCTCAGTCACGCTTCCAATTTGCTCCAATTTTGTCTGCCTCTCTCATCTGCACAGGTGGCCTTCGACTCTGCTTCGGAAGCAAATGACGACGGCGGGCTCTGAAGTGCTGCACGGGATCCAAGGTGGCGCAGGTTCGTTCTCGAGAGACTGGCGCCGAGGGGCGAGGGGACATGGTTGGGGGAGTGAGAGCAGTTGGTCAAGGCTTAAGGCTCCAAGGAGGAGACCCTGCAAAAACAAAAATCTTGCACCAGGCATCCACATACCACTGTTCGGTAAAAAAACTGAGCATTATTTCAAATGGATTTGGATGATCAAATATATTTGTTTAGTTAACAAACTGAAAGACCCTTTTCACCTTAGAGATTGCCAAAATAATTATTCTGAACATAAGAGTCCAAAACCATATTGATGAGAATCAGACACAAATTATTGTTTAGTTTCTGGTAATATACATCCAGAATGGCTCAAGCTTGATCTAAACTTCTGTAGCTTGGACTGGAGCATCATTTTGTTCCTTGCTGACATCTACTTCCTCAGTTCTCTTTGCCCAAAGAACATAATAGAGGCCACTAACCATGACGACTCCACCTAAGATACTGGAGGAAAGATGACGAATTCCAGATTAAAATTTTGTGAAGCATTAATCAAAGGCTAAATGGAATTGGAATAACAGAAGAAATTTAAAGAAACCTTCCCAGTGTGACTTCTTCACCTAGAAATGAAGACACCACTATTGTGACAAGCAGAGTTATTGGCATTGTCATGGACAAGAAAACCGGTCCACTCTTGTCAATCACCCACACCTGCATGTAATATCCAACTCCGGAAACAAGTATACCCTGCACCACGTCTAAACGTTTCAGAGAAGTCACAATCAATTCCCATTAGTATTGTTCTACTAAAGGGTTTCTTTGGCACACGGAAACAAAAAACATATGAAAATAAAGACTAAGTGACACCACACAGGATTCATTTAAAATCTTGACAAAACCTTTTTGAAGTCTCGATGCCTAAAAATAAGGCTTACCTTGATGCTTTATCTGAAATAACGGAATGTAAATTGAGTTCAAACTCTGGCATAGAATATCTGAAAGTTTCCACGTTATTATTAAAACGAAAGCTGAACTGTTCTATGCTATATTGCTATGTGATTATGTCCCCTATGGAGCTTGAGATCTGAGGAGTGTATTGTTTTGAATGGTGCTTTACTTCTGTTCCATTAGCTAGTACTATGAAATATTATTACTACTACTCATTCAGACTTATATCGTGCTACTTTTGATTCTATTTTATGCAACTGTTGCCCGGGCATAAACCAAGACAGACTGGCCGACACAATAGGAAGACACATATTGAGCTTACAGAGTAAAGCACAGCGACTTATATCCAATTTTAGCTTCCATCGTGAAAAATCTCTCTCAACCACAAGGGCGATGAAGAAGCACTGAATAGTTGCAAAGATAATCTGGAGAGTTGTGTTGAGCAGCTTAGATGGGTAAGCGTCCAACATAGGCCCCTGAGATGAATGCAATGTATTGTTAATATGAATAGAATGCACAACCCCAGAGTACAATTTGATCAGCTGCGAATATACTTAACAGCTTTAAAGCAGCTCTGACGAGATTCATACCTGTAGCACTGTCCAAAGAGCCCAAAATGTAGTACCTAAAGTCATTAGGAAAATTCCTAATAACCAAGTTCTTACTGGCTCAACAGTAACTGTGGCATGTGAGTTACTTGTATGGTACGTGAAGAAGATGGTGGTGGTTGAAAGATTTCATTTCGGGCCCCTGATAAAATGCAAGTACAATCACACCAGCAACGCAAAACACTATACCAATAACCTTTACAACTCCCTGGAATCTCTTCATGTTCAAAGACTCAATCCTACAAGATATAAAACAAAGATACCAAATTTTTTTATCAAACTATTTCTTGAACCTTTTGTCATAAAAGATATATGCTTGATTTACTAGGATAATATGTCTCGAAATAAGGAAACTGAGAACACATGCATAGCGTGGTGGTAAGTCACCCAGTGTGTGATGGTATCACTATGTCCAGAGAGAGAAGCATGGTGATAATGATATCAACGGTTAAAACCCTGCTGGTGCTCATAAAGACAGGATTTTGCTAACATACATGGCTTTAAGCTTGTTCTTAGGCAATCTGACCTTTGGCTCCTTTTCTCCTTTTGTGTCCAACCATGTCTCGAATTTTTTATATGGAAACTATGGAAGTGGGATGCAAAATTGCAGGGACAGTTGCCTTATATTTCATAGAAACCCTTACCTCAATAGAACCGCCAAAAAGAAAGCCACCACGGGCAGAACATTAGATATTGGAGATGATGATGTTGCCGAAGCATAAGTGCATAACTGAGACCAGTGCTGTATATGTTTATAGAGCGAGAAATCCTTAAAAATAAACATATAGAAAAGAAATGGTTAATGAACGAATGCTCCACTAGTAGTTATTACCACAAATTGACAACACAACCCACTGAACTTTTACAATTTGCAATGTGAATTGTTTAGTTTTTGTTAGAGATGCCCAGGAACGCGTGTTCCACCAGCTCCCTCGCCCTCACTCTCTCTCTCGCGACAGAAACGTGGTGGAGCCGAAGGAGAAAAATGAACAGTAGAGGTGCCTGTATCTTGGCCTCTATTGAACTTGAACACTACGAACATCATACATGCAAGAGCACAAAGGTACTTGTAGGCCGGGATCGCCAGAGCTCGCCTCCACGCCCGCCATTTCCGTCATGACCCGGAGAGCCCGCGCGTGCGTCGTTGTGAGCCTCCCGCTCTGCGATTCGTGCACTCCCATCCGCTAGGCCCGGCGCCACGTACCCCGAGCTTCTAACCGACACCGACCGAGTCGCTCACAGCTCACCTGCGCGCCCGATCAACACTCATCCGCCCGGAACGTGACAGATCACCACGTGCGCCATGGTGGCAGCTCCACTGCCGAGCACGCTCATTCCGGGCGACGCATGCTACACACGCGGATACAAATGCACACAACACACTCACACGCACACGCCAAGCTTAATTCTAACAATCACCCTCTAAGCTTGGCGTCGTGGTCCTGCTGCTTCACAGCAGAGCGACTTCTTCTTCTTCAGCGCCCGCGAGCAACGCCCTCTCCTACCTTGACTTGGGGCAGTCCCTTGCAATGTACGTGCCCACACTCTCCGCAGGTGAAGCACCTTCCTCGATGATGATGCATGGCTGAAGCTGAACCCAGAGCACGTGGTTGCCCCATCTTCGTCTTTGCCATTGCCGCTGCCGCAACCGTCCTTCTTGTTGGTGCCACGGCGCCCGCCTTCTCCACGTGCCCGTTCCTGGCGGTGACGACGAGAACGCCCCTCCTCCCACTACTCCTCAGTGAGCAGTAGGCGCTTAGGACCCGGTGCGACCTCCTTCTCCTCGTTGGCATCCGCATCCTCCGCCGCACGGAGCCTGCCGACGAGCTCCTCGATCTTCACCGTGTTGAGGTCGGAGAACATCTCGATTGCCACGGCCACCTGCTTGTACTTCTTCGGGACGATGCGCAGCATCTTCTTCACCACGCGGGGATCCTCCAGCACATCCCCTTGCTGGCGCAGACTCGCGACGATGCCGTTGATGCGCATGTCAAAGACGCTCACCGACTCGCCATCGTTGAAGGTTATGCCTTCAAACTCCTTCCAGAGACGTTGTACACTTTCAGCCTGCACGCGATCATCACCCACCTTCATCGTCTTCACGGCATCCCATGCTTCTTTTGCCGACTCCTTCACGGCGAGCGCAGCCTTCATCTCGAACGGCACTCCGCAGAGGATGGCGGCGAGCGCCCGCTGTTCCTTGGCGCGGTCGTTGGACGTAGCCTAGACGACGTCCCAAAGCTCCAAAGCCTCCAACGATACCTA
Source organism: Echinochloa crus-galli (assembly GCA_900205405.1). Taxonomy (NCBI): domain Eukaryota; kingdom Viridiplantae; phylum Streptophyta; class Magnoliopsida; order Poales; family Poaceae; genus Echinochloa; species Echinochloa crus-galli. The sequence continues at coordinate 1,302,341 of OAMR01000210.1, read as the reverse complement.
CATGGCCAACCCGCAGAGCCCGTGCGTGCGCCGTCGTGAGCCTCCCGCTCCGCGACTCGTGCACTCACCTCCGCTAGGCCCGGCGCCACGTACCCCGAGCCTCTAATCAACACCGACCGAGTCGCTCGCAGCTCACCTGCGCGCCCAATCAACACTCATCCGCCCGGAACGTGACAGACCACCACGTGTGCCATGGCGGCAGCTCCACTACCGAGCACGCTCGTTCCGGGCGACGCACGCTACACACGCGGATACAAACACACACAACGCACTCACACACACACGCCAAGCTTAATTCTAACAGTTTTCACACATGTACCATTAGAGTCTGATATTCAAACGTAAACTGAATAGCTTAATGCCGGATTGCTACTATGATATCTAGTAAAGTACTCCAACCAATTCAAATTTCAAAATATATGATGCTTAGGACGACATTGGCAAGCAGGTCTATAAATGACACTTTTTATAGAAAATTCTACTAAAATATGAATATCTGAATCAATGTTATTTAATATTTTTAAATTATGTTTCATGATGAATATATTTTATGTCGCCAATTTTATATATATATTGATGATATTTTACATGGATCCTAATTAAAGCAAGATATATACTGTATATATTTTGAATCTAAAGGGGTACATAAATATGGTTACTAACTCTAACCCACAATTTCTCAAAAAAAAACTCTAACCCACAAGAGTTAAGAAATTTATCAGTTACACTATTGGTCAATAACTGACATTTATTGAAAGTTATCTTGATATAACTAAATTCTCAAACCTGATTCAAAATTTCCAAAAAATAATATTTTACACCTTTAGATTTTTCAATATCCGCCAACATACAGTAGCTGATTGTATCGGCTAGTAGAGTCCGGTAAAATATCTAAACTGGTACAGTTAACTCTGAGTAATAAAAAAACACAAGGACACAGAAAAGAACGGAAATATTGACAAAGCATCATAACTTCAACCAAGAAAAGAAAGAAATTAAATGTGAACAACTCCTTATTATTTTTTGTAGAATTGGAGAGGTATTATGATGCTTTAGAAAAAAGTTTAAATGCATATTTTTGTGAACGCTTCTGAAATAAGGATCATGGAAAACACATGGTTAGATATTAATAATCTGAGAACTAATGAAGATTTTTTGTTTTCAAAAAGTTTTCAGGTAAAGCGCGCTTGCATTGGTGGCCTGTGAGGTCTCAAGCATTCAGATCAGCACAAATTCAATTCAAGAATGGAAACACAAGTACAAAATAAGATCCCATTTAAACATACCCGTATAATGCATGCACAAATAATTTCGAACAGACTTTGAACGACAGCGCTGGTGAAGTTTTCCTGAATTAAGAAACAAACTTCATTTCATTCTTCCATGGTTGCTTGAGGGAAATAAAGTTATGAAACTTGGATTACGTACCATTCAAGCACAAAAGCAACTGGCACCAAGAAAAGAATAGCAGTTGCATGCCTGTATAAAACGAAGACAGAAGTGCTCATGCCTTCATCAAAGGCACCTTTGGCTACTATATGCATTCCTCCATATATGGATCTCAGGATTAGTGCTACCACGAAAGCTGCTCTAGTGGCCATCATCACAGCAGTATGTTTGAAATTTCTGAAGTTGGTTGTTTATATAGTCAAAGAAAGGACTAATGTAAGGAAAATGCACTCATTTAGGGGGGCATATATATGCGATTTGGCGTGGCAAACACCGCCTTTGCCTATATGAACACCGCCTTTGCCGTGGGCCTATGGCATAACACGGCAAACACTAGGCGCACGGCAAAGGCGGTGTTTGCCGTGCGTCGAAGATGTAGCCCACGGCAAAATTAAGATTTGCCGCGAGCCAGCCGTGAGACGCACGACAAACAACGCAGGACCCATCCACAAACGGCCGGCTGGCGACGGTGGCGACGGCCGTTGACGTTCGCCGTGCGCCGCCTTGGGGCGCACGGCAAACGTCACATGCCCAGCACGTGCACGGCGCGAACGACCGTCGCTCCCACGGGTAACGGCCGTCGCACACGCCGTGCACGTGCCGCCTTTTGCCGTGCAGGGCCCGTGCAGCGCACGGCAAATAGTTCGTTTGCCGTGCGTATAGCACTAGCGCATGGCGAACGAGTACGTTTGCCGTGCGTCTTTTCGAGGCACACGGCAAACGTTTTTTTAAAATAAATTGAATTTAGCCTCTCTGTGTATTTTTGTAACACAAGAGCATTATTTTGTACTATATACTCAATTATGACACATTTCTTGACATGTTTACTATTTTTAAAATTTTTCCGTCCTTTAAATGATTTATTTCGTTAAAGTCAAATTTAAACTGCAAGCGCATAACATAATGGAGTAATGTTCGTGGAAAAATGATATTCATGTAACTATGTCATGTTTAAGACCTCACCCATGAATTTTGTTGAAATTTTTGAACATTTTGTTAGCAAAGCACGAAGATCCACGCCTGGTAGAACTGTTATTTAATTGTATAAATTGAAAAAAGTGTAAAAATCACGATATTTGTCCAGAGGTATTGCTATCCTACGTGGATGTTGTGGTAAATAGTTGATATCGTTTCGAGGAAGTCGTTATGTATGGTGTGTTCAAAAGTCAGGAATCTCAGAAGAAGTTTCAGAGTTGTGAGAGTCACGTCTCAGAGTTTGTAGAATTATGAAAATGTTGAAAATGTAATTGGACTTCACAACATTTTTTGTGGTGAACTCACAACATAGACTCTCTTATGTGAATTTATAGAAATTTTTCGCATACATTTGATAATTTTAGTAGATTAACTCTAATTATGACATTTTAGTTAACATATAAATTTAAATTTGAGCAATAAATTCATGAATAAATAAAAAAGTGTTGTAAAAATGTTATCCATGTTGCAGACTATAGTGACAAGCTGTACCTGATAATTGAAATAAAAATTTGAATTTAATCTTAACTTGAGTTTGAATTTGTTAGTTGCATGAAATCATGAGAAAAGAATTTGCCGTGCGCCCTAGGTTTAGGCGCACGGCAAATATGATATTTTGCCGTGTGCTGCTGACCCAGCCGCATGGCAAAGGCCCTCGGCCCACATGTCCGTGACGGGCCGGCATGGTCAGCGGCGAACGGCCACCCATGTGGGACCGAGCTCGTTTGCCGTGAGCCCTGGCCCAGGTGCACGACAAACTAGCGCTCCCGGTCCCACATGTCTGTGAGCGGCTGACCCACTCCCTATGGCACGGCCTGCCTCGTGGGCCCCACAGAACAGTGATGTTTGCAGTGTGCCTTGGCCCCAGGCGCACGGCAAAGACTGCTTGGGTCCACGAGGCAGTGACTGCCTGTTCAAAACGTTTGTCGTGCGCCTCAGATCTGGCGCACGGCAAACGTGGCGCCAATTTAACCCTTCACCCGCCCGCTGCGCGTGCCCACACATGCAAACACCGCGCCTTCGCCCGCCCGCTACGCCGCTGCCTCCGCTGCGCCGCCACCCCCTCCGCCTGCTCCACTCCGCCGCCTCCCCCCCCC
>OAMR01000210.1:1281967-1295505 GCA_900205405.1 Echinochloa crus-galli | reverse complement strand
CTATCAATACCGCCGGTCACAGACAAATGTGCACTTCCGAGGGCACACGGCAAATGTGCCATAGTTTGCCGTGCGCCAGGAGGCAAACAGTTAAAGGTTTGCCGTGCGCCAAGGCAGCGACGCTCGACAAACACCTACGCTTTGCCATGCGCCAAGGCCGGCGGCGCACGGCAAAGCACCGACGTTCGCCGTGCCCAACGGCCGCCGTTAACAGCCCCTGCGGCCGACGGCGCCGTTGTCACCTTTTTTTTGCCGTGTGCCTCCCTAACACACGGTAAACAGTCTTTGCCGTGTGCACGATATAAGACGCACGGCAAAGGCCTGTTTGCCGTGCAAAGCTACGCCGTGCACGCTTTGCCGTGCGCTTTTAGGGCGTTTGCCGTGCGCTCCTGTCTCCGGTAGTGCTTGCAACGGAAATCAATATTATCACAACACAAGAAACTCATGCTTTGTACGAGGACTTGAAGTGTGTTTCTTTTGTGGCTAAAGCTCTGTCGTATTAGTTGAAAGGAAGAGGAACCATCCTCGGTAGACTTGATGACCAGGAACTTAACTCTTGGCGCCAACTCCAATATATGGATTAGGGCTTTGTTTGTGACCATTGATACCACAAGAAAAGTCCTTTTCAGTGTATCTTCTTAAGGCATCAATGATCATACCAGAGTTTCATGGCATGCGAGAGGAGATCAAATATAATATGATTAATATGTCAAATAAGTCATAACTCTCTCTCTCCCTCCTCTCTCTGGATGGATGGATGGATGGATAGACACACTGATTCCCTTCGATTGATTAATATGTCAAATATAATTTGATTTTTTTAATATATTTGCTTTAGCATCAGCATAATTCACAATCAAATTAACCTGACAGGGTCAAACCAAGTAGGATCCTCTATTAACAACTTGTGTAAGGCATATTTCTTTGTGGTGAGGCCATGCAGTTACGCCGCCTTAATGATGGCTTAAACATAAGATACTCAACTTTTTGCAGACAAAAAAAAAACTAAAAGCTATCACTAGATTCCAACAGGCATCCATCAGATTGCAGCGCATTGTGAGGTTCATGATTTCCAAAAGAAAAACGGAAGCATCTACCTCCTATAGAAGTACAGTTCGTCAAATGGATTAGCCAGCTCTCTCATTGGTCGCCACCAAGAAATGCAAACAAAGTTTGGCAAAGAATCACTTCATCGATCTTAAGTAGAATTCAGAGTTAAAAGTTAGAAACATAATTCAAAATCTTGTCCATAGAATCAGTAATAATAGTCTACCTTATGCATAATCAATAACATAGACCGTTAACCATTCAAAATTCTTCTACAGTAGTTATACAAATAAGCAGTTTGTGGTCAACAAATAAAGTGCCAGATTAATTGGGTGGCTGCTATGTCGTGCTGTAGAATTCAATTAGGGCGTGTTCAATAGTTTAGACAGATGCTGTCTACAAGTACTTGTCACGTCAAATGAACAACTTTGTACAGTGGATTATTTATTTGACTGTCTGCAAATTGTTGCTTCTTTGATACAAGTGGCAGTCAAATGTACATATCTCAAACAAATAGATGATGTTAAATCTTTTCACAAACAAGTACATGCAGATGATCGATTTTGCTTTGTAACTTCTGTATGGCCGTAAGCATAAGCTTCATGCCAACCCTGTGACTCACAAAACTAGTAGGAAAAGAATGCATACAAATTTAGGGGAAAAGTAGATGAAATCAACCAAGAAAATAGTGAGGAAGAAATTCCCAAAAAAAAAAACTGAAAAATGATCGTGTTCTGCAGGTGTCCCGGATACGGAACTACTTGCAGGCTTGATGATGAAAGGCCTTTCCTCGTCATCGGAGGACCCATCCATACTGCTCCCCTGCATGCCCGTAGTGGCGAGCTTAGCTCGTACCTCCAACTAGTTTCCTCACCTAAAACTCAAAATGAATGAGTTATATTTGGAAACTATTAACAAACTATAATATAAGATTCTGCCACCTGCTGTTTTGAAACTATTAACGAAAATATAGTGATATCATTAGTGTGACATATGTATATAGTTCTATGCATACTAGTTCACAATTAGGTGAACTTATCAAAAAGTACACTATCATAAATTAGAGAGAACTAGGTGATAGTTTATTGACTACTTATTTAGACAGATTGTTTACAGACTTTGGCAGCCGTTCCTTTTGTGCACCTGAGTGAGTACTGGTACACAATGTATGCCACCTTTGGACCTAATCTTTTCAAAAGAAATAGTACCTGATGCTATTCACACTTTATCTGCTTAGGTTCAGAAAGAATGGATGAGAAAGCATCCAGCTTCTAACAGATTTATATATATGCATGGCTTCAATGATAGCCACCCATAGTGAGAGAATACGCACATCAATATCGTAATTGGGGGAAGCACTTTGGGAGATCCTGACCCCTCCCAACACAATAACTTTCAGTGTGCATTGTTATAGCCTACAGCCATTTGATACTTTCCTATTTGGAAAACAGGAAGTGCTTGAGAACTTGTACCTCATGATTCTTAAACTTGTTTATTCTGATTCTTGAACTGTGTCCTTGTAATAATTGTACTCGAAGATTTGATATGTGCTTGATTTGCTGATGCAAACATACTTGTCTGTTTTTTTACCTATTTCATAGTGGCAGTATGAACCATCTGCGCATGTACAATAATTTTAGCTGGTTCAACCATCTGCACATGTACAATACTTTTATATGGCCTTTTATCAATCGTCATATGTAACATCAACTTTTACCGATGGTCATTTCCTTCCACCTGTTCATGTTTGCAAAACCTGTCATTTTAACACCTTTTTGTAACTTCGTCTTTTATAAACAGATTATTTCTTTTTTCTTAGCTGTATGTGTTACCTGCAGTATGCCTGCAATTTCAAAGATATCTCTGACATATATGCAGATACGTGGTTACCTGTCTATTATCTTCTCTTCATGGTTAAAAGAGTAATAGATAGGCGTGTCTGCTAATCCTTTTTGGCCCATAGATGCAGAGCCTTTTTGAATTGTGAGTACATAAAATAGTCTACTAACCAGGAAGCTTCTGAGAGGAGGGTCGTCATGCGTAGGTTTGTCGTTTGAGGAGTCCTTAAATCAGGTTTGAGCGTTCAATGCTTAGTGAAATGGTCATATAGTTCCTTCTAAGTATTTTCATCAGGGCCCTCGCATTTGTAGTAACATGCGTGGACTGGAGTTTCCACGTTGTGATCCATTAGTACTTCTCTACATTTACCGTAACTCTCCTCATTTCCTTGAAAGATTATCGTCATGTCATTCAAGTATTATGTAACATTATTACACAGAGACACCGGGACACTAGAAGGGAAGGGTCCAATACTGCAATCTGCATCAGTAGTGCAAAACACACTTGTTTGAACATTGAAACCTTGAACATCTTAGAGATGACATTTACGAAAGGATAACAATGAAACCTCAATTTCAGTAACTACAAAAGACAAAACATCCTGAAACTACCATTGAGTTCTGGTGTACAAACAGAATAGCTAGTATGATCTATTCTTGTGCTGCCTCTGCTAGAACAGCCATTTGTTGCTTCTTGAAATCTACATGCTCAGATCTCTTTGCCCAAAGAACACTATACAGACCACCAACCATAATTACTCCGCCTAAGATACTGCACGGAACAAGATAACTTCTGAGGTAAAACATGTAAATCATCTTCATTGTTAAAAAAAAATGAGGGCAAGAAACTGATAAGAAACTGATAAGAACAAGGACAGACATACCTTCCCAGGCTAACTGCTTCTCCGAGAAACAAAGACAGAATTATGGTGACAAGCAGAGTTATTGGCATTGTCATGGCCAAGAAAACAGGTCCACTCTTGTCAATCACCCATACTTGCATATAATATGCAACTCCAGAAACAAGTATGCCCTGCATGATGTGTTCATCAGTTCAAACGAGCTAAGCAGCGCAAGCATCACATTCATATTATTGGTCTTTTGCAAAGTAGTCAATAAAACATAGGGGAGATGTGCCAGCATTAATAAATAATCTACAGGATCAAGATGTAACAATATGTTTTTGTCGACAAGCGCAGAGTATGACAACATGAAAAGAAATATATAGACTGCGAGAGAAATATATAAGACTATCAAAATGAATTTAAGATCATTATATGGGAATGAAACTGTTTCATGCGAAATCCTCACACCATATGAACTTAGGGGAGCATACAATTCAGAACAGGCATTAAAGATTAAGGAACCTCAGTTTGAGATGACCTAAGCTGAAATGTAGTTTTCGCAATACCCATTACATTCGTTCCATTTGGATCATCTATTTTTTTTTATTACGTACAGACTAATAAACATAAGTTCAAAACTAAATGCTCATCCGATTCTGAAAATAAACAGACACTGGTAATATAATCTGAGAAGATATATTTGTGAACTTACAGAGTACAGAACAGCAATAAGACGTGCATCAAGTCCTAGCGTCCATTTTGCGAAATCTCTCTCAGCTGCTAGGGCAATAAAGAAACATTGGATTGTCGCAAATATCATCTGGAGAGTCGTGTTGAGCAGCTTAGATGGATATGCTTCCAACATTGGCCCCTGAGAACAAGTGCTGTGCAGGTAAATGGCATGAGCAAGCCAACAGTGCTAGCTGTTTGATGTGCTATGATCTTCGAGCATGTAAAAATAACTCCAATAACTTCTGTACCTGAAGAACTGTCCAAAGAGCCCAAGATGTAGTTGATAAAGTCGTAAGGAAAATTCCTACTATCCAAGTCCTCGTAGGATGAGCAGTAACCCCACCATGAAAGTTACTTATGTGATGAAGAAGGTGATGGTGGTTGAATGATCTCATTTCAGGTCCTTGGTAAAATGCAAGTACAATGACACCAGCAAGGCTGAACAGTATGCCACACACTTTTGCAATCCCGTGGAACCTCTTCAAGTTCAAAGTCTCCATCCTGCCATAAATAGAATAAGGAATGCCTAGAATTTAATTGAGCCCACCTGTTCAAGTTAAATTTGTCTCAAAAGTAACACAGATTTTGACAAATGTGACGCTTGTGACACTATCAATACTCCCATCATCAGTTTGTGTCCTGTCATTTAAGACTTAATCCTATTCGACATTATACAAAAGGCAAAAAACTAGGATTAGCTAAATCTACTACAGTTCAGAAGGTATACATAAAGTTGTGCATAGTTTAGTCAAATATTGGAATCCTGAAATCTATAAATTATGGGTCTATTATTCCTTTCTTACTAAGAAAACTTCAAGTGTCAAAATGAAAACCCTCACCCGAAAAGAACAGCCAGAAAGAAAGCCACTGCTGGCAGGAGGTTAAATATTGCAGATGACGATGTTGCTGAAGAATAACTTAGTCCGAGGCAATAAATGTTTATTGCTCCAGAAATCCTAACAAAATGAAACAATAGAAACATAAATAGTACAGTCAAAGCAACTTCATCACTTTCATGTACCCATAGGAGGCAGGCTTCTGGGGGTTCCTTAGGGACCAATTCACTCTGCATAGATTGACCGAACCCAGAAGGCATTCCACTGGCAGGTGATTGTGTATTTTACAGAATTTTTCGTTACTCATGTCAGCATTCTCACTTCTGATATATCCAGGTCTTGTCACCAAAACATTCCCCGGACGATAGAACATCCTGCTACTGACACTTGAAAAAGCAGCTTTCAAGGTGTCTTCACTTCGATCCAATTACGAGTATGAGAATTGAAAGACATTGATGATCAGAACAATCAATTGAGTGTACTTAAATGGCTCGAGGTTGATAAGTTCTGCACAGATCTACCACTATCAGCAGGAAAACTTATGCTGTTCTTGTGGGCTGCTAAAGGCTGGGTTGTTATTAGTTGTCATGAAACGAAGATAGGGAAAAATAATAAAAAGAAAATTTGGTGGCACTGTTGGAGGAAGTATTGCAACCTATAGAAAAGGATGAATAGATGAACGACTGAACCAATAAGTGGTGCAAAGATGTGCAAACAAAAGTTGAAGCATAGATCTCTGCTGGTAGGACCTTCCAAAATTAGGATTATGGAACCCATGCAGTTAACATGGAGATTCTGAAAACTGTAGCTCATTGAAATCAATGGCAGCTTGATAACCATTAATTTTGTAAACTTCAGGTCTACACCAATCATTTGGCCAAACAGTAAAAATGAGAACGGTCAATGAATAAGAACAACAAAAGTACAGAATAAGATCCCACGTTCACCTACCCGTATAACGCATGCACAAATAATTTTAGAGAGACTTTGAACGAAAGTGGTGGAGCAGTTTTCCTGTGGAAAGAAGCCTCAATTCATTCTCCCATGCATGGTGGTATGCAAGCAAAATAAGTTACAAGGCTTGTATTACCTTTCAAGCACAAAAGCAACCGGCACCAAGAACAGAATAGCAGTTAGATGCCTGTAGAAAACAAAGACAGTTGTGCTCATGCCTTCGTTGAAAGCATTCTTGGTTACTATCTGCATGCCTCCATATATAGCCCTTAGGAGAAATGCAACTACAAAAGTGGCTCTATTGCCCATTGATACAGCAGTCTGTTGGAACTTCTGAACATATGGTCTTTTATATATCGAGCTGGGCAGATACTGGGTATGTAATGCAGCAACATTTTTCTTTATATAATCAAGTAGGGGGATCCTAGCAAGATAATGAGACCTCACTTTAACGTCAGCATACACCGAACTTGATAGGTAGGACCTCTAACAAAGGATAACAACAACTTCGATGTGTATTCACTATGTAGAGACTATCACACTATACAGGTCGCCCCACCTTAATTGAAGCCTAAACATAGAATACTTTAGGGCATGTTTGTTTGAGGTCCAACTTTCGAGTTTTTGGCTGAAAAAAAGGCTTTTTGGCTTTTAGCTTTATAGATGTTGTCCTTTTACTATTTATTTTTTAGTAAATTCTTATTTTTGCAGGACACCAAAAACCATAAAAAAGCCTTTCTCAGCCTGTTTCTTTAGCTTTCAGTTTATTTCATTGGAAGCTAGTTTTCCAGCTTTTTAAAGCCAGCTTTCGCCTTTTTTGTTTCAGCTTTCTGGCTCTGGCTTCCAGTAACCCAGAAAATCTGAAACAAACATGCCAGATTTAAAGATTGATGACTGATGTGCTAATAATATTCCTGCAAACAGTAATTTTGAACTACCAATAGATTCTGAAGCAAAGAAAGGGTTCCAACAAATAGCAGAACATTGTGAGGCTTAGAATTTCCAGTTAAATATAGTGGGACACTGGGACATCAACTTTTTGAAAAAGGACAATCTGCACTAGAACATCCACTAGCCAGCACTTTCCAAAGTGGCCACCAGAGTGTAAGTTGAATACAAGTTTACTTAATTGAGAGCGTACGATTGCACATGGACAATAAAATAGTGAGAACTTTTTTTTGTTGAGAAACACAATTCACACGCAATTGGTCATTAAGACGTAGGAGTACACACACTCACCCCTATGAATACACGTACACAACCCTACCCCTATGAGCATCTCCAAAAGACTGAGCCAGCAGATCTTGAGATTGACGAAATCATCACACGAGCCTTGCTGTCGACGGGAACGTCGCCGGCCACTCAAATAGTAGTGCCAGTTAAATCCTGGAGTAAATCCAGGAAAATGCGACATCAGTCCTTAGTCGAGGACTCAAATCCTGGTGGGCTGAACCTTACCAAAGTGCTAGATGAAATAATTGAATGCATGTTCAAGATGCCGCATCTTTCTATATCCATAAAAAATATGTTCCGTGGATATCTATATTAAATAAATGAAAGTACGATTTAGCATGTTTTGCAATAAAATCTGGTAAGAGTATCCTAAAACAATGCAAGGAGTCTATTAAAAAGAATTTCCTAAAATCCAACACAATGCTAAATAGAGCATAAGATTCTGTATGGCTGCATTTAACAAAATATAACGTGTTTGCAAATTTGTTTATCCGAGTCCTAAATCACTTTGATATAATAAACAACAAAATATGCTTATGCTAGATCAATTACTAGGCCAACCTGGACAGCAACCACATCACACAATATTTCATACTTGTGAAAACAAATATCCAAACAAACCAGCAGTATATATATAGTTATATACATAACTACAAAGGTACTTCCTCTATATTTTCTTGTCAAGAAAGAAAAAAAGTATACAACGGTTTCTCTTGACTTTTTACACATTTTTCTCTGAACTAAAATACTATCAATATTTCCTGCAGGGCAAGTGTTCTTATGATGCACTTATACCGTCATTAATTGGCATCTTCAGAAAGAACGGATGAGAAAACATTTTGGGTTTGTGATCACACTACTGTATACGGCTTCAGTTATAACCATCCGTACTGAGAGAAGTAATGCTATCAGATCAGCAATTTGGGACATCCTGATTGCACATTTGCACTGGATAAATGACCTTTATGTGCAGTTGTTGGTGGCCAAAATTGGCATTATGCCGATCTGGCTGGACCAACCAGTGTGACATGTTCCTAGTAGGCACACCGGTTTGCTAAGTCAGTAAACTGGTTTGTCGCGGTCCGACTAGGTTTAGGGGAATGCATGTAGATCACGATTGTAATATGATTTAATTGCGGAGAAAGACCTCTCCACTCTATAAATATATGAAAGATCATGGCTGATTGAGTTTTTTTTATCATCCAACTGATCAATATAAGTGTCTTTACTTTTTATCACCAAACTCTAGTTTTTCCAACCCCTTTCCTTCTCCTTCTTCGTCTCTACGGTTTTGTTTGACGTCATGTGAATAGTAATCTCAATCAATATAATTATTTTCTCAAATTTCTAAAATTTCCAAGCTTTATATAATTATCAGGAAATGTAGGAAAATTCTTTTTCTAAAAATTAAACAACATAAGTTGGTAACAGCCTAATTTTCACCACATTAATTTATTAGATTTTTCTAATAATTATTTAAGGGATAAATAATTTTTGTAGGATTAATCGGATTATTTTTTGTTTCTAAAAACATTTAATAGTATTCAAATAAAATTGTGTTTGTTGCATTTCATGCTGCTGCATAGTGTTTTGTTTGCCCGATGTTTGATTTGAGTTTAAATTCTAATTAAATTCAAATTAAATTACTTTTGTTTGGTTGTTAGATGAATTGTTTAGGCTCGAGTCCAGTTTTGCCCCCTTAGCTCGTACTCCAGACCGCTTTTCACCTCCCTATCCCAGCCTCTCCCGCGAGTCTCTGTTTTGGGCCAAGCCTAGCCCCGGCCCAACTCCCTACCGCACCAACCCACCCCTCTCTCTCTCTATCTCTCTCTCTCTCTCTCTCTCTCTCTCTCTCTCTCTCTCTCTCTCTCTCTCTCTCTCTCTCTCTCTCTCTCTCTCTCTCTCTCTCTCTCTCTCTCTCTCTCTCTCTCTCTCTCTCTCTCTCTCTCTCTCTCTCTCTCTCTCTCTCTCTCTCTCTCTCTCTCTCTCTCTCTCTCTCTCTCTCTCTCTCTCTCTCTCTCTCTCTCTCTCTCTCTCTCTCTCTCTCTCTCTCTCTCTCTCTCTCTCTCTCTCTCTCTCTCTCTCTCTCTCTCTCTCTCTCGCTCTCTGCCAGGAGGGCCCCACCTGTTGGCATCACCTCCTTCCTCCCGACCAAGCCCGTGTGTCGCTGCGCGTGCTCGTCCTCGCCTCCCTGCTTGAAACCAGCCTGTGCACGGCTTGGCGTTGTCCCGTGGAGCATCAAGGAAGCTTTGTTGCCGCCCTTTTCCTTAGCGCACAGTCTCCCCGCAAGGAAGGTGCAGCCGCCGCCGCACCGAACCGTGATCCGTGATCCGCACGCCAAGAGGGTTCCTTGGGGCTATAAAACCAAGGCTGTAAGCCTACCCCTAAACTCCACCGGTGCCTCAAATCCATTCCTTGAGCCCTCAGTGCCCGCAACTGCCTCGTGCCGCCGCCATTGGCCCGCGGCCATTGATCTCCGCCGCCGCCGCATTTCTGTCGACGAGAACACTCTCGCAAGCTTCGTGAGGAGGTAAGGAAGCTAGCGGAGCAACTCCTGACCTTCGTTTCACCCTTTTTCCCCATCTAATTGCTCGTCGTTGTTGCACGGTGCCACCGGAGCCGCCCCGCCTCGTCGTCCGCACTCCTCGCCGTCGCTTCGTCGTCGTGATCACACTAGGTGAGCTCGCCGTTCCCCGCTGTTGCCGTAGGACCAAACTGCAACGCTTTTGGAGGTCTGTTGCTTGAGTTATGCTCGACTCCAGCGAAGCTCCGCCGTAGGTCGAGCGGCGCTGCCGCATCCCAAGCCCACCGGTGGCAACCCAAACCTCAATCAAACCCTAGTCGCCCGATCTAGATCCAACGTCCCAGATTAGATCTGATCGCGGCCGGTACCGTCAACTCCGGTTAGCTCTAGAGTCCAGTTACAGCCGGTCAGCTCTAGAGTTTTTGCTAAAAAAACCATGAGCTTTCCCGAAACCATCCCGTCTTCCAGCTTAGTACAAAAATATTTTAGTCAAATTTCTTTTGCTTAAGCCCCAGAGCTTCCGTATTTTAGCACCCCAAACCCCAGTCCCTGATCTTTTATAAGTTATACCTTGTGTTTTATATAAAATTATGTTTTAGCCCTCGGTTTTCATCATATAATGTTGGGGTGTAATTTTCCAACAGATAAGAGAGATACAGAGGAAGAACAAGAGAGAACCAAATGAAGAAGAGATCAAATGAGCAACTGGCCAAGAGTCCTCTCCTCCAAGCCCTAGGGCTCTATTTATAGGGGGAGGATATGGTTGTTTACATTTATTCCATTGGTGGGACCAAATATTACTAATAGATCCCTAAAATTTATAAAGAGAACCCTTGAATATTACAACTAAGTCCCTAGACCCAAGATTGGGCCTCTTTTATATACAATAGTGGGCATTGGGCCCTAGCATCCCAAGGCACATCCCCAACAGTAGCCCCTTAGCTATTTGGTCTTATTGGATACAATAAGGCCCAATAGCTATTTATAAAAAAGAGGCCCAAAAATAACACCTTTCATGGGGCACACTGCTTAGCTTCGCCGGACCTTCGACCGGAGGTCACACCACCTTTCTATGACCAGGATGCATGTTCCTATGCTTTGCTCATGTGTTTTGATCGATGAAGGTACTTCATGGATCAGGCTCGTTGAGATATACGCATCGTGACCTTCTCTAGAATAGTGGGCCACCCCAAGGCAGATTTCTGTGAAAGAACATGTTTTGGCCTTCGGCTTAAGACCTTAGACCGGAGGTCATCTTGCCTTCCTTCAACCAGAATGCTCGAACGTGTGCTTCGCCTCTCCGTTTCGGAGGACGAAGCTATCTCCTTGATCGAGTGCGTCAAGACAAACACTTCATGACCTTCTCTGGAACAATGAGTTATTCCAAGGTTGATTTTTTGGAAAAAGTGCCTTTTAGCCTTTGGCTCGCCGCCTTTGCTTGTGGTGACCTTCGTATAGAGGTTGGCTAACTCTTCTTCAACCAGAATGCTCGAACGTGTGCTTCCGCTCTCCGTTTTGGATGACGAAGGTATCTCCTTGATCGAGTGCGTCAAGACAAACACTTCATGACCTTCTCTAGAACAATGAGTTATTCCAAGGTTGATTTTTTGGAAAAAAGTGCCTTTTAGCCTTCAGCTTGCCACCTTCACTTATGGTGACCTTAGTACAGAGGTTGCCTAACCTCTTCAAATCTTCACTCACGAATGATGGACAATGTAGGATGGTCTGGTCCTCCAGTACACCCCTAGCCCCTCCTGGCTAGCGTTGGTGAGTGAAACTTTGCTGCTGATGGAAGTAGTTGAAGTAGACCATGTAGTGGATGAAATATTCATAGCCGAAGCTGATATAGGTACTGAGACCCTAGAGCCACAATACGAGACATCATAGAAGTTGATAGCAAGCCTCCTAAGCTGAAGTTGAGATGGAGGCAAAGTTGGTGGTGAAGCCGAAGGGGACGACGAGCCCCTTAAGCCGACGTAGTGGCCGAGGTAGTGTCAGTCATGAAGGTGAAGGTGACGGCGAGCCTCTTAAGCCAAAGTAGTAGCGGAGGCAATGTTTGCCAGGATGGTGAAGGTGATGGTGAGCCCCTTAAGCCGAAGTTGAGATGTAGGCAAAGGTGACGGCGAGCCCCTTAGGCCGTGAAACGAACCGGATTCCCAATAACGAGAATCCGACTCCCTGTACCCCTGAAATAGTCCCAGGAATAGCAGCTATCTCGTACAGAACTCATCTCAGCAGAATATCACATCCATACAACGATAAAAGATCCAGTACATGACATATATAAAACATAGCGGTCTGATACAAGCCCTCAGGGCTAAATCGACAATGAGAATAGCTACGAAGCGGTAGCTAAATCATCGCGTCCACGCTCCACAGGCATCCTTGAGCGCACGCGTAACCCTTCAGTCATACCATCCATCTTGGTTGAACTCGTGGTCGGGGTTTTCTCCTGTCCACCCAAAGTCTGTCCCCAAGGAAATGGGACAGGTCCACGTCACCAACCATAATATGAAGCAAGCTTTAAAGTGGCCTAATCTAGTAATAAAATATTCAAGGAATAAATGCTGGGGGTTTCCTATGCGAGCAGCAGCAATAAACCCAAGTTCATCTCATCACCAGCACCTTTCCTCACCAGAGAGATCACACTCCACAAATCCAACCATCAGCCTCACAACCACATCGGGCTCGTCCTGCCACCGCAGGTTCCCGCAAATAACATCCACCAACTCCTTTCTCACACTAGACGACTCGGTGAGCTCCCTCCCCACCTTATCTCAACAGCCTCAGCTGGACCAATCTCTCATAACCCAAATCAAAGGATGAGGTAAGAAAGCAGATTCCCATGCTACTCGAAACTTATCAGAAGCGGGTCGTCCGTAACCGTGGACACGGCTATACGTATAGTTTACACTCTGCAGAGGTGGCACTCCAGGAATCCATCCGGGCTGCAAGGCTAGTCCGCAACCAACCTGAGACACAGCCCACAGCAAAGACCCATATTGTTTCCTCTACAGTGAAGGAGGCTGTCCAAATGATCCGTGAATATCTGAAGGACGAACCATGGTTAACATTGATCTGCAAGAAGCTGCAGTAAGACTTCATTCACTCTTATTCTTCTGCCTGTCTGTGCTCAAGCTCTAAAAAAAATCCATTTTGTTGCAGGCTGGATATGCACGGGATCATCAATGACGCGACGACCAAAACTAGTGAAGCTTCATTTTGTGCCGACAGTTACTCTGCACCTGCTCTCCCCTCTGAGGTGAGCTCCCTGAGAATGCTTCAGCTTTTCTTAGTGGTCATAACCTAACAATCTTGCACTCCGCCCATACAGAGTAAGGTCACGAATAGTAGTGCCAAGTCAAGCAAAGGGCGGCCGGCGAAGAAGCCAAAGACGGAGGTAGGATCCAAGAACATCAAAGATATGTTCCGAAGGGTCACAAGGAGTGGATCAGGATCATGATGCCTCCTTGGTAACCTGACACCTCCCGTGGCAAGGCAGTTGATGTCTTTGGAGCTGCGAAATTAT
>OAMR01000210.1:1229211-1257592 GCA_900205405.1 Echinochloa crus-galli | reverse complement strand
AACTCGAGGAGAGACAAAGAGATTCAACTAGCACTTGATTTCATTCCAACAAACAAAGGTCACAATCTATACAAGGCTAGCAACCTCCCATCATCCACCCGCTCGGATTTTACATGAAGCACAAGCTAGCCTAGAGAGAGATTAGAGAGAGAGCAAGAGAGAAAATGAGCTAGGGTTTTCAAGAGTTGAGTTGCCATCCCCCTCTACCCCTATATATATTAAGTCACCTGAAGATGGCAAAAGACCAAACTACACCTACAGACATAAAACAAGATACACACCCCTCAGGGGCAATTTTGGAATAAGGCAGATATTTCTCCCGGCCAGGCACGCCGTCCATCCGGTCTTGCTTCCCTCCGACGCAAGCTCCCGGATCCCGCCGCGTGTCCACCGCTTCGAAGCTTCCCGAACGCGCCCGGATCACCGTCTCCGTCACGTTGGGCCTTCGGGCTCGGTTTTGAGGCCCAAACCGAAAACCCTCCTCCGATGGTTTTGTGGCCCAACCATCAAACCCCGCGTGCAAGCTTCGGTCGTCAGCCGCTACCTTGCACCGGCTCCAAGTCTTCAACTTCGTCTTGCTTTTCTTGCACCATGCCGACCGCACTCGATCTCGTCTGGCCACCGGGTCCCTCGAACCAAGCCTACTCGTCCACTCCTCGGAGACCTTTCGCGCTTGTTCTTCACCTGCACCTACGCAAATCCAGCGTGGCGGGATCCGGGAGCTTGCGTCGGAGGGAAGCAAGGCCGGATGGACGGCGTGCCCGGCCGGGAGAAATATCTGGTGTATTCCAAAATTGCCCCTGAGGGTGTGTATCTTGTTTTCTTTATGTTTGTAGGGGTAGTTTGGTCTTTTGCCATCTCCAGGTGACTTAATATATATAGGGGTAGAGGGGGATGGCAACTCAACTCTTGAAACCCTAGCTCATTTTCTCTCTTGCTCTCTCTCTAATCTCTCTCTAGGCTAGCTTGTGCTTCATGTAAAATCCGAGCGGGTGGATGATGGGAGGTTGCTAGCCTTGTATAGATTGTGACCTTTGTTTGTTGGAATGAAATCAAGTGCTAGTTGAATCTCTTTGTTTCTCCCCGAGTCCCTTTTTGTGCCATTTTCTTGTTCCTCTCGATTCGTCGTTTCTAGACCGTTTGGCTTTGGATTTGTTTGTGGGGATCATGGATGAGTGCCTTGCGCCTCTTTGTGTATGATCTTGTCCCCTCAAACGTCGGGAATCGGTCTCGATTTGATGATTTTGGGATGAACTCGTGGTAGGTGGCTTGTTCCATGTGATCCGCGATTTCTCGATTTGTAGTGCTTTAGAGGCCGAGATTTTTGGGGCATATCTTCACCTTAGGGCGCTAATCATCTCCCCAAAGTTTCGTCTCAAGAGCTGTAGCCGTTTGGGAGATCCGGTGATGGATTTGGGGGAGTTGACCCGCGGGTTACTGTAGCTGTTCTTCCTGTTCGTCCGTCGGGCCTCGCGGACGGTCCGCACGATCTTGGCGGACGGTCCGCCTTGTTCCCGGACGGTCCGCATGTGATTGGCGGACGGTCCGAGAAGTGGCTGTAGCTTCTGTGTCTCTGTTTCCTTGACGGACGGTCCGTCTTGCTCTCCCGGACGGTCCGCGACACTGGCGGACGGTCCGCGGTAGAGGCTCGGACGGTCCGATTTTCGCCTGAAGTCTCTGGAGATTCGGAGAGGGTTCTCGGACAGTCCGCCTTGCCTAGCCGGACGGTCCGCCCTGACCGCGGACGGTCCACGGTTTCCTTGACGGACGGTCCGTCTTGCTCTCCCGGACGGTCCGCGACACTGGCGGACGGTCCGCGGTAGAGGCTCGAACGGTCCGATTTTCGCCTGAAGTCTCTGGAGTTTCGGAGAGGGTTCTCGGACAGTCCGCCTTGCCTAGCCGGACGGTCCGCCCTGACCGCGGACGGTCCGCGACCTCTGTGCAGACGGTCTGCCCTGACTCAGGCAGACAACAAGGGATTTGTGTTGCTTCCGCTTTGGTGTGTTGTTCTTGCTTGTTCCTAGGGTAGGTAGGTCCGCTGTGACTACGCTATCTTGGCAAGCTTGTGAGGAATCCTTGGATAGTGATTTTTGGGATATAGGCCGAGTTTCCTTTCGAAGAAATTTTTATTGGCTCCCATTCACTCCCCCCCTCTCTGGTCGCCATACCGATCCTTCAATTGGTATCAGAGCCGGTTACGGATCTTCGTGATTCTAACCAGTCTTAAGATCCAAAGAAGATGGCGTACGCCGGAAAGGGTTCGGGTCCTCCTCTCTTTGATGGGAAGAACTACAGGATGTGGTTGGTTCGCATGGGGGCTTTTCTCCGTAGCAAGGGACAGTTGATATGGTATATCACTCTTGATACCACCTATGTCATTCCTGCTACGAGAAACTACGCTATCTTGGCAAGCTTGTGAGGAATCCTTGGATAGTGATTTTTGGGATATAGGCCGAGTTTCCTTTCGAAAAAATTTTTATCGGCTCCCATTCACTCCCCCCCCTCTCTGGTCGCCATACCGATCCTTCACAACAACTCGGTTAAGCAGCTTCGATCAGTTTGCACCAACTCGATGTTCAGGAAAGTATCAGAGATGCCAACGTTTGCGTTCAAGAGACGGATTGTCTATCGAAGGTGGCTCTTTATGACGATGATAGTAAGGATGCTATCTGCTACCTTTGCTCTTGTAAATATTGTGTAAATTGTCCGCTCTTTCCTAATTAATGGTGTAGTGGCTTGATCTCTGGCAGCTTTGATCAGTTTGACGAGTGGTGGTGGTGTGCCTCAGCTCTCAAAGATGTCAGGCTAACGAGTTTATCGGCAGCTTGGGTGCATAACGAGTGCATCTTGGTTCCTTGCTGCTAAATTGGCTTCACTTTTCTAGCTTACTCTGGCTGGTGGTGGGCAGCTTCGCTCTGTTGTCTTTGCGGTGGATAACGTGATTTCGGACTTCCTCAGACATGGAAGTGGCCTGCAGCTGAGATGCCTGTGCAGCTGTGCTTGCTTATCAGCTTCGATTGACGACAGAATTTAGCTAGAGGAATTGGTGAAATGGAAGAAATTACTCCATTTATTAAAAGGTTGGCCGAGAGCCTGCTTTTTTTTGCATTATTACGGCCTTAGTGCTGAGCGAAGATAGCTAGCCCCAGCTTGGCAGCTTGGTTTTTGTTGAGTGGGCGGCGGTAGTACTGCGCAGTTTCTTTTCTTCGGACGCTCAGACGCGTCAGGGTGTCGTAACTCGGACGGCAGCTTCGCTGCGATGGATTCCACATGGGACGTTCGATTTCGTTAGATTGCCGAAACCACAGGCTGCATCTATATTGTTGCGGAGGTGGCGCTGCTTGCTTGCACGTGGCCGTGGTGTGCCGGGCTCCTCCCGCGAAGAAGAATAATCCTCTGGTGTGGCAAAGTGTGTTTCTATTAAACTAGTGCACTTCAAGTTGATCTGTTATGGTGAGCTGCTTCTGTGACTAGTGAGCTTTGATCGAAATTAGCTAGCTTTAGTTAATCTGATATGAGCCTGCACTCTTGCCGTGCACGCAGCTTCTTGCTTCCCTTGTCTATGTTGAGGGAGTTTGACATGGACCAAGCGCCTAAGCTTGCTGGTTGGAGCGGCTTGATGGAAACCTATAGGAGCTGGGTTTGAACCTCTGGTGAGAGTCGGGCAGCTCCATGTTTGCCACTTTTCACAGGTGGCCGGCTGGTCTGTGTACTATCGAAGGTGATAAGCATTGTTGAGGGCATGAGTATTTGTGTTGGCCACCTTCGTTCTCCCTTTCTTTTCTTCAATATCATCTGTAAGATTTTTTTATTATTGAGCACTTTGATCGGAGATTCCATGCTGACAAAAATGTTGCACTTTGGTTGAGTGAACGCCTTGACCGCAACCACCAACAAAAATGCTGCGCTCAGCTGTAACATTTTGCTTTTTCTAATCGAAGGTGGTGCCATAATGACAACAGTGATTATTAGCCTGCTTGGCACCTTCGGTCTTAGACATGTTGCATACATGTATAAAATATTACTGAGATTCATCCTATAGGTTTCAGGAGCGCTAAGGCAACGCTATTCCTGGATGCTATTCAGGAGCGCTAAGGCAACGCTTTTCCCAGCACGGATAGCACAGAGATGGTGTGCAGGGCGACCTTCTCCCTCAACCTGACATATGCGGAGGTGAACAGGTAGCAGTATAATAGCGTCTGTACTGAGTTGAGCTTCGCACAACATTTGGTTGCGCCACGTTGCAGCCCGGCATCTCCTGCGCAGACAGCGCAGGAAGCGTATGACCAGCGCTTGGCACGCCTTGGATGCCTTAGGTCTGACCACTGGCCAGCACCTTCGATCGCTGTGGATTTAACAGACTGCGATCCACCCAATTGACCGGAGATGAGAAGAAGAAAAACATGATCGAAGGTGACGATAGGGAAGCCTAAGGTGCCTGCACCCTCTTGGCAGCTTCGATCATTGCTTTGCCTATCAGGTTTTGCAACTTGCACCATTCATGAAATCAGCATTGACGATGAGCCGTCTCTTGCACCTTTGATCTCATATTTCCTCTCAACATAATCTCTCTTAGAAAAAAAAGAAGACGTGCCGAGCACGGTGGACGCCAACTGTTGGGGTGTAATTTTCCAACAGATAAGAGAGATACAGAGGAAGAACAAGAGAGAACCAAATGAAGAAGAGATCAAATGAGCAATTGGCCAAGAGTCCTCTCCTCCAAGCCCTAGGGCTCTATTTATAGGGGGAGGAGATGGTTGTTTACATTTATTCCATTGGTGGGACCAAATATTACAAATAGATCCCTAAAATTTATAAAGAGAACCCTTGAATATTACAACTAAGCCCCTAGACCCAAGATTGGGCCTCTTTTATAAACAATAGTGGGCATTGGGCCCTAGCAGCCCAAGGCACATCCCCAAAAAATAAGACCCAGGAACTTTTTAAACTTTGCCTTATTGTAGTGCTATCTTTCACGTTTTAGATATGTTTCGCTCCGTTCTTGTTGCATTAGACCCATATCAATTCAAACTACGATTTAGTATTGTTACTTAAGCTAATTAAATGTTACCTAAATGTGTTTTCTTAATTAAAATCTAATTAAGGTTTTTACTCATGTTTTTCATATTAATGTTAATATGACTAATATCTTTTGAATTACTTTTCTGAATAAAATATGATTAAGTTTTATCTTGTTTTTTATAAACTAGTATTAATCTGAATAATATTTATGACAACTCGCTTTCTATTGTAAGCTAATTAGAGTTGAACTTCGAGTTTTCATAAATAATTATCGACATTGATTAATACTAACTTAAATGTATTTCAATTTTAATATTGATTAGTTCAACACGGTTTGTAAAGTAAATAAAATTTGATTAGCTTTTACCTTGGATTTACAAACTCAAATGTTATTCTTTGAAATGACATTTACATATGATTTTGATTAATTAAAATCAATCAAGCAAATAGCCATGTTGTTTTATAACCCAAATTCTCTCGATAGTTGTATCTTGTCAACCTTAGCTCCGTTTTTAGCGATTCTTGCGCTTGCGTGACCATAGCATCCAACCATATCCTTTAGTGCGCTCTTTTAAAGATTTTATTTTGATTGGTGTACTGTTCTTAGTTGGTGTACTTGTTAGTTTGCTTGTATAGTTGAGTGCTTGTATGCTTGTGTGATGATTTCTACAAGAAGAAGAAATGCAGTTTGATTGCTTTGAAGATTAAAGGAGCAGGAGTAAGAGTTGAAGACTCTAAGTAGTGGTTAAGTGTCCCTAACCATCCTTCTATCTATGCTTATTTAATAATACCATCATGATTTTAATTAGAACATGAAGTGACCACCCAGGAAAACAGTACAACCATGAGTGCTAATTGGCTCTGGCCTTGGCTAACTAATTAGATACTCTAGTTTGCGTATGTCTTAACGAAAGGGCAAGAGAGGGCACTGAGTAGTTGTATAACCCGGTCCTCTTGGGTAGTATGCTTTGCAAAGATACCTAACCCATTAGGGAGCTTTATGCACGCCAGACACAAAAACCTTAGCGGAGTACACATATTAGAGAATGTTTGTAAAGGTCTCGTAGTGGATCCTTAACTTCTAAGGCTAGCTACCTCATGGTGATGGGAAACGTGGCTTATGATAAAAGTGCACAACCTCTACAGAGTGTTAAAAACTATTATAACGGCCATGCTCATGGTCAAGAGCGGCCTGGACACTCGCATGATTAATTTACTTAAAGTTGATAATAATTTGATCTCAGGTTATTTTTTGTGGCCTTGCTGAGTACCAACCATAAGTATACGCATCCTTGCTAACTGCTGCTCAAAGGAAGGATAGGTTATTTTTTTATATTTTCTATACGTGATATTGTATTGTTATTCACTGATGATGTCACTATATGTATGAAACTTGATCCTGGCATACATATAGTTTGCACTTCATTTTGTTTCCTAAAACCGGGTGTGACACGTCATGAGTAGCATGTCGACCATAGAGCAACACTAGATCCACGTACAAGTTCTGACAAGGTCCCTCCCGAGCTCGAGGTTTTAGGTTTTTGGGTGTTTCTTCTTGAATCTGATCTAACCGGATTTTTATACTGGTTTGCATTGAGGATTCCCAGGTGATTTGTTTGCACATGTGATCTAGCATTTGTAGTGTGTTGACCCGAATCTCCGTCAACACATTTTTGGTGACGGAAAGATATAGTTTTCTGCAACCAAAATCAAGCCCTAGCCCAAAATCAACCAAAACTCTTCTATTTTGCTCGATCGAATACTGAAGATAAAGAAGGAGAAATTTGTTGTTTATGTTGTTAATACTATTAATTGTGAAATTCCCCAAATTAAGCAACATGAGGTCATACAACCTATTACATCAGCTGCACCTAAAAATACACCAAATGACATGCCATTGAACTTTTACCAGGGCAAACTCAAATGCCAAAAATAGCAGAAGTGGTCACACCGGTTTCCCAATCCAATAAGACCGGTTCCCTGGTGGTTTTTCCAGATATCATGATCCAATTGCTACCATCCCTGGTTCGGCCATTAACGGTCGAAGCAATGGGATAGCAAATTATATAGCTCCATACAACACAATAGCTTACACTCCCCCACCCCCTACCTAATGCAATACATCTCAATGGAGGATACCCAATGATGTTTATGATCGCTATTTCCACTATGCCCTAGGTCTTGGACTAAATGTAACAACCAGAACGAGCATCAATATTATGGAGCATTACCACACTACGCTACAACTGCAAGAAGCACTGCAAGAGATAAAACACAACAGAGTACGCGGAATCAACATAAACCATCTAGAAAAACCAAGGGACAAGACTTCATGCCCAAGCAATTTTATTACAAAACATTTGTCCAAAACATTTATATAGAGAAGTGTGTGCACACGTGCTGCTAGTCCCATCCAACGATGCACTATCTAAACTCTAAAACCTGTGGAGGGGGAAAAGCGTATGAGGTTTATAAAGCATGTGGATCACAATGCCACGTTTACTTGCCTTCTCCGATGATAAGAAAGGTGAGCTAAGCACGATCCGAAGATGCACCACCTGTACACAAATATATCTCAGCACCAACACAAGCACACAAGCATATATGAATTCAATTTAAAGCATTTCTACGCTCGAGCCCAACGTCCTCACATAAACACACCCAAACTAGACATAACAGCAGCATTGTTGCTTCTCCTTTTGGTATCAATTAATTATGATGGCCAAAAAATTCTCAAATTTAGCCAAAAGAAAGCTAATAACTTTAGGACCTACAACTTTCTAGTTATCTCAAACTAGAGTAAAAATCATCATCATAGCCTAATCTTGAGATAAACCTTATTCTGACAATTTGACAGAAATTGCATAACATCTACACCTCAATAAACATAACTGGAGCTCCAAAATTCATACGAAGATGAACTTTACCAATATGGAAAGCTTATAAAATTTCCCACAATTTTACTAAATATCAGAAAGTCCAAAATTGATGATAGATTTGCATAAACTTAAAAACGGCCAGAATTAATCTTTAATTATTCCCGGACCTTAACTCCGATTGAGTTGTTTTTTATGTCCATGGAAAGATCTCGAAGTCTTCTACAACTCATATAAAGGTTTAATATGTTTTCAAGGCCAAGAGACCACGAAAAACTAACATCAACGACGACTGCACAAATTGACCACATGCTGAAAACAACGACTAGGGCAAAACCTTAACCCTTGCCTTAATGGTGACGAACTCCACTACACGCACAATCTAAAACACCAAGAAAAGAGGAGGAAAACACTTCCTACAGATGGGGCATGCCTCACCTAGGGTTTCTCTTTGAAACGACAAGGGCAACGACGAAAACGATTACAAGGGCATTCCCGCCGCCAACGCGAGGGCAGCTCCTTCGATTACCTCCAAGTACAGCACACACATGGGGCACCATGATGAACAACAAGAAAGATTACAATTGATGGGAAAATGAAAAGAGGAGACGAAGCCCAACCAATTTTCGGGGAGGAACGACGGTGATCGACGACGATGAGCCCTAACCTTTCCTCTCTTCTCTCCCCTTTTTTTTCTTGGCACGGCAAATGGGAAGGGAAGCGGCAGCGCAAGAGGAAAAAGTCGTGGGGGAAAGGGCTTGGCGTGGGGGAGACTGAAAAAACGTTGGGTTATTGTAGCGCTGCGGCTACTGTAGCACCAAAGGGGAAAAAAAGAAAGAAATCCCACCGCACGCAATTTCACTATCCGAACTCCAAAAACGACATGTGAATAGTAAAACAGAATGTACTCAACGAGCTCTACATATCTGTAGCCTCAGATCATTCATCGAAGCGATGGATCAAAAAAGTTATTTTTAATTATCACTTTACGTCTTCCAACATACAAAGCACATTTTATTCTTTTATGCATACAGGGTGTTACACTAAATCCCTACTGCTACAATGCAACAATAGACAAATAACTCTAGTTGGAGTAGTGAATTTTTTAAATTCAAAGAAGACTTGGCTGGTATGATGAAAAATAAACTCGGGGTAGACATAGGTAATTCTAAGCTCTATCAAAAGCCCTATGCTGTTGAAATTGAGTATGCACCATACCCTGTTGGTTGGCATGTTCCTGATTTCATAAAATTTAATGGTGATGATAATAGGACCACTTAGGAACACATTAGCCAATATACTTCTGAATTAGGAGAAGTTACTTCCATTAATGTTTTAAACTTTGTTTGTTTCCTTTTTCTTTGACTGAAACTGCTTTTGCTTGTTTTATCATTACCTCCCAACTCACCATTACAAAATCTAAGGAAATCTAAGAGCGTATTTTCCTAATAAACTTTAATACCTCTGTCCCTCTTGAATATTCGGTCAAGCCACAATAATCGTTTAGCACCAAGATCCAAGCTCTCAACTCCCGAGTCTTTAGACTATGCTAGTGATCCTGACTCTGGATCAATGTTTCTGAGGAAAATTCTCTATCCACCTCATCTTAGGGCCCTGTTTGGCAGAGCTCCCAGAGCTGATTCTCTGGTGAATCCAGGACGAGTTCTACCAAAAAGTTTTTCAGAGAGAAGTAATCCTCTACTGATTCTGTGAAGTGATTCTCTGAAATTAACTAAGAGGCTAGAAGCTGAAGAAGTAGCTCCTCCTGATTCTGTAAAGTAATTCTCCCTCCTGATTTTGAGAGAATAAAAGAGAATCACTTTCAGCCACAGAATCACTTCTCTCAAAGAATCAGCTCCCAAAGAGAATTAAAATCAAATGGAGCTCTACCAAATTGGCCCTAAAAAACTCGGATCCATGTAACATAACCATGGTAGAGCTCCAGTAAACTCCCGTGGGATTGCCATTCAAACTTCCACACCTTGCCGATGTTGTGTCGTATCAAATCTCTACCCCAAGGACAAAGAGATCACAGAAGAGACCCTTGGATGTCAAGAGGAGAGGGGAGCATCAAGATCAACCTTGAAAATATTCATTGGACCATGATGGAAAAATCAAATCAAGAGAATCAATTTTTCCTACAAATTCCATAGCCTTCATGAATCCATCTACCCAGGGATTAGAATGCGCACAACCTAGCACATGTGCAAGAAAAATATGAGAGCAAATAGGCTCAGGGACAGGTCTGCCAATGCTAGGCGTCGGGTGATGACCCCTGAGCCTGTTCGCCCCCGTTTCACTCGTGCACGTTCTCCTAATGTTCACAATGTCATTCCCAGGGTGGAGGAGCTAGTCAAATACCGTTGTCCATGAAAAAGGGATACGTCTTCTTAAATCCTCTTATCCCCATCTTCTTCAACCCCTCACTCTCAAGTCTCTCGCCCCCATAGAGGGTGAATGAGAGAGGGGTGGCGTGGAGGGGAAGAGAGAGGTCACTAAAGATAGGATGATTTCACAGTTGAAGGTAAAATTAGACAAACCTAAGAGTTGAGGAGTCAAAGATGGACTTATGATAGATCGGGACACTCCTATTTATCACACAGAAACAACAACTAATGTAACGTAGCTTACATTACATTAAACAACTTCATTGTCCACACGAGTGCATGAATATGAATATATAGTTTATATAATTAAGGATACAATATGTTTGGTCACTTCGTAGATAGGGAATTTTCATGTTTATACTATACTGGTGATAGGTAGGGTTGATGCTCTTGGAATAGCAATGCATGGTCAGATAATCAGTCAGGTCCTGGGGAGCAGCTGGATATGATATCCTCGCGGGAACACAATCTCCGAGATACGTAGCACATCTCCTCCTTTGATCTCCCTCCATCTGATCATCATCATCACAACCAAATAACCAATGCGTCTAGTTTCTTTTCATATTAACAAATGCATGAACATACACATGATGTAACGTAAAACATGCGCGCAGTTGTTATTATTGGACATTTTCCAAATAACTACCTGTACTTTGACACCAAAGTGTGGAGGAACAAGGCGATCAGAACTTTGCTGAACTCAGCGCCAACACAGAGCCTTATGCCTCCACCAAATGGCATGAAATTTCTTAGCAGCTGGCTCCTCTTTTCCTCCTCCTGTGTTTGCTCTGGGTTAATCGCTTTAATAAATGAACTCAAACCTGTTGTAATAGCTCATACAATAGAGTATGATGTGCGCCTACATGCCTAACTTGGTGGTAGTTTAAAATTATTTAACTGGTAGTGTTTGTGGTATCCAGCTTGCTTATCTCTGAAGCAGTACATGCTTGCTTATCCAGTTAAGAGTAGTATTTGTTATAATTTACCTGCCACCTCCATGGATTAAAGGTGAGTGGATCTTCAAACAATTCAGGGTTCAGATGAACTGCCATGGGGCTCATCATGACCAGCCAACCAGCAGGAATTGTGTAACCTGTATCAAGAAATTTAACGATATAGCCTTAACTGTAAGTCAACCAATATTTTAGTTATGTACTGGAAACCTGTCAATGCAGTTGCCGTAGAATATACATACCGTTCATATGGACGTCCTCGAGAGACTTTCTGAAGATACCAGGTGCAACATTCCCCAATCTAGTTATTTCATTTGTAACCTTCATCATTAAAACAACAAATCACTAGCCTGACTTGATCTGAAAGTTTAGTATTTTTATGCATCTAACAACACAAAGATACTTATTGCCAACTCATTGCACTACAATTCACATACAAAAGTGCCCAAAGCTGAGCATCAAAGTCCCATATGCACATTAAATTTGTCACCTGGGCTGTGAATGTCATGGACCTGTACTCATTCCATGTGATTGAAGAATTTGTGCCCTCTCGCTTCTTCAGTATTGCCTCATGCTCTTCCTGTGAAAACATGAAATGAATTTACATCTTTTAGCAGCATGGTGCTGTAGCAGGATAATATGGTGACAGATTAAATAGCCACGCGTTCAACTTTGCATAAAGAGAAGGTTTAGGCATCCAAATACATGGATATATTCTGACGATTTTATTTCTGAGACATATAGAACGGAGACTAACTGTGAGTGCTTTGACAACTTCAGGGTGGTCAGTAAGGAATTTCATTGCAACCGTGAGGGTTGAACTGATCGTTGCAAAGCTAGCAAACAAGAACGCAGCCATTGCATCCATGGAAAATTTCTCGCTCGCCATTGGCTTTTCCCTATGGAGATCTTCAATGATTACATCAAGAAGGTCCTCAGTATGTTTCTTAGGTGTACTTAGCCTTTCCTTCAGTAGATCTGTAAGAAGAGTCTGCACCTTTTTCCTTCCCTACATAAGCATAGATCAGACAATTATAACCTCAAACTCCACAAATGTGCATCTTTACCCAGTCCAAAGCAGGAATGAACAGCTGATATGTTAGACCAAATGATGACGTATGTTTATCAGAGTACTGATCGATCTTTTTCTCGAACTACGAGTACTGATCGATCTTGATCAAACTGTAGGAATATCATGCAGTTGTAGCGGCATATATATATGTGGTACCGACTCTTACTTAAAGCCAAGAACTCGTGTGTATATATGCATGCACTTGCATTATAATATATTAAAGTGATTGATCGATCCTAAATCATCTATTCACAAATTAATAAAGTTTTGAACAGCGGCAGAGTCTCCTTATCACAAAATTTGAAAATATTTTTTTTGTTATACAGTTGAAAATCAGAGAAAACATGATATACGAAAGTTTTTCTTAGGTCAATCTACTCATATTATTCACATATGATTGGCCTAATGATTCATAAATTATTATCCTCCACTCTCTAGGATAAGAAGTACATATCACCTGCATGCATCGGTAGAATGTTGTCCCACCTATACTCATTCCATGTGATTGAAGAATTCGTGCCCTCTCGCTTCTTCAGTATTGCCTCATGCTCTTCCTGTGAAAACATGAAATGAATTTATGTCTTTTAGCAGCATGGTGCTGTAGCAGAATAATATGGTGACAGATTAAATAGCCACGCGTTCAACTTTGTGAACATAAAAGAGAAGGTTTAGGCATCCAAATGCATGGATATATTCTGACGATTGTATTTCTGAGACATATAGAATGGAAAATTAACTGTGAGTGCTTCGACAACTTCAGGGTGGTCAGTGAGGAATTTCATTGCAACCGTGAGGGTTGAACTGATCGTTGCAAAGCTAGCAAACAAGAACGCAGCCATTGCATCCATGGAAAATTTCTCGCTCGCCATTGGCTTTTCCCTATGGAGATCTTCAATGATTACATCAAGAAGGTCCTCAGTATGTTTCTTAGGTGTACTTAGCCTTTCCTTCAGTAGATCTGTAAGAAGAGTCTGCACCTTTTTCCTTCCCTACATAAGCATAGATCAGACAATTATAACCTCAAACTCCACAAATGTGCATCTTTACCCAGTCCAAAGCAGGAATGAACAGCTGATATGTTAGACCAAATGATGACGTATGTTTATCAGAGTACTGATCGATCTTTTTCTCGAACTACGAGTACTGATCGATCTTGATCAAACTGTAGGAATATCATGCAGTTGTAGCGGCATATATATATGTGGTACCGACTCTTACTTAAAGCCAAGAACTCGTGTGTATATATGCATGCACTTGCATTATAATATATTAAAGTGATTGATCGATCCTAAATCATCTATTCACAAATTAATAAAGTTTTGAACAGCGGCAGAGTCTCCTTATCACAAAATTTGAAAATATTTTTTTTGTTATACAGTTGAAAATCAGAGAAAACATGATATACGAAAGTTTTTCTTAGGTCAATCTACTCATATTATTCACATATGATTGGCCTAATGATTCATAAATTATTATCCTCCACTCTCTAGGATAAGAAGTACATATCACCTGCATGCATCGGTAGAATGTTGTCCCTGGGAGATATAATGGAAAGGCAATTAGCCCCTGGAAAAAGGTGTCGAAGTTCTTCCTCACCTCCCTTGCCCTCAAGACATCAAGACTGATCAACTTCCTTGCCATCAAATCAAAGACCATCTACAATGAAAAGCACATAAAAGCATAGCTCATAGCGTGTAATTAATGACCAAATGCAAGCATCTTTCCATATGACTATTTTTATCACATATTTTTATTTTTTATTTCAATTATTGGTACTACCTTCATAGCATGCTTTATGAATATTAAAGAAGTAGTAGTTACTATTTCCTATGAGGCTAGGAGCAAATATGTTGTAACCAGCTGAACTAAAAGAAAGAAACTCAAGGTTTGCAAAAATAAATTATATTCTCCTATGATTTCGGTAGTGGAAAATATAACAGGCCCACTGCTTCTACGAAAGTTTAAAATAGGAAAGAAAGTGATCATGTTTCCACCAGGACACAACTTGACCAATTTCATTTTGCATGCGACTTTGTAATTTGGCAATGCTAAATCACCTATGTAACATCAGGCCCTCCAAAGCCATCCCGCACATCCCTTCCGAGGGGCGTGCACGCGTACACATAGCACGCTGCTAACACTTTTATTCTCGCTTCGTGTAAAAGGATTAAACTGAAGGTGCTATGACTAAAAGATAAGGGCTTATTAGTTGGCTCCACCCTTCCTAAATTAGCAAGGTGACACTAAATATGTGCATCCCGCACTCATGGGTCATCCAAACTGAGCCAGGTGTCACAAACTACATGTTAAAATTTTAATTGAACACTTCACATTTATTAGGACTAAAAGAGAAACTTTTGATCCATGAACTCATATCATGGCCGGAATTCCTATCTAATAGAATGTGATGAAACTCAAAGTGCATGGCATGTGGGGTTCTTTTAGCTTTATAAGTCAAACTATAGTAAGTTTGATCAAATTTGTAAACAAAAGTATCAAAAATTATAACACAAAATAGGAATAGTATGAAAATATATATATATCACGATGAGTCAAATGATATTTATTTGGTATGATAAGTATTAATACTTTTTGGATAAAATTGGACAAAACCTAAAATGATTTCACTTAAGACAAACCTAAAATAATTTATTTTGGGACAGAGGCAATAAAATGGTTGTGGGAACAAATTTTTGTGTAAGATTGGGATGATAGTGTTTTCTTAATTGATCTGGATCACCATACATATATTATCGTAGTAGCCTGAGCTTTTTACTTGTGCAAAGTAATGAAATATATCAGTTTCTAAAGTTATGTTTTTTTATTAGAATGCAGTGTTCATGTATCTTAAACCTTGTGATCAAATTTCTAAGGAGAATCTCCAACCTAGGTGTGAAAAAAATACTCGATCAGGGGGAAGACATCACTACTGGCATAGCTTTAAGAAGAGGCCCATCGAAACCTGCCGGGGGCAGGAACCTCAGCACTGCCGCTTCTTTAGCAGCGTGTGACTCCTATGCAGCCGTTGCACAGGGAGGTGGGCACAACCTAGGCATGAAACACCCGCTACCATAGTAGCACAGTTGGTAATAGATACTTCCTAGGGAGATTCAGTGAGGGATCATCTATCCCTGTGGCCAGCAAAGGGACTAAACTCAAAGTAAGGAACAATATTCAATTGACCTTTCATAAAAAATCGATCAAATTTCTGGTGGTCATTATTCTTCTTAGTACTAAGCTTAGCTTTTATAATGTTTCAAATATACCATTTTAAATTCGTTTTAGTTTTTATTAAAGGGGTGCACAAGATGGTGATGGTGCAAATTGTCTAACTTTAATCTAGCATGGCTAGTGTGTTGTTATGTAAATAAACAAAACTCATTGACTAAATGGCTAATTTGGCTAGAGGTCCTAATCCGAGTTCCATTTATCGCACTTGTGGCAAATTGTAAGATTTAGTAGTTTAGGTTGATTGGTGGGGTGGGCTGGTGGACTGTTGATAGTGTAGTACCTAAGAAAAAAATAAGTGTGTTCATGCCCAATTTACTGATTTTTAAGATCTCTGGAACAAAATCTCCAACAGTTTAATAAAGGAGGTGTGACAGAAATTGAAGACCTGCCATGGCTGTGTAAGACAATTCTCTGACAATATAATTCTCATGACCGATAAACTGCTGTGACAAAACAGGCGTTATGTGGATTAAGAATCTGAGTTGGATGGCTTCCAAACCTCGCCACGCCTGAAATTCGGCACTGCGCCTAAGCTTAGCCCAGAGTTTGGATCCTGGCCGCACTTTTGGCGTGCCGTACGTAGAATTTTAGGCATCGTGCTAGTCATTTGGAGCGCCTGAACTCGCCGAAAGTACGGCGGATGTTTTGTTTACCAGCTAGAGACTTGGCGCCCCCGCAAATCAGTTGCGGTAAAATCTGGACACCGACCAAACAGGACCTTAAGTAGTTAGTAGAAGAATTAAAGGCACTTTGTTTTCCGAAACGAGTATAAATTTGTTGCCCTTTGAAATATTTTAATATTGATTTTTTTAACATCTCCGGGACAAGGTCTCCAACAGTTTAATAGAGGACGTGTGACTGAAATTGATGGCTGTCACGGCTATCTATTTGTGTAAGATAATTCTCTGACAATATACTTCTCATGACCGATAAACTGCTGTGACAAAAGAGGGGTTACACGGACTAAAAAAACTGAGATGAATAGTTAAGTAGTTAGTAGAAGCATTAAAGGCACTTTCTTTTTCGAATCGAGTGAAAATTTTGTTCCCTTTGAAGTATTTTAATATTTTTTTGTTGAAAGAGTAGAAAGAATAACATTGGTTAAATCCAAAAATAAATCTTCATACTGAGTCGAGGACTCGAATCCGAATAGGCAGGTTCCATCATAAGGAACCATACCGACCGATATATGATCAATTCGTGTAACACATGTTTTATTTTCTTATGTCCATATAAAACAATTCGTGTATAACACCAACATCCATACAACATGTTTTATTTTCCTTATGTCCTTTCTAAGAAAATAAAGAATTTGAATATATTTCATGAACAGATCATATAGGCAAATTGTTGGATTAGATGTAACAAATTATTTTACGTGCAGTTCCTCTACAAAAATTGTAAATTGTTTAGGGCGTTGACGTAGCCTCCATTTTTGACTTGTAATTCTACAAAATATTTGATTTAAATAAAAAGAGTTAGATACTCCCATCTTTGATACACCGACTTGCTTGTCCACATAGTCATTTATCGTTTTGATTACGTTCATATACTCATTCCGGAATATTCTAGAGACAACTATATCAAAATATTCAAAAGAGGCCGTAGTTTTTAATGTATTGTGATAATACATTTCTATCAGCATGGAAAAAGAGTATGTCCACATGCTATCTCATATACTGAACATACATACCACCCTGCGTAGGCTAATATGTTCACATACTACATATACACATAGAGCTACCACCCTGCGTGTTTAATGGATTATATATTTATATAATGATAGTACTTTCATGTGGGAATAAAATGGTTATGACATTTCGATAGCTGTTTCAATTTTCTTGGTATGTTTGTGTGTCATGCCCCCAAAAAAGATTAAAAGATTTCTACTCTTTTAAATAAGCCATGGATTATTTATTAGCTATAGTTTGTCAAGTTAGTAGGGCGCATACGTTTGATACGGACTCTTTGACCTCGACGCTTGGCTGTGCAGACCATTCCCGGAGACTGTCGGCAATGGTGCAACCCAACTCGGCGAGGAAGGCTCCCTTTAGGTTCTCAATGCCGAAGTGCCGTGTGGCGAGGCCACGGGCATACCGGTGGAGGGAACTCGTTGGAGGTGATACTGTCCTTGCCGAAGATGTTGTTTGATGTCTCGGGGTACCAGCTCCGGAACAGCTTGCCCTCCTGCTGAAATATGAACCGGTTCAGGTCCGCGTCCATGGACACAACCACTGGCTGTCCCACCAGGCTTGTCTTGAACACCGGGCCGTACCTTGAAATCGATCAATTTATTTATCAGTTGAACACGTACTTGATTTCTCAGGATTGACCATAAAAGCAAAAGAAAAGCTGGGCATGGTAATGACTGAATTGTTGGTCAAAAGCAGTGCAATGTATGAAGAGCTGCTCACCTCTTGAGCCTTAGTTTGTAGAAGGCCGGGATGTCCAGGGAAGGGCTTGGTCTGAAGAACTGGAAGGTTTCGCCAATTATAGGGAACCCCATGGATCCTGGAGGAAGCTTGCCGCGGCATGGAGGGTTCATCCACCTGTACACCCAATGCAGCAGCCATGCTGCCACAAGCGTAGTAACACCATACAGAACTGCTTCCAGTACTTGCGCCTGGTCCATACCTTTCACTAGCTAACATACGTGTAGGTGTAGCACGCAGTGGCACATATAAAGCGGATGACAAGGTCCTGCATTTATAGGGAGAGAGTATTACGGAGTGGCATTTCGTTGGAGGCGGATACAGGGAGAGGCCTCTCCGATAAGGTTCGGTGGAGAGCCCCCCGTCCGCTTGTGGCAGCATGGCTGCTGCATTGGGTGTACAGGACGCCCTTATCCATTGGCGAAAGAAAAAACGCCACGTCCACGTCTTCTTCCTCCTTCCGTGAGCGCCCACATCGTCTTCCACCGCGAGCCAATCGCACCACCAGCCAGCCAACCCCCCTCACCGGCGTCGCCTCTGATGCTGGCGAGGACCACCCTCCTCTCTCCCCTACCCCTCCTCCTTCCCATCATGTCAAGTGCGGCCGCCATCCCCGACGGCTTGCGCCGCCCCCAGCTCCGATGGCGCCACCGCCGCCACACTTATCTCTCACGGTCTTTGCTCTTCCCGGCTCCGCCGCCCCCGCCACCCGAACCCAGCCCAACCGCCCTCCTCCATCACCGCGGCGGGCGGCGCCGCCACCGCCTCGCCGTCCCGCCCAGCGTCCGCAAGCCTGCACCGCACGAACGCCCTTATCCTTTCGTGAAAAAAAGCCGCGCCCACGTCTTCTTCCTCTATCCGTGAGCGCCCACATCGTCTTCCACCGCGAGCCAATCGCACCACCAGCCAGCCAACCCCCCTCACCGGCGTCGCCTCTGATGCTGGCGAGGACCACCCTCCTCTCTCCCCTACCCCTCCTCCTTCCCATCATGTCAAGTGCGGCCGCCATCCCCGACGGCTTGCGCCGCCCCCAGCTCCGATGGCGCCACCGCCGCCACACTTATCTCTCACGGTCTTTGCTCTTCCCGGCTCCGCCGCCCCCGCCACCCGAACCCAGCCCAACCGCCCTCCTCCATCACCGCGGCGGGCGGCGCCGCCACCGCCTCGCCGTCCCGCCCAGCGTCCGCAAGCCTGCACCGCACGAACGCCCTTATCCTTTCGTGAAAAAAAGCCGCGCCCACGTCTTCTTCCTCTATCCGTGAGCGCCCACATCGTCTTCCACCGCGAGCCAATCGCACCACCAGCCAGCCAACCCCCCTCACCGGCGTCGCCTCTGATGCTGGCGAGGACCACCCTCCTCTCTCCCCTACCCCTCCTCCTTCCCATCATGTCAAGTGCGGCCGCCATCCCCGACGGCTTGCGCCGCCCCCAGCTCCGATGGCGCCACCGCCGCCACACTTATCTCTCACGGTCTTTGCTCTTCCCGGCTCCGCCGCCCCCGCCACCCGAACCCAGCCCAACCGCCCTCCTCCATCACCGCGGCGGGCGGCGCCGCCACCGCCTCGCCGTCCCGCCCAGCGTCCGCAAGCCTGCACCGCACGAACGCCCTTATCCTTTCGTGAAAAAAAGCCGCGCCCACGTCTTCTTCCTCTATCCGTGAGCGCCCACATCGTCTTCCACCGCGAGCCAATCGCACCACCAGCCAGCCAACCCCCCTCACCGGCGTCGCCTCTGATGCTGGCGAGGACCACCCTCCTCTCTCCCCTACCCCTCCTCCTTCCCATCATGTCAAGTGCGGCCGCCATCCCCGACGGCTTGCGCCGCCCCCAGCTCCGATGGCGCCACCGCCGCCACACTTATCTCTCACGGTCTTTGCTCTTCCCGGCTCCGCCGCCCCCGCCACCCGAACCCAGCCCAACCGCCCTCCTCCATCACCGCGGCGGGCGGCGCCGCCACCGCCTCGCCGTCCCGCCCAGCGTCCGCAAGCCTGCACCGCACGAACGCCCTTATCCTTTCGTGAAAAAAAGCCGCGCCCACGTCTTCTTCCTCTATCCGTGAGCGCCCACATCGTCTTCCACCGCGAGCCAATCGCACCACCAGCCAGCCAACCCCCCTCACCGGCGTCGCCTCTGATGCTGGCGAGGACCACCCTCCTCTCTCCCCTACCCCTCCTCCTTCCCATCATGTCAAGTGCGGCCGCCATCCCCGACGGCTTGCGCCGCCCCCAGCTCCGATGGCGCCACCGCCGCCACACTTATCTCTCACGGTCTTTGCTCTTCCCGGCTCCGCCGCCCCCGCCACCCGAACCCAGCCCAACCGCCCTCCTCCATCACCGCGGCGGGCGGCGCCGCCACCGCCTCGCCGTCCCGCCCAGCGTCCGCAAGCCTGCACCGCACGAACGCCCTTATCCTTTCGTGAAAAAAAGCCGCGCCCACGTCTTCTTCCTCTATCCGTGAGCGCCCACATCGTCTTCCACCGCGAGCCAATCGCACCACCAGCCAGCCAACCCCCCTCACCGGCGTCGCCTCTGATGCTGGCGAGGACCACCCTCCTCTCTCCCCTACCCCTCCTCCTTCCCATCATGTCAAGTGCGGCCGCCATCCCCGACGGCTTGCGCCGCCCCCAGCTCCGATGGCGCCACCGCCGCCACACTTATCTCTCACGGTCTTTGCTCTTCCCGGCTCCGCCGCCCCCGCCACCCGAACCCAGCCCAACCGCCCTCCTCCATCACCGCGGCGGGCGGCGCCGCCACCGCCTCGCCGTCCCGCCCAGCGTCCGCAAGCCTGCAGCCAGTCCCCCCCCCTCCCGACAGCACCACCACCAGCCAACCCCCTCACTGGCGTTGCCTACGACGCCGGCGAGGACCGCCCTCCTCTCTCCCCTACCCCTCCTCCTTCCCATCACATCAAGTGCAGCCAACATCCCCCGCGGCCTGCACTGCACCCAGCTCTGGCGGCACCACCGCCGGCGCACTAATCTATCACGGTCTTTGCTCTTCCCGGCTCTGCCACCCCAACCGCCCTCCTGCACCACCGCGGCGGGCGGCGCCTCCATCCTCCCCGACCATCCCTCTAGATCCGGCGATAATGGATCCCCTGCCCAACCCCAAACCCCGAAACCCTAACCCCAACTCAAAACACTAAATCGAATCAGAGCTCGCCGGAGTTGGATTCCTCGCCGGTGGTGAGATGCTCGTCTAAGTTGGATTCGTCGCCGGAATCCGTGGGTAAATTTTGTTACTTTTCCGGTTGTATTATTACTTTTCCCATCTTTTTGTTTTTTG
Organism: Echinochloa crus-galli; assembly: GCA_900205405.1. Taxonomy (NCBI): domain Eukaryota; kingdom Viridiplantae; phylum Streptophyta; class Magnoliopsida; order Poales; family Poaceae; genus Echinochloa; species Echinochloa crus-galli. Next base: position 1,236,336 of record OAMR01000210.1, on the reverse strand, counting down.
GAGGGCTCTCGATTTAAGCCTAAACGGAGAGGGCCTCTCCGTTTAGATTTTGGATTTCATTATTAAGTTCAAGGTTCATGGAGGATAAAGACAAAAGGCTGAACCCGTTGACAACGAGTTGCTTGATTCTGGGGTGACGATGCAGTAGCTCCTGTGTCCGTTTGGTCAGATGCATTGTATATAATGTATAATATAGTTGGACGGCCATGGCTTAGTATTTGACAAATAGGCAAGTGGATTGACAAGTCTGATAAAAGAATGGTATGTATAGTTGACATACAGCTTCAATTTTTTTTTTTGGAAACTCCCAATGGACCTTTTTATGTTATAAAAGAATAATATGTAAAAGTAAAGTTGCCTCAAGCCTAAGAGCAAAAGGGGGGAGGAACCATCTGAAATTACATATCCAGTCATGAAAAGAGGCCTTTAGGGAGGCTTTAGCTCTGTGAATCAACTGTTATAAACACGCAGCCGGATTCGGCCTAGGCCCGGGTACCTACGGGCCAGCGCGACATTCAGCCCAGGTCCAACGGAGTTACAACCAACAATGCTCAGGCCTAACTCAACCCAAAAGGCAACAATGCTCAGGCCTAACTCAACCCAAAAGACTAGCCTGATAGGTGAGGACTGTCCTCACCTTATATGTTGTGCTCCCCCATCATCAATTTCTGATGTGGGACTAAACCTAACAATCTCCCCCGTCACACATCGGACCCAACTCTTCTATTAGAAGAGGCTATCAACAGGTTCAGAGTATAAATTCTCCAGTGGAGGCACTGGGAGACTTTCACGGGCTCCCCCGTCATAAATGTGACCGCTGAGATTTTACAGGTTTCTCGACCTTCGGCTCTGATACCACTTGTTATAAACGCGCAGCCGGATTCGGCTTAGGCCCGGGTACGTACGGGCCAGCGCGACATGAAGCCCAGGTCCAACGGAGCTACAACCAACAATGCTCAGGCCTAACTCAACCCAAAAGACTAGCCCTAATAAGTGAGGACTGCCCTCACCTTATATGTTGTGCTCCCCTATCATCAATTTCCGATGTGGGACTAAACCTAACATCAACGAACACATTTTCTCTCTGAAAGCTCTCCATCTTGCTAGAGAAAGAGAGGCAGCATACACTAGAACACTAGTAGAGGAAAGGCTGAGCCCGTAGACAAAAGAGTTGCTAGATTCTTGGACGATCGATGCAGTGTGCGATTAGCTCTCCTGTCCGTTTGGTCAGATGCATTGTATTATAATGTATAATAGTTGGACGGCCATGGCTTAGTATTTTACTAATAGGCAAGTGGATTAACAAGTCTGATAAAAGAATGGCATGTATAGTTGACATACTAAAATCATTGCAGCTTCAGTGTTTTTTTTTTACGAAACAGAAAGGAAGGGCCCGATGGAATTTTTGTATTATAAAAGAATAATATGTACAAGTAAAGTTGCCTCAAGCCAAAGTGGAAAAGAGGAAGGAAGAACCATCTGAAATTACATATCCAGTCATGAAAGAGCTCGTCATGAGGTCTTTTACGGAACCCAATACCACTGGTTAAAAAGGAGTAGTATATAAACTTCTCATTAGTTGAGAAAAATTATATACTATTATAACATGGACCAGTGGTATAGGTAGTATATGGAGAGTGACATAGGTAGTATAAGGGTATTATTGGAAGAAATATAAATGGCATCACTGTAATTAATGTAATTAAGTAATTTTTTCATCTGATCATTCAAATTTACCGTGACTTGTCGTTTCATTTCACTTTCAATCTTATTCATTTCCCTCTGTTCCTCATTTTCCCGACGTCTATCTCTTGTCTCTATACGGCGACCGGCGATGGGTAGTCGCAATTACCAAATTACCCATGTCTATACCATATACCACTCAAGAGTGGTATTGGGTACCGTAAAAGAGCTCGTCATGAAAAGAGGCCTTTAGGGAGGCTTTAGCTCTGTGAATCAACAAACACATTCTCTCTGAAAGAAGCTCTGCATCTTCCTAGAGAAAGAGAGGCACCATACTGTACTGGTAGAGAAATGGTGGAGTTCGAACCAATAACCTCTTGACTTGCCTCACACATAGCCTCCTAACCACCCGATCTACGTATCAAAATGCTGACTTCAAGTGGAATATTTTCCTTTTGTAGTAACATGTGGAGGACCTTCTTTCCCCAACAAGGACTAACATGGTGACTTTTAGTCCCACCACTAAGGATTAATGTGTGTGACCCTTTAGTCTCAGGTTGAGCCTCCAACCGGGGTTAAAGAATAATATTTAGTCCTAGTTGGAACTACCAATTGGGATTAATGCAGACTAATGCACAAATTACTCTTAGACCCAATAGAATCTAGGACTAATGTCGTGGATGGAAAGTCTATTCTATATTAGTGACAAAAAATCAACAAATTTCTATGACACCAAATAGTCCAACATGCCACAATGAGGACCTCCCTGAAGATTATGGAACCAAAAGATTGCCTAGCCTGAATGACAATCTCAGTGGCCGGAAAGGAGAAATCCCAAGTAATACCAACTAAATTCCAACAACTCTGGCTGAAGGGGCAAAGGAAGAATGATATGTTGCATGTTTCCTCTTCATTATTCCCAAATAGCTCACAATTATAATCTTTTTCGATAACAGAAATTTTATTTTTAGTTTTAGTCATCATCGACTGAGAATGCATCAGACTATATATCTTACAATAAAAAAAGCACACATTCAAAATGACATATAGCCAAGACATCGTATGATCCTTGACAAAAAAATAAAAAACTCCAACAGATAGCTCTTGTCGTTCTGCAGTATTCTGGCTTGTTACATGATGTTAACTCCAAATGAACTAGCTTCGCTACATGCCAAGTGAACCCGGAATCAAAGTTCGAGCTAAATCCAGCGAAGATGAAATAATAATATCAATTGCTGGGTGAACTATGACCACCAAGCTAAGAATAAACATCTCATTAGGCAAAGTGAATGCATAAGACAACGGACGCCGTTGGGGACACCTGATACTGGAATGGCAACGGCAACAAGCCCTGAAGTGCAAAGACCATCATTAAAGACAACCTCCCACTGTCCAAGGATCCTCCCAATGTGAGGAGAAAACAACATCGAACGATACTGCCATTGCACAACTAAATAAACCAATCTTAAGCTTTCACTCGGGAGAGATTCATTCAGAAAGAGGATGTAGGGTGCAACGAAGCCTCCAACGAGGAAAGTGGTATCCATGAGCATCACTGCCATTGAGAGCAATGGCAACGAATTCAACGTCTAGAGGTCAAAAGGACTTACATAGTTATGCGAAAAGCTTGCCGACGAAGCAACCGCCACCGATCCAGATACAGCGGAGGCCACCAATGAGCACATGATCATGTACAGCAGCCGTCCCTGACCTCCTCACGCGCCAGTGCCCGCAAGAAGACAGGACCCAAATTTGTGATCTATTTGAGTAGAAAATATTACTACATGAGTCATATTATCCAACAGCCAATTTACATACAATTTTAGTGTCTTCTTAACTCACTTTTGTTTCGGTGGCCTGTGGCAAAAGACACATCTGAACGGAGTCCGTCAGCTAATTTTCCCTTCTATTAGGACACTCGCATTGGTACAAAACATGCATGAATCAGAATTTCCACGTTGTGAGGCATTAGCACTTATTTCCATTTACTGTCTCACCTCGTTTCCTCAAATGATATATGATCACGTACATAATTCAAGTATGTAACGTTATTACAAACAGAGAGATAAGAAAGAAAGCTGCAGTACGGCACAAATATATAGTGCATAAGCACTAGTTTAAACATTGAAACCTTAAACAAGAGACATATAGTGGAAGAAAAAATACAACATAACTTCAAAATTATCTCAATTCAGTAACTACAAAATATAGACCAGGCTGAGACTACCGTTGAGTTCTGGTGTAGAAAAAATCGCTAGTACGATCTAAACTTGTGCTGACTCTGCTGGAGCAGTCATTGTTGCTTCCTGACATCTACTGATCAGAACTCTTTGCCCAACCATAATTACTCCACCTAAGATACTGCTGGGAACAAGATGATTTTTGGGTTAAAATTTTAAATCATCTTCATTGTTAAAAGAAAATGACAGGACACTGGTAAGCAGACAGAGTAACACACCTTCCCAGGGAAACTGCTTCTCCGAGAAACAAAGACAAAATTATTGTGACAAAGCAGGGTTATTGACATTGTCATGGCCAAGAAAACCGATCCGCTCTTGTTCTTGTCAATCACCCATACATGCCATATAATATGCAACTCCAGAAACAATTATGACCTGCATGATGTGTTTGCCAGTTTCTGATAAGCTAAGCAAGCATTAGAATCATATTACTGGTAGTTCTCTACTTGGAAGGTCTTTTAGAAAAGAGTCAATGAAACATAGGAAAGATGTGCCAGCATTAATAAAACTATAGGATTAACAAGAATAAGAAATACCAATATTTTTCCGGATTGGTGGCTGGGATAACACCACAAGACAAGTGCAAAATATAGAAACATGAAAGAAATATAAATTACATGAGCAGTTCATAAACTTATCGTGCAGTGTCATTTAGGTCACAAACTCTCAAAATGTGTTTTTGAATCCCCGAACTTATATAGGTGCACCATCTAGGTCCCTAATTTTTCAAAATTCATTTTGAGTCCGTAAACTTGTCCCAGCGTGTTATCCGGTTCCCCAAACTCTCGTACTACCGCGGAAAACAAAGAAATCTAGTATGAGAATAAGGTAAAATCCTCGTCTTCTCGTGTGTTTAGACTCATGATGATACCCACGACTAGAGATGGCAGTCGGACCCACGGGTGTGGGTGCCCGCGGGTTTCGCACCCATTGGGTGTGGGTGTGGGTGCAAAATCTCACCCGTAGGTCTACACCCGACCCAACCCGTACTGAAGCGGGTGCGGGTGCGGGTGTAGAATGTCACCCGTGGGTGACCCATGGGCCCCAAAATAACAAGAGTTTTTTTAAAAGGTCCATAACCTTATGCATCATGAAATCAACCCGGCTCTCTAATTTTCTATGGAGTGGGTGGCTAGAGACTGGATGACTGGCTAGAGCATGGGTGAATGGATAGAACCTGCAACTTAAACATGGTTTTGTACTTATGTTGATTGATGGCTTCTACCTTTGTGGTTGTGTTGTTAATCTATAATAATATAATGTGTGTATTCTTTGGCGGAACTGCAAGTCTGCAACTCTAATTAATATGATGTGGATATCTGTAACTTATTTTACTTGGTTACGTATCGGTATATGTTATTTTTGTCTGTAATGTAGAGAACCCAATGAGCACCCGCAGGGTTTCATAATAGGTGGGCGTGGCAATGTGACGGCTCTCGTAATGGGTTGGGTTTTGCTCCACCCGCACACGACCCGACCCATTGCTATCCCTACCCACGACGAGTTTATGAAAATATATTTTTAGGAGTTTATGGACTTGAATGACACCCCTGTATAATCGAGAACCTAAAAATCAACATTTAGAGTTTAGGGACCCAGATGACATATCATGACAAGTTGAGTCACATCAAATGCATTTTGAGATTTCAGGGACCGAGATGACACCTCGATAAAAGTTTAGGGATTGTCTATGTATTTTACTTAAGATAGAATGAGAGAGCTCAGGCTGTCTCCAACGGCGGACGCATCCCGCGACCCAAACCCAAAATGCGTCGCGCACAATGCATTTAGGTACCAAAATCGCTCTCCAACGGAGCAAGCAAACGAGCGGCGCATTTTGGGTTCCAGCAGAAGCGCGAGCAAACATGCGTCCTCTCTTCGCTCTTTTGTGTCTCTCACTACCAGAATACAAGATATCTGCACCGGGTGGGAAAGCCCTTTAGCACCGGGTTTCCCACCCGGTGCAACTAATCCGAGGCTAAAGGGGTACCCCTTTAGCACCGGGTCGAATAACCGGTGCTAAAGGGGCCCTTTAGCACCGGTTGCTGCCTGAAACCGGTGCTAAAGACCCCGGATTTCTTTTTTTTTTTGCTTTTTTCAGTAGCCATGCGTGCACGTCTATATACGTATATATTCTAATACATGTATTCTAATGCGTATTCGGCCGACTCTATATTCATACTAGCTGACATTTCATCAAAATAGAAGACATATATATTACAAAAGTAGATATTCATGCATGTCAACTCGAGTTATATATATTTAAACTGTATTTTCTACTTAATTAAGATTGACGACTATCTTGTTGCACTGTCCGGCACGTCCTCCAGTACTGGCGAGTAGAATTCTCCTCGGGGATTGACGACCTCGTCCCAGATCCATCCGACGAGCTGTTCTGCAATTGCGTCAATTCTTTCTATCTCTAGGGACTCTTCCTTCAGGTTGAACATCTATAATTTAAAAATATTTGAAAGACATTTAATCCGTCGAGTTGGAGACAATAATTGTGCACTTAATAATAATGGAAATGTTGTTTATTATTACGTACCATAATATCGTGTTGTGTAAGCTTTTTATGTCCCCAATTCCACATGGTGAATTAGTTAGGGGAAAATATACATCACCTTGTCATCATGTCAATGATGTTCTGTAGTTTCTATTTTGGAGTGTGCAACGAATCAAAGACGTTGACGACACCCCGGTCAGGGCACAATATGAGTAGGAGCCAGTGGAATCTGTGTACATGTATACATTATACACTACAAGAAATGTGTTGGTCTATGACATTTTTTCCATGACATTTTAAAAAAAATGTCATAGTGACGCACCATTTGTGACGATTCTCTAGTTTTCGTCATAGATTCGTAGTAGTGGATATAAGGCCCAAAATATAGTGACGTTTTATAGTTTTCGTCACAATCTGGCCCATAACACAATGATGTTTTAACAAATCGTCACGGTCAATAAATAAAAAATCATCATAATCCTTATGACCTTTCCTATAAAGTATGCCCCGAAAAGTCTATACACATGACGAAATAAAAATGGAAAAGATTGACCTGAGTTATAAGAAACACTATGTGAGAGATGTACCATTTATGAATAATATTTTTGAATCTTATTAAGTACACATAGTTCAATGTTAAATTATACTTTCAATAAATACCTAGAAATTCATTTAAACAACTTAAAATAAAAATCT
>OAMR01000210.1:1207739-1222896 GCA_900205405.1 Echinochloa crus-galli | reverse complement strand
TCATAATTTATGTGAGGTTGACTGAAGTGAAATATCCTTGCTTAGATACTGACAGAATGTCCATTTTCTATTTAAATCTGAGCCATATGAACTTGTAAATAATAACATTGCTCCTTGTTTGTACATTACAATAACAGAGTAGTATTTTGCTATGGCTAGTTGTTCCTATACATATTAGTGAATCAGATGCAATATTGCTAATTTGACATGCCTAATTGCTCCTTGTAAAATTACAGAGTTCTTGTGCAATTGTTTTGTTCCTGACCTACTGAAAACATTGGCTATTTCACACTTGGTATAAAATTCCAATTTATACTGCTTCTACTGCTTCTACAGATACAATGACCAGATTCAGCAAGCAACAAGCAGTTAGAAGAGATCATTTCACTAATGATCAGATCCAAGGAGGAACCAAGCAGAAAGCAAAGGAGACTACAGTTTTTATCGATCATAGTTCTTTTTGTTGCCTCTAATTATTGTTCATAGTTCTTGTTTCATGTGATTTGTACCAATAACTCTGGGTCTTTGTGTCTCTGGTGTGATTTTCAATTTGCCTCTTACGCGTGAAAATTTATGGGTCAATTTTTATATGGGCTGTGTATTGCTGAAAATTATGTTAGCCGGTAAAAAAATATGGGCTGAATTTGGCCCATTCTGGTGGCCCAATTTGAATTAGACCTGTGTTGCCACGTCATTGCCACTTCAGCTGCCACGGCATTGCCATGTCAGCTGTTGTGTTATCGCCATGTCAGCCGCCACGTCATCACCATGTCAGCTGCCACGTCATCGCCATGTCAGCTGCCACGTCATCGCCATGTCAGCCACCACGGCAACAGATGCTGGTTGCAGCCTGGAAGAAACACGGCGTAGGCCAAGGTCGTTGAGGCCTCCAGCCTCCAGGTATACGCTACTCCCTCCTATAGTCCCTGCTTGTTAATTTCGTTGGTAAATCTGGTTGCCTTGCACCCGTGGAAGTTGCTTTGCTAGATCTGGTTACAGGTTATTTTCTTGTGGACTAGGCAATTAGCTAAAGATCCATCTTGCTGTGATTAGTCTTGGTATACTCAGATTGGTTTACCATATTACACAGAGTTTGCATTACGCTGATTCCTGATTGTGATGCTGTGACGTTTTCGTTAAAAACGTCACGAGGTCAAACCGTGACGCTCAATACATGACAAAATTTGAGAACGTCACAGGTGCTACTTTATGACGTTTTTTTAGTGATCTATGACGAAAACTAAACGTCATAGATCAACAGATTTCTTGTAGTGATAATCAGAAATGAAATAGTACAAAGACAGTATAAGAAGAAGCGTGTGTATGTACTCACTCGATGTTGTACGGTATTAGTATAGACTCGCAATAATGTTGTTTGTCAATATACTTGTATAGGTTTCCATATGTTTCCTCAGGATTCATTATTATCATTTGTTCACTTATCCTTCGAGGATCCACGAATCCAACGTCATATATACTGTCTCTCCGACATTTTTGAATCTCCATTCTGCATATGTTAAGCAATAAATAAAGCCCGCGTCAGCATAGATTGAAATTATTGTTTTCAAACTGTGAATTATAAGCAACAACAAAGTACTTACAGTGTCCAACAGGTGATCAAATCCACGTCCATGGCGTCGCGGTGGTACAGTGGGGATTTCATTTTTACGTTTCCAAGAATGACACATAAGCAAGTAGACAATTAATTCATAGATGAAATCGTTCATACAATGCATTGTTTCATTTTGATGTTTCATATGCAATGCATGCAGGACACAAAGTTGTTGGAAACTGTGTATACAGAGTTTCATCTAGATGAAACCCACTTCATCTCTCCCCTCATTAACTCTTTGCCACATCATCTAAAATGCTGATTTGACACCATATTTAATGTGCATGAAACTCTATGAAACCTTGCACTGAGACTGGCAACATTTGAGCAAAGGAATTATATATGCGTATAGCCTTGCAGGTGACAGGCTCATAATTAGTTAATAATTGCCTGTTTAATCGTCTTAGTTCCTTTATTGGCTAAACGATATGAAATTGACTATTTACCTTACCGTTAGCATTTAGGGTGCACAGATTATCCATAGGGGAAAAGCTCTTGTGTGTCACGATCAGGTAAGTGATAAATGGGACAAGGCTAGTGGAAACAAGATCTGGTGTGTCACGATCCTGGGGTGTTCATGACATGCTGTCCAGAGTTACTTCTCTTTTACAAAAGAAGATAGTGAAGTTAGCATTCCTTCTGCTGGTACGATCATTGTTTGCCATACAAAATGGTCCTACAGTACACAAAACACTTGATCGTTTCTAACATATATAGGCATATCTCCAATATGGGAGGTCAAGTTCCTCTACTCATCCATTCACTTTGCAAATACCAATCGATCTCAAAAGTCCCAACGACTGTCCTTCACTTAGAGCCGTATACGGTCATCTTGTTCAACCGCTCATGCTTCTGAACGGATTCTCTCCAGCATTGTTCCAAGAAGGCAGAAGAATAGTTCAAGCCGGCTGCTCCAGGCATAGTAGCTTTTCTCTGCACTTCAAACTCCATCAGCCTCTCCTGCCTCTGAACAGATTCACTGTGGCATTGTTCCAAGAAGGCAGAAGAATAGCTCAAGCCGGCTGCTCCAGGCATCATACCATTCCTCTGCACTTCAGACTCCCTCTGCAGACTCCCTCCCGGTGGACCAGCAACACTTCTCTGCTGATAATAAGGCTTTCAAGAGCGCAAGGAGATTGAGAAATGCGATTCTGCTGAGTGATGGAGGAATGCCACCTGGAGCATGCAACTCATTCAGCCATGGCCCTGCGAGGCTGAACATTGGCTGTCGATGTAAAGGAGCGCTCACAATACCATCCAATTTAAGTGGAAGACCTGGCTGTTGCCTTTGAGCAGCAATGTAAGGGTTCAAAGGTATTGGCATGCGAACTGTGTGAACTGGTGGAGTAAAATGTAGCCATGGCCATGCTTGAAGTGGAAGTGGTTGAAATGACCTTGTGTCAGTTTGCAGATTGCCAGGAGGATGGATATTGATGCCTCCAAGGGATGAGACTGAACGAGCCTTGTTTCCACTTAGTTTTTTCTGCTTCTTCAAGTCTCCTATTCGAAACTTGAATGTGCAAGAAGGACCAATATTGAACGGTTGGTCGCACCTTCGACCATCTCCTCTCTTTTGGTTATAACCAGGATAGTCTGCTATTTGGAAGTTTTCTTTCTCAAACATAATAAGAGAAGAATCAGAGGCTAACTGCTGAAGATCCCATTTGTCATATGGCCCTCCTGTCTTGTGTCTGACATGGATTTCACCATAAGGCATAAGCAGGTAGCATGCATTGCTGAAAAAGCCCCTCAACAGCTTCTTGTGCAAACTAAATGTCAAGAGTCGATTGTCAATAAGAAGATAACTAAGAAAAAGGTATTAAGAAGGTAACTCGTTAAATTTGAAAAAAAAAATACAATAAGAAGCCATATGTCAACTACTTAGTTACCACTGCCATACAAAAAAAAAATCTTTGTCATCAGTGCTAATCTTGTTTGCACATGGAGAGCTTTTAACTATCACATTTCAACAGCAACTCTAGTATAGTACACTTGCAGATAAGTAACTAACAAAAGAAACTTTAAAGTGCTGCAAAAAGGATATACATACAAAAGCCCATGAAACTAGCAATAATGTCTTAGCTTATTCTTCTTGCATTAAAGGTTGGTACATCAGTACATGGGAAATTTCTTTTCTCTGTATCATAAAGTAAAATGTCCCGTTGAGAACTTGGTGCAACTTAATCTTGAGGCAAACATCTAATACATTACTTTTTTAGATAATCTCATATATTACTTACTCCTAAACTACACACAACTCCGAGGGTGTCCTGGCCCCTGTGCCCGGGTGGCGCGGCCGCGCGGGTGCCTCGCCGACCTCTGCAGGAGCAATCGCTGGTGGGCGGCCAGCGGTTGTAGCAATGCCTGTTGCGGTGTGGCTGGCCCATTGCCTGAAGCCCAATCGGAGCAACGAGGTCGTCCCTAGGTGTGCGCTGCATCTTGACTTTGTTATCCATCTATCGGGTGTACATATCTTCTCTTCTCTGCATCATGATTTTGAGTGTTTTTGGCCCTAACTTGCTGAGGTGGCTGGGATCGGGATCTGAATCGTATCGTGATACGCAATGCACATGTATCTTGGTCAGTGATTGCAATTTTACAGCGGCCGATGTGGTGCTGCTCATGAATGATTCTCGGCAAATATGCATAAAGTATATATCCGCTAATTATGGTTCAAGCTACATGTATATGAAAGATTAGCTTTGAGAGAATTCTTTTTTCTGCCAAGAACCACAGCAAGTCAGCAAGTACGCCTCGAGCAAAGGGTTTTATCTCATCTCCATTCTAAAAGAAACTCATTTGCACCACATGAATTTCGCAAAGTCTTTGCTTTCAAAATGTCTTCTGTCGTCCATTCCAGGGGTTACAGTCCATTTAGTCATTTTCACTATGCTTTCGTTGAAATTATTCACTATATAAAATTGATTTCTTCCATTGGGCAGTTCCGAAATGAGACGAAGTATTCTTATGTTTTATTTCCTCCAATAGATAGTTTCAGACGTGGGAAGAAGCAGGGAGGCTTATCAAGGTGCTCGACTCCCTCAGTTGTGAAATACTGTGTTGAGAGCAGGAAGTCTTATTCAGGTGCTCATTTCTGCCTTAGATTTAATTTCTCATATTAAATCTGCATGACCTAATCTTCATGTATCAATTACTCAAATCAATGGAGTAAACCATATGGCAATGGAATAAGCCATGCTGAGATGATGTCCTCCATCCTCCTGCCAGATCAGTAGTCTGCGAATGTTATGGGAAATCATGCAGTAAGGCACAAGGCAGCTTGATGGTGAACTGGTAGGAATTTTATGGGCTTGTTGGTTTAAATAGATAGGTGAAGCGGAAAAGTATGTTACTTATCTGATATAAAAGTAGTAAATGGGATTTCGGGGATTATTGCTCTGACTTTTTCGGTTAACCTTGGGCCATATCATCCTTTAATTTGTTTATCCTGTCCATAGCTTGACAGTGATGATTAGTTGATTACATCATAGCTGTTGTCCAATGGTAGTAAGCGTCAAACTTATAACTGCTGTACGGTTCCTCTTAAAGTCACATGAAACTTGCTTTTTCTTGATACGTCTGTTGCTTTCTGAAATTTTAACTTTTTTGTTACTCTCAAAACATTTTATGGGGTACGTGAACCAAGCTATGTTTTGGATGTCGTTGTTTCTTTCTGATGACTGTCCACCATTTTCAGGTGTGGTACTAGAGAAGAAAGAGGCTGGCCAATCAGCGTCACGAGTCTGTGGACAGTTCGTGAAGCAAGCTGTCCGATATCGAAAGTCCATGTGAGCCCTCTTTGTTTCTCATGTGGTTGTACGCTTCATGCTTGCTAGGCACATTTGGCTCTTCACCATAGCTGCCTTCTACTTGCAATAGGACTCGATGGCCATTGCTAATCACCATTTCAAGACTGCACTTGGAACAAGCAACCCATATGTGAAAACGTGAGTTACCTTGTCTGTGATTGTCTATTTGACTTGGCTCTTGTCCTGAATACTTAAATTTCATTCTGAATTCAGGTTGTTGAAGTTCCAAATGTCTCTTCAAGGATATTGATATAGGAAAAGTAAGTTCTGAAACTACATTTCTGACATAAGTATGCCACGTGAGAGATACCTGCAGACTAATTTCATCTGCAAACTTGCATATGAATTGTGAATAACTTGTGCTCAGAAAAATTGCACAGTTAGGGCAAGGCAGTTGCGGCTCTATCGGGACAAATAGAGAAGATTGTGGCATGAAGGAGGTGGAAACACTAAAATATTCATTAAACCATCTGAAGAGCAGGTGTGTCTAACTGTCTATCTACCTTGCTTTCATTTTTGCCCATGTACTCTCATGTAACTGTGTGCTAGCTCACTTAGAGTGACATGGATGGAAGCCTAGGTTGGTTGTATGGTCTGATGTGCTCACCAAAATCCATAGAAATTATATTACTTGTTAGGTCATTGTTGCTATCCTAGGCCTACGGGTGCTTTACCACCAAGAGCATCTTAGTATTTATAATGCTGCTTCATTTAAGCCATAAGAAAAATTCTGTTGTTCATGCCTCAAATGCTACTATTCCTTCTGTCCAGAGTAAAGCTTAGATCCGCTATGTTGCCTATGCAACATACTATTGATTCTCTTGCTGAAGGGAAATGTTGTGTCAACCTTTTCAGGCATCATATTATGAATGCCTGGCTGTTGTCTTCGATATGCATTTTGGAAGAAGCTATTTGAGGATTATATTGGCAAGCTCTAACATCAACGTCTTTGGTGGAAAATGAAGAAATTCCATGCAATCGAATGAAAGGGCAAAGGTTGATAAGATAAGGTGTGGACTCTCATTCTCAGTGGACATTAAAGTATTGGCCTCATCATGCTATGGTCTGCAAAGTATATTATATTAATTTATGAAGTTGGCAAGCTCTTGGTTTGGTGTTTATCCTAAACTGAAAACTACATTATATTAATTTCTTTAGACAGTTGCTATTCGGTTGTCTTATGTGGAACCTATGTTAATTTCCAAGGCATATGACTTTCAATGTGTGGCTTATATTGGCCTGTTTGAGTTGTCAACTTGGAATTCTAATATTTGCCAATGGATGGCCATAATTGTGGAATTTAAAACTTACAGATATAATTATAGAATCTGTAACCTGCCAATAGGGCATCTCAAGTTGAGAGGTAAAAAAAAAGCTGTAGTAAAGAATTCCGATGATGGTTTCTTATGTTCAGGAACATATATCCTTGGGTTATTTGGATTGGTACCATTACAATTTTCAAAAGTTGGAGATATACCATTACAATTCACCTATTTGAAAGCATGCCATTGCAATTCTTTGTTTCCCACAAAAACACCACAGAATACATATGGAGACACCTTGGTCCCACCTGCAGGCGTATACAAATACGTATACTTTGTTGCAGCTACCCTCCCCTATGACTGACACGCGGGACCCACTTGTCATCTTCTTCCTCTTCCTTCCCCCAACCGGCCAGTCGCAGGAAGGGCGCGAGCGCCACCACGAGCGTGAGGTGGAGGCGTCACGGGGTGGGCGCGAGCGGCGACATGGCAGACTCACGGGGCGGCTGGGCAGGCGGGCGAGCGAGCGCGCGGTGGAGCAGGCGGGCGAGCGGCGGCCGTGCGAGGCGGAGGCTGCGAGCAGGCGGGCGAGCAGCAACCATGCGAGGCGGAGGCGACGAGTAGGCGGCCGCGTGAGGCGGCGAGCAGGCGGCCACGCGAGGCGGAAACGGCTGACTCGCGGCTGCGGCGGCGGCCGTGTGAGGTGTATGTGGTGCGGGGGCGGGGGAGTGGCAGGCGAGTCGGACCTGCAGGGCGAGCGGAGGAGCGCAGCCGCCGCACGGCGATACGAGCGGCCGGCGAGGTGCTCCAAAGCTGCGGGCGGGATCCGAACGGCAGCGCACACGATGGAGCCCCTCCTCTTTTCGCGTCTCCGGCGAGCTCGAACTGGAGGTAGTGACCTCCTCCACCGCGGCGGCGAGCTCCGCCTCGCGCGTGTGCCGGCGGGGGCGAGCTTGCCTCCATGGCAGCCACCGCGGCACCAGACTCCCTGGACGATGGGAGGATGAAGATAACACTGACGCCTGGGTCCCACACGTCAGCGAGTGGGAGAGAGGAGAGATACAGGGGTATTTTAGGCCATACGAAAATACGAAGGTCTCTGTGGGTCCAAAGGAATCAAAGACAGGTTCAATGGAATCAAAGACGTATATAATGGTATGGTTCAAAGTATGTAAGAATTACAATGGTATATTTTCAAATAGGTGAATTGTAATGGTATATCTCTAACTCTTAAAAATTGCAATGGTACCGATCCAAATAACCCTATTATTTAAGGCGGGTAGCGGGAGCTTGGACATCTATCCTTTCCTAGCCACTGAGTGTTCAGGATTGAGAGGCAAGTTAATCGAGAATGAGTTTCTCAAAGACTGTGCAATGGTGGCAGGAATGGCAGCTGCGCATCCTTGTCTTGTTGAGCCTCTTCCTCCAGTACTTGCTTTTCATGTGTTCCCTCTTGCGTAAGAGCCGTGTTCCATCTTGGGTCCGCTTTGTTATCTGGTTAGCCTACCTAGGCAGCGATGCAATGGCGTTGTACGCCCTCGCCATACTCTTCAACTACCCCAAACGAATCTCTCTACAAACAGTCACGGGCCAAGTGCTATGACTACTGCTCATTTCACCGAAAGGGTTCATGCCATCGGTACTTAAACCAAGCTTAACATTCCTCGCATCAGCATCAAACTCTGGGAATGCTCTGTCGATGTTCCTCCACTGGGATCCATCGGCGGGGTGTCTCAACATGCCATCCTGCTTACGTTCTTCTTTGTGCCAGCGCATCAGTTTGGCATGGTCTTTGTTCCTGAACAAACGCTTCAGACGGGGTATCAGAGGGAAATACCACATCACCTTCGCAGGGATTTTTTTCTTAGAACGCTCTCCCCCAACATCACCAGGGTCGTCCCACCTGATCTTGTATCGTGCGCAGGTGCAAACCGGACAACGATCCAAGTGTTCGTGCTATCCGCATTTTCAAATTTTGGGATGTGAATTTTCAACGTGATTAATACAACATTTTTCTCAAATTTTCCAAGCTTTATTTAATTGACAGGGAATTTAAAACAGAAAAAATAAAAATATTTGTGCAATTTAAATAAAATGTTTTCTGTGTTGCATTCATGCTGTTGCATTGAGTTTTGATTTGCGAGTGGTTCAGATCAGAATTTAAATCTAGTTTAAATTCGCGTTTGAATCACCTTTGTTCAGTCTTGTGGTCCTGCAACATGCGCTGTATCTTTTTCAGTTCCTTATCATTGCTGCAGTCTTTCTCAGCATTACGCAACATTTGCCCGAGTCCATCAGTAGGTTCATTTTCCTGAGCAACATCTTCCTGAGCATCGCCTTCCCGAGCAACATCTTCCTCATCGGCATCACCCATTGCAGCATCTGCAAAGGAACCGCGGTATTGAGCCAATAACGGAATGTCGTCATCGGCCCCGTCTTCTTCATCTTCATCCATTAGAATTCCTGTTTCACCGTGCTTCGTCCACACAGAATAATTCCTCATGAAGCCGTGCCTCATCAAATGCACCTGAAGAGCTCCTCTTTGTTTGTAGGATTGTATATTTTCACAACGGGTGCATCGGCAGAACATGAAACCTGACGGCGTCCTCTTAGCCTCGGCGGCATCGAGAAACATCCTGAGGCCATCACGGAACGCCTGAGCGTGGGGGTCCCCGTACATCCATTGTCTATTCATCTGCATTATTAACCAATAACAAATATACAATACAATTTAAAGATTAAAAAATTAAATATATAAATAAATACACATTATAATATATATTCCATTATATAAATAAATTTCTAAAACTACATTACTACATTCATTAAATATAACATTACTATAAGCCTTATAAGATTTATAAGATTTATAAGATTTATAAGATTTATAAGATTTATAAGATTTATAAGATTTATAAGATTTATAAGATTTATAAGATTTATAAGATTTATAAGATTTATAAGATTTATAAGATTTATAAGATTTATAAGATTTATAAGATTTATAAGATTTATAAGATTTATAAGATTTATAAGATTTATAAGATTTATAAGATTTATAAGATTTATAAGATTTATAAGATTTATAAGATTTATAAGATTTATAAGATTTATAAGATTTATAAGATTTATAAGATTTATAAGATTTATAAGATTTATAAGATTTATAAGATTTATAAGATTTATAAGATTTATAAGATTTATAAGATTTATAAGATTTATAAGATTTATAAGATTTATAAGATTTATAAGATTTATAAGATTTATAAGATTTATAAGATTTATAAGATTTATAAGATTTATAAGATTTATAAGATTTATAAGATTTATAAGATTTATAAGATTTATAAGATTTATAAGATTTATAAGATTTATAACCGTACGTGCGTCGCCGCCCTGCGCCCGCTGCGACCGCTGTCCCCGCGCTCTACCCGCGGCACGGAGCTCGTCGCGGCCACAGCTCGCGCTGCCGCCGCTTGCCGGGGTGCGCTCGCCGCCACCGCCACCGAGATCCGGGGGGAGGGGAGGCCGGAGGCTCCTCGGCGCACCGCGGGGAGGTCGGAGACAGTGGCTGCCACTCCTCGTCGCCGCTGCTGCTGCTCCTCATCGCCACGGGGAGGCCGGAGACAGTGGCTGCCGCGTCGCAGGCGAGCGCCGTACCGCCTCCACGCGAGAACGCGGGTGAGCTCCGGCCGGCCACCGCTCCTCGTCGCAGGCGGGCGCGCGGACGAGCTCCGCCCGGCCGCCGCTCCCACGATTTGAGTTGGGCACTGGGTGTTGCTGTTGGAGAAGTGCCAATTTAGATGAGTGGGCATTTTGCTGTAGAGGACACATATGATGGAATGGGTCTCATATTTGGGTCGGCATTGTTGGAGATAGCCTTAGGATTAGAAAGCTAGTGATAGCTAAAGTGACTTCACTTTTTATTGAATCCTGTCACATCTTAAGTGAGGCTCTACTATAAAAAAAAGGATTCATATCAGTATTGGGAATGGAACTGTTTCATGCAAAATCATCACAATCAAAACAGTGCATGAGCTTAGGGGAATGTAAATTCTGAACCGGCGCTAAAGGTTGATGAACCTCAGTTTGATATAACCTAAGCTGATGTGGTTTGGCGCATTACTCATTACCTTTGTTCCATTTGGATCGACAAAACTTGTTGCATCAAAAAACTGGGAGAAAGCTAATAAATCCAGAACATTTTTCTATTACCTGCATCCTATGGGCTAATGAAAACATAAAACTAAATGCTCATCTACTGCTAAAAGGAAAAGTGTAGATCAGCCCCTCACCTATGAGGGTTGGACTACATAACCCCCAACCTATGAAACGGTCTATACCACGCCTGAACTATCCAAAACCGGTTAAATTACCCCCCTAAAGCAATTTTCAAAATCATAGTAAATCACGAAAAAACCATAAAATATAAAATCTAACACTACCAGAAAAGTTGAGATTGGCACCGGGTGGGAAAGCCCTTTAGCACCGGGTTTCCCACCCGGTGCCAATCATCCGAGGCTAAAGGGGGAGCCCTTTAGCACCGGGTGGAATAACCGGTGCTAAGGGGCCCCTTTAGCACCGGTTGCAAACAGCAACCGGTGCTAAAGGGTCTGCCACCACAGCGGGTCTAGCAGGGCCTTTAGCACCGGTTGCTGTCTTCAACCGGTGCTAATGGTCCCGGATTTCTTTTTTTTTGCTTTTTTCAGTAGCCATGCATGCATGTTTATATACGTGTATATACATATATATTCTAATACATGTATTCTAACGCGTATTCGGCCCACTCTATATTCATATTAGCTGTATATCAAATAGAAGTCGTATATATTACAAATACAAGACATATATATTACAAAATATATATCGCACTAGAGTTATTGTTTAAACTGTATTTATAACTTAGGATGTTGCATGACTTTGTGAGCTGTCAAAACAAATATACCTTCCATTAAATTAATAAATAACTATTCCAACTTTTAATAAATAACTAATAAAATATATTCCATTGAATTACTATATTCATTTTCTAAAACAAATATACATTCCATTAAATTAGTAAATAACTATACCAACTTTTAGTTTATAAAAGTCTCTAATAAATATGCAGCCACGACCCGGTGCTAAAGGGCCTGCCCCGCAGCGCCTTTAGCAGGGCCTTTAGCACCGGGTCGTGGCTGCACCCGGTGCTAAAGGGCCTGCCTTTAGCACCGGTTGTTGTCTGCAACTGGTGCTAAAGGCCCCGGATTTCTTTTTTTTTTTTGCTTTTTTCAGTAGGCATACATGCACGTTTATATATACGTATATATTCTAATACGTGTATTCTACTGCGTATTCGGCCGACTCTATATTTTACAAATATAAGACATATATATTACAAAATTTATATCGCACTCGAGTTATTGTTTAAACTGTATTTACAACTTAGGATGTTGCATGACTTTTTGAGCTGTCCGGCACGTCCTCCAATCTTGCGACGTGGTATTCTCCTCGGGGATTGACGACCTCGTCCCAGATCCATCCGACGAGCTGTTCTGCAATTGCGTCAATTCTTTCTAGCTCCAGGGACTCTTCCTTCAGCCTGAACATCTATAATTTACAAATAATTGAAAGATATTTAATCCGCCGAGTTGGAGATAATAATTGTGCACTTAATAATAATGGAAATGTGTACATACCATGATATCATGCTGTGTAATCTTTTTATGCCCCCAATTCCACATGTAATCGCAAACATAGTATGCACATAAATTGTTTCCCGGCCCCTGTTTGGCACACTGTTGACCAAAAGAAATTAAGTAAAATTCATATAATATATTAGCCGAGGTCTACATGTACAAATTACTTGCTTACCTGAAAGCCAATGTTCCATTTCAGTGTTTCATGTTCAATACCAGGGTGATCTTTACGAAATTGAACCCACACCCTGCGAACAAAAAAATTGAGTTAAGTCATTGCGAGTGTAAGGGGTGAATTAATTAGGGGAAAAATATACATCACATTGTCATCATGTCAATGATGTTCTGTAGTTTATATCTTGGAGTATGCAACGAATCAAAGACGTTGATGACACCCCGGTCAGGACACAATATGAGTAGGAGCCAGTGGAATCTGTGCACATGTGTACATTATAATCAGAAATGAAATAGTACACAGACAGTATAAGAAGAAGCGTGTGTATGTACTCACTCGATGTTGTACGGTATTAGTATGGACTCGCAATAATGTTGTTTGTTAATATACTTGTATAGGTTTCCATATATTTCATCAGGATTGTGCAGTATCATTGCTTCACTTATCCTTCGAGGATCCACGAATCCAATGTCATATATATTGCCTCTTCGACACTTTTGAATCTCCATTCTGCATATTTAAGCAATAAATAAAGCCCGCGTCAGCATAGAATGGAATTATTGTTTTTAAACTGTGAATTGTAAACAACAACAAAGTACTTACAGTGTCCAACAGGTGATCAAATCCACGTCCATGGCGTCGTGGTGGTACAGCTCATATATATCCTTAAACCTCAGCCAGACCGAATCCACGTCGCCATTGTAGAAATCATGGTTCTTCACGCCTACTTTGATCATGCGCTGTTTATTCCTTCTTGATTCTTCCAAGTACCAGTCATGGAATTGGCGCATCTTCGTTTGTAGCTTGATCTCCATTTGAGGAGGGACCATAGGCTCGCCAAGCTTAAACGGCCACTTGAACGATGTGCCTACAGGGACATCTTCTATCCCCAGAACTTGCTCTCTGGATAGTCGTGTCTCGGCCATTTGTTGTTGCACGTTCAGCTCATGCTGAGATGGCAATGGACCCAAGGACCGCTGAGGTTGCTCGCCGAGCTGAGGAACATTATTAGATGGGCCCGCCTCCTTATCTGCAGCCTTCCGCTTCCAGTGAGATTTCAGTAATGAGCGGTCATAGTCTGTTATTAGTGGTTACTATTACTTCCTTCTGTTGACCCTTGCTCAAATTACCGAGGAATGACTTGACGACAGTGGGATCAAGCTTCGGCTCCGGCTCCGGTTTTTTCCTCCATAGGTCCATTTGCCTCTTTGTGTCTGCTTTCACTGAGGCATCGAGCTCTTCTAGAGTCTTCTCACCCGCTCTTTTCTCTGGTGCGGGCTTCTCTCTGGCTTTCTGCACCTTCTTCCCTGGTGGAGTGGGAGCAGAGGCTTTAGTGTGGCGCTGCCTCTTCGGCGGAGGGGAAGGAGACCTCCGCGGCGGAGGAGACGGGGGAGGAGCTCCCGGAGAATCGTCATGATCCGGTGGATCTCTTGGAGACGGGGCAGGTGACGGAGGCTTGTTGGTAGCCGCAGGTGTACCGGGTATGACGACGTCTGCCTTGCTCCATAGAATGATGCAGTGAGAACACTGACCGAGTTTTGTTTCTCCGTCACCTCCGGGGATGTCAAGGTCCAAGTCTTCCCACTTGGCAACGATATGCTCCACCTCAACCGGTATGTAACCATGTGGAATGTCATTGCATGCCATTTTTTCCCTTCTTCCACACGTTTGGTCATACCGTATGCGACCTGATAATTTAGTAGTCACAAAGAAAGTTAGTAAATGAATGGTATTTACGGTGAAATGTATGCAGTACGAACTAAGGTCGCATACGTACCACCACAGTTACGTTCTTTTGCCTGACGACAAGCTCGCACGCGGTCCATTGAGCTATTTCATCCACGAGGTAACGGACCGGTTCGGCGGCTTGTGTGGAAGCGTGACTGCTTTGATATTGTTGCGGAGGGCTAATAAGGGCCGCATCATTGGCATCGTGGAGAGGTGCATGCTCTGTGGAACCGGTCCCGCCCGTGGCTTGCTGGAGAGGTGCATGCTCTGTGGAACTTGTAAATATCTCCAATACATTTAAATGAAGCATTTTCCAATATACATTTCAAACATATAACATTTCCAATATACATTTCAATGTAAATATCTCCAATACATTTAAATGAAGCATTTTCCAATATACATTTCAAACATATAACATTTCCAATATACATTTCAATGTAAATATCTCCAATACATTTAAATGAAGCATTTTCCAATATACATTGCGCGTCCGTCCAGGATGCTCCTTGTTCCCTAAGGCATAGGTTAGCTCATCTCTGTCTCTATCAACAACAAATTCGACCCTCTCAGATGCCCTGAGGATATCGAGGAGACGCAGAGCTAGTTCTCGTAGGTCCTCGGGAAAAACTAAGGAGCCGTCAATTGGGCTTAGGGTGCCTCCATGACCATAGTACCAATGCTTGGTCCTTGTGGGCCAGTCATGTGTCGCTGGAGTGATGCCTCTAGCATATATGTCTTCTTCAATCTTCTCCCATTTAGGGATGCTTGCCTCGTAACCTCCCGAACCCATCTTATGGGAGTACTTCTTATTTGCGGCATTTCCAGCGTTTCTAGCGCTAGCCGTTGCTCCCTCTTCGGAGGTTTTGTACTCCAAGAATGCTTCCCATTCG
>OAMR01000210.1:1180136-1201890 GCA_900205405.1 Echinochloa crus-galli | reverse complement strand
TGGGCGGAGGAGATGCTCTCATAGTGGCCTCAGATGTCTGAGTCCTTGGCAGATGTGTATGACGCGGTGGAAGAGGCGAGGCCCCCACACTGAGTGGCCGGGATCAGTGATTTTTATTGGTGCTGTGATGGGAGTGTTCTGCTGAAGCATCACTGGAGCAGAGGGATCGACGATCGTGGGTGTGCGGCTTGAGGGTGATGGTCCCATAGTGGAGGAGCTCAGGTGGCCGTTCGGGCCTGCAGCGGACTGCGGCTTTGACGTGGCACAACGTTGGTGATGACGACGCAGGTGTCGACAGCCTACTTCGTATTCCTCTCCCATTTGGTCGGGGGTGGTGGTAGTGTTTGTGTTGTGTACGTGCGTTTGTTTGTGTGGGGGTATATGCTTCGACGCGTTACTGTACGATTGCTTCTTCTTCTTATATGACATAGCAGTGCTCCTAGTTTTTTTTAAAAAAATATAATCGAATGTGCTATATTGGAGAAAAATATTGGCCAGAATGCAGCATTAATCAAGTAGCAAAGTCTCCAATGGCATCCCAGGGCCCGGTCTGTGGACCGGTCAGCGTCAACTATCATGTTCTAATGTAAGAGTCAGATACTACTCCCATATATGAGCTTGGCTTTTGCCCGCTAGATATCGATGTTATTGTAACTTATATTATATAGTCGATGATGTCTTGCGTGACAAAACAAACCGGATACTCCAAGAAACAATCATGACCCTCATCACATGATATAAAAACTTACCTAAGAGTATGATTAGCGAATGAACATGCACATATAGTAAGTGTGAGCTTTGAAAAGTGGGCATCTATTTTGTGCTGTTTCGGACTAGCAGCAGTGTTGGAACGCATCAGACCGGACAACCAATAAAAACCTTCATCCCGTGAGTGACTGCGAAGGAAATCATGGAATTATAATTATAATGGTGTAAATCTCGAATCGTAAGCACGTGTTAAGAGATGAAGGGAATAATAAAAAAAATGTTGCTGGCTCTACCAAAAGAAAAGAAAATGAAGTAAGGGAAGGACTGCATTCCGATTTTCGGACTCGATATATTTACGGAAAATTACAAGGACCATCACGTATGTTACTCCGAGTCTGATCGAATTCCACAAAATATTTTTGTTGCAAATGCTCGCCCGACTGACTTTTGTTGCAAAAGTCAACCGATCGCACATATGATAAGCATGATTTGGCAATCGCTGATATATAGCCATAATATGCTATGATAGCTGAGTCAAGCATAATCAAGTGATTGGACTAGGTCTATTCATCAAGTTAAAGTTTTTTTTTGCAAACGGAAAAAGTAGGTGCAAAATTCTCAAAAATATGTTCAGATTATTTCCTGAAACTATCTATCTAACTTTGATAAAGAGCCCATTTCCAATTCGAAATTAATGAAAAGAGGCTTGTGAGTGAAAATGCCTCTAGTTTGGTGGTTAGAGCACCTGAGTAGCACCACGCACATCACCTTTTGACGATTCTACTTGAATACAAAGCTCACAAATGATGTAAGGAACCTTCTATATATGATCAATATCAGAGTATAGCCACAAATAAGTAGATCGGGATAAATCAAGATATAGAAACAATATGAACAAGAATGAAAGTTGAGACAAAGGATTTTCTACCGAAGTTCACTCCACAAAGGAGCTACGTCTCCGTTGAGATGCTCACAAAGAGCCGGGCTGTCACACTAACCCCAAGTCTCTCCCAATCAACCACAAAAGAGCTGAAACAGAACTGCCATCTTCTTCATTGTCCAATCCCTCAGTTCTGCTTCATGAGTGCTAGGCCAGTCGAATATTACCTTTAATTCCCTCCATAGCATCTCCTTCTCTGTATCGGGGAGCACGTACTCCTCAAGGGGTCCGTGGACTTCCATTTTATGATGCTAATGGGCACATTGTCCTGTAACCCGCACTGAGATACAAATTTCTTGGCCACTTTTGGGGGCTCAACTGGCTCCCCGTCATCCTCTACTCGGGTGATGTGTAACTTGACATCCTTCAGCTTCTTCGTGGTTGATCGTTTTGATTTCTTAGCTCGACTTGTAGAAGCAGAGGCGGCCTACACAAATTACATATATACGATACATATTTATGTTAGATATAGAGATGATATAGATAATTGACATATACATTACAAATTTATGTTATATATACACACCTGACTAGACGAGGGCTCGTTACCGGCCCCTTCAACAGTGCTGCCTGGACACGTTCACCCTGGACATTGTCGGCCCCTTCAACATTGCTGCCCTGGACACGTTCACCCTAGAAATTGTCGGCCCATTCAACATTTTCGGCCCTCGCAACATTGTCGGCCCCTTCAACATTATCCTCCGGTCCAATGGCCCTCAACACTTCATCCATGCTTAGGGGTTGGATTACAATATTAAAAAGTTGATTCGCTAAGAACATGTCGTTGTCCTCTTGCATGGGTGGGACAGGCTTGTTGTTGTCCGCCATCCATGCTTAGGGGATGTGGTTCGCTAAGGGGTTGGGCGTGACGCGACGTGGTTCGCTAAGGGGTCGAGTGACGCGATGTGGTTCGCTAAGGGGTCGGGCCTGACGCGACGTGGTTCTCTAAGGGGTCGAGTGACGCGACATGGTTCACTAAGGGGTTGGGCGTGACGCGACGTGGTTCGATCGTTTGGGGTTCGGGTTCACGAAGGATATAACATTTCCAATATATAATATACAAACATATAACATTTCCAATATACATTTCAATGTAAATATTTGAATACAATGCATTTCCAATAAAATAAATTTCTAATATTTCCAATAAATATGAAGATTGTATATTTCTAAAAGAATTGCAATATAGAACATTTCCAATATATCATTTTTCTAATATTTCCAATACAATGCATTTCCAATAAATTAATTTCTAATATTTCCAATACAATAATATTTCTAATAGAATTGCAATATAGAACATTTCCAATATACCATTTTTCTAATATTTCCAATACAATGCATTTCCAATAAATTAATTTCTAATATTTTCAATACAATAATATTTCTAATAGAATTATTGCAATATAGAACATTTCCAATATACCATTTTTCCAATACAATGCATTTCCAATAAAATAATTTCCTAAAATTTCCTAATATTTTCAATACATATGAAGCATATATATTTCTAATTTTTCCAGTACAACGCATTTCCAATGTATGGTTAACGAACGCGTTCGCTAACCAAATGCGCATGGCCGAACACATTCGCTAAGCAAATGTGCACGGCCGAACGTGTTCGGCCATGCAGCGGGTGTACCTGCACACAAACACACACGGCACGAAGGACGGCTCACATATACATGCACGCACGGCACGAAGGCCGGCCTCACAGAGGGCTCACGGCGGCCGGGGAGGACGGCGGTGCGGATGATGGCGGCGGCGCGGAGGATGGAGGCGGCGTGGGGACGACGACGGCGGCGCGGGGACGACCCTGGACGGAGGCGACGGGCGGCGGCGGGTGTTGGCGGTCATTACAACCCAATTTCGACCACAAATACTCGGGAATAAATGAGGCTTTATGTAACATTCTATGTACTTAGGTTTTATTTCTAATGGAGTTCCACGAGTTTTGGTGAGTGTTGCTTGTGCAGGTACAACAACGAGAAATGCGTGCTATAGGGGTCGGAAATGACCGATTCGGCCGAACGACACGTTCGGCCGGTTACCCCCCTTAGCCGTACAAGCCACCTGGAGCCGTCCACGTCAGCGATGACCGGGCGGTGACTTGGCAAAGCACATGGACCAACACTACCTCACCCCTGGGCCAGAAACACACAAACCAAAGCATCTCAACTCAGCCCAGGAGGTCCAGAGGCTAAGGCGGTGCAGCTAGGGCAGGCCCGGGCCTCCGGCCCAGTTCGGCCGAAGCCCCTAATTCGCCCGAACCGACACAACCGACCTGGAACCAACGTGGGGGAGTAATCTGGAACGTTGGAGGCAAGGCGGTGCAAAACTTGGTGGTTCGGATGAACTGAATGGTTCGGCCGAACCGACCCAGTTCGGCCAAACGCGCCAAGTTCGCCCGAAGAGCCCGGAACCGCCCCTGAGGTCCCGTGGCCGCTACTCCTCCTTCCACAGCCCTTCTTTGCTATAAAAGGAGGCCTCCAGCACCTGCATCAACACACAACAAGAGAAGAAGAAGAAGAGTAGGTGTCGCTAGGTCCCGCCACTCAGTAGAAATAGGGAGAGAGGAGAGGTGAGCGTCCCGGAGAGGAGCCGGAGTGTCGGCCCCTCTTCCTGCTGTACCTCTACGGATGCGGCTCTGCTTCGAGTAACATCCGGGTCATGTCTGGTAACTCTTGTATCTCTCTCTGATTAATTGGGCAGTCATTTCTTACTTTCATTCACTTGCATCATTCTTCGTTCAATGCTTAGTAGTGTAGTATAATTGTATGCTAGCTGCTTAGCTTGAGTGCTTATCTGTCTGCGCAGTAGATAAGTACTAGTCAACTAGTGTAGGCGTGGTGCCTATACTTGAGACTAACTTAGTTTATTCCCGTCGCAACGGAGGTGGTAGCCGTAAGGTGGTGACAGCCCTTCCGGTCTTTGAAGCCCATCACGTTAGTTTCGGTCCGTAGGATTCCCCAGTTGGGAAATAGTGGCACCCCTTCTCATCCCTTTCTGTGTGTCCACCGGTTCCCTTGTCCCGAAGCAAGTATCTATCTGTATCTTCTGCTCTGCTCAGTCAATCGGTAGAATACCCTTACCAGACCTGTACCCTCTCTACCCTCCTACCTCTTCTCTTCCCTCCTTGTTGTCATCATCCACCTCATCCATTTCATTCATCCACTCCATCTACCTAGGACAACTTAGTTTAGGATTAGTACACTTCTCATTCCACGTGGAAATCGATACCTTGGAATACTCCCGGGTGAAAGCTACATCGGTATCCGTCCGCTTGCGGATTTATCTGTAGGCCGTAAGGAGTGCCAACAAGCTTTCTGGCGCCGTTGCCGGGGAACGGTAGCGGTGATGCGGGCAGGGACGTCGGGCGGCGAAGGGGCGGTTGGCTGAGGAGACGAGGCGGCGACGGGGCGGGTTTCGATCTGGGAGGAGAGGCAAAGTGGGGAGGGAGGGAGAAGGCCCCGCGTATATAGATCCGAGGCCTTTAGCACCGGATGCAGCTACGACCCGGTGCTAAAGGTCCTTTAGCACCGGGTGCAGCCACCACTCGATGCTAAAGACCATCCCTTTCGCACCGGGTCTCCTGACCACCCGGTGCTAAAGGCCCTTTAGCACCGGGTCTTCTACACCCGGTGCTAAAGGCCCTGTATGACATTCGAGTTATCAATATAGTTATCTACTTTATTCTACTTGTGCCTTATATAGTTGCTCTACTTTAGTCTAGTTGCTTCTATATTGTGTTTAGACTATAGTCGGTTCTAGTTCCTAGTGCTCTTAGTTCTTGCTTAAGTCTGTGCCTTAATTGGTTCTTCGATTCTGCTCACACTAGCATTGACTTGTCATTGGGGTGTGAGTTCGAGTTGCTTGCTTCTGAAAAACAATATAAAATGCAAATATAGTCATTACAACATAGGTGGAACATAGTGCAATTAAATTACATGGCATCATTGTTTACTCGGACACTAATAAACTTCCTCCTTACAAAAGTTCCTTGATTGTGATCACGCCGTAGATACGGAGTCTCCTCCGCCGCTAACAGGATGCTTGGGTCATCACCCACTGAGAATGGAGGCAGGCCATCGAGCATATCATAATCTTCATCCGTTTTGTCCTCAACTCCTACGATTTTTCTCTTTCCAGGAAGGACTGGGTGATTCTGTGCGCTTGCAGAATATTTCTATATTTTACTAAGCCATAAGGAAAACCACTAAACACTCCTTGCATCTAGTATCGGGATTCCCAATTCTGATATTGGATCGTAAGATGTGCCAACAAGCATTTCTGGCGCCGTTGCCGGGGAAGCATTTGGCTAGATTACTTTTGAACTTTTATCTTGAGCTATCTTAGTTGAGTACCGCTACTCAAGCGGGTTTATCCTTGCTCTGTTCGTTGGTCTTTGTGGAACAGAGCAGTGCATGACTGGTTTCCAACTACCGTCAAACTTCCAAGAAAATCCGAAGTCACTTGTGAGGAAAGTATGACCCCGTGTTGTGCCTCCTCAGAAGCAAATCCTTCCACGCGTCGATCCGGACACCACTGTTTTGGTTGGTGCTTTTCTTGTCCTGGGCTCTTGTGTAAAATGTATACCCATTGATGTCGTATCCTTGGAATGTCAAGATCGTGCTTGATGGACCCCTAGCTAAAAAAGCTAGCTGCTCATCAATGCCCTCGACACCCATAAGATGTTTCCGCAACCAAACGGTGAAAGTACTATTGTGCAAATGCTGAATGAAGGCCGCAGACTTTGTTGAGTTTTCATCCCAGAGAATCTGCATGTGCTCCTCGATGTACGGAGCAACTAAGGATGATTGTTGCAAAACTGTGAGGTGCGCTTTACGAAATGTGTCAACGTCCTTAATCACCATCGATCTTCTCCCTAGTGTGCCCTTACCACCAAGTCTACCCTCGTGATGTTATTCGAGCACACCAATCGGCATAAGATCGTCGACAAAGTCAACACAGAATTCAATGACTTCCTCTGTTTCGTATCCCTTAGCAATGCATCCTTATGGACGAGAACGATTACGAACATACTTCTTTAGGACAGCGAAGAACCTCTTGAAAGGAAACATGTTGGGTAGAAATACTGGGCCCAATATACGTTGCCAGAGATATCTCAAGGCCAGTGGAAGTATATGTGAGTACCTGGATGCTGCTGCTGGAGGCTCGTTCTTCTCTCTTGAGGAGAGTCGTGCGAAGGCCCTCATAGAGAATATGTTTGAGAACCAAGGCTGGTCTGATGACCGGACTCAACCAAAGACCCGAGGAGTTCACCAAGTTGAAGCTCTGGACATGCTCGCTGCCAAGATGGAGCTCCTGATGAAGAAGCTGGAGGCCCCTGCTCAAGAAACGGTGCAAGCCATGGACGCTCGCATGACCTGCGAAGTCTGTGGTAACACTGGCCATTCGGGGAATGACTGCCCCGAAACGCGAGAAGATGCCCACTACGTCAACAACTCCAACAACAACGGGTACCGACCGAACAACTACGGCAATCAAGGCTGGAACTCGCGCCCAAACCTCCCTTTCAAGAGGCCACAACAAGGTAACTCATATAGTTTCGAGAGGCCACAACAAGGTAACAATTTCAATTCCGGCAATTTCAATAATCAGCCGTCTCTTAGAGATCTTGTGTTTGGCCAGATGAAAATAACTGAAAATATTAACAAGAAGCTTTATGCTGTCTCATTTTTTTTGTAACTGAAAATATCAACAAAAAGCTTTCTGCTAATGATAAAACTCTGGAAAACATAGACTCTAGGATGGAATCATTCACTTCTGCCATGAAAAATCAACTGAGCTTTAATAAAATAATAGAAACTCAAGTCGCTCAGTTAGTTGCTGCTGTTCCTGTCACTGAATCGGGGAAGATTCCGGGGCAACCCGATCCTCCCCTCGAAACAGTGAATGCTATCACTATGAGACAGGGTAAGATGTCTCGTAGTATGCTCCGTACTAACCATGCAGGGAAGGTCTCAAATATCCAAGTGCTAACACCAAGATGGACTTACCTGCCGAGAGCTGCAAAGAAAGCAATCATCAAAACCTCTCCGGACAGGAAAGAAGATCCTGGAGTACCCGTCATTCAGTGCACGATCTGGAATCGTCGCATTGATGATGCGCTCTGTGATCTGGGGGGCAGCGTCAACATCATGTTTAAGGTATTGTTTAAAAAGTTATGCTACACCACTCTATCTCCTACTACTGCCCAGGTTCAGCTTGCGGATTCAACCATCCGTTACACCGAGGGGGTGATCGAGAATGTACCGGTCTGCATCTGGGGACGTTACGTTCCTGTGGACTTCGTTGTCCTCGACACGGGAAACGACCACTCATTTTCCCTTGTCCTGGGTCGACCATTCTTGAACACCGCCCGAGCTAGGATCGATATGGATGCGAGAGAAATCTCGTTCCGTATCGACGGAAGGATGACGTACTTCAAGTTCCAACCACGGGAAGAGAAGAAGGTAGAGCCACTCACACCGGAGCAGAGGAGCGCTGAGTGTTTCCTCAAGGCTCTCATCAGTGGAGAGCTGGAGATACTCGGTGGAGAGCAGCCCGAGTGGTACAGACCGACGGAACAAGCAAGCGCAGAAGAAATGGACCGCCTCATGAAGAAATACGAGGAAGAGCAAGCCCTCTGGAATTCTCCAGAGACACCGATCCCACCGCCACCGCCACCGACAAAGAAGAAAAGCAAGAAGATGTGGCGGAAGAAGGTTGCATCGTCCGAGTCATCCACTCCGAGATCGGACGATGAAAAGAGCACTTGAAGACAGGAGAAGTCCCGCTCGCGGACTTAAAAGCTGAGCGCTCGCCGCGAGGATAACCGGTATATATCTCATATTTCCCTTCCAATTTTATTTCCGTCATTGCATCTGCATGTTTCCCTTCAAAATAAATGAACCACTAGAATAAAATTTGAGAGAGAAATTTTTGCATGCATGGTTTAAATAAATGGTCATATGCTGAATTTTTTACCTAGGGTAGATGTAATTGGTAATTCTTGGTAATTTTTATCGTTTTCATCCCTTCTAGAACATCTCCATTTATTTACCATCACCACCAACCAGCAACAAACATGTCTACCCCACTAAAATGGCTGCACACTCACCAATTATCACAAACATGGCAGCATGGGGTGACTCCACTAAAACCAACTTTGGGTCATGTCAAATTTGCATCTTACCTAACAAAAATCATGTACATGTCCTTTAAAAAAATGTTGGCCACACAATTTTGGAGAGGGAGCACAACCATGTGAGTGTTGCACTCACATGGAAGTGCCCTGGCCACCAGGCCTGGTTCGGGCGAACCAGAGCCTTCGGCCGAACTGGCCAAGGCACCCCCCTCTGCCTATAAAAGCTGGTGCAAGCTTGTTTGCTCCTCACACACTTGCTCACTCAGAAATTTTCGCCAGAAGCTCTCTCTCCTTCTCATTTCTTGCTCTAGCTTGTGCTCAAGTTCTTCCCGAAGTTCTAGCTCAAGTTTTGGTTCACTTGCATCTCTAGAAAAATCCCAAAAATATTTGCCTTTGTGTGATCATTGTGCTGAAATTTTTGTTGGACGATTTTGTGGTGGTCACCGACACCCACAAGAACGACTAACCTTTTGTGGTGGTTTTCATCCCCGCAAGAACGACTAACTATCTCGGATGACTAACTTGATCTTCTGTGCTAATCATATTTATTCAGTCCTTTGGGTAGTTGTTGTTGCACTAACGTTTTGCAGGAGAAATGTCGAAACTCATCGCCGTACTCCGTCGTTCCACCCGGCTTAGCCGCCGCACGGACGATGCTGGGAGTTCCCCAGCTCCATCCCGAGGCTCGAGCCGGATGGACACGGACGAGCACGGAGCAGCTTCAACCAAGAGTTCTTCTGCTCTTGGAGGGATTTTAGTTCGGGTCTCGGATTTGCAAGCCGTTGTTCCTTAGACCCGAACAAAGCACTGAAAAGATTTGATCGGGGGGCATTTTGGAGAAAGATTTCGGGGAACACCAACTGTCATATGCCTCGCACAAACAGTATCCATAACCCCACTTTGTGATTCATGCATCGTTGGGTGTCTATGATGGTATTCCCCCGGGCAGATTTGTGCCCTGTCAACACCATCGAGTTGCGGGTTCTTTTTGCCATGGTCAAGCAGATTCCCTATTCACCTGTGAAAGACATGGTTGGTCACTGGCTGTCTCATATTTCTCGTGTGGGTAGCATGGCGATGACTTTTCTAGTCACTCGCCTTGCCAACCATCTGGGCGTCCTCCAAGGCGCCCGGCTCACATACATCGAGATAGCGCGTTCCGTCGTGGATGCCGAGCACTTTGTGCAGGCGCACATGATACGGCGGACGCCCGATGCAACGTTGTCCATGATTTATCGTGGCTATACAACTGAAGTGCCTTTGCCTTGTGCAGCACTAAGGTTGTATACCACGCCGAAACTAACCCTTCAGCTGAGGACCGAGTCGGACGACTCTCCACCCTAGAGAGAGCCGGCTCGGCATAGTGTTGCAGGTGATGGACCAGTCACAAGGGGACGAGCCAGGCGTGATGCTGGGCTCGCCACCTCACAGGAGCCGGAAGATGCACCAGACATGCCGCACCGACATACCTCCGCTTTCGAGGCTACCTACGACATGTATACCGGCGTTGGGATGTCCGGAGCAGGAGGCTCCGGGCAACACCAGGAGCCGAACTACTTCGCCTCAGGACGCTGGGAATACGGCCAGGACACGGACTCTGAGTGGTCCGGGAGTCTGTATGCTGGGGGGTACGACCATACCTCCCAACCATACTACCCTGGATACTCATAGTCCGCGCGCTTCGACTACGGCCGGGAGCTGTCTTACATCTCCGACCGAGTCGATGTCATCGACGACCGTACCCGAGAAATTCAAGACACGCTAGCCCCCCATTCTCAGTACCATCAAGAGAATAGCGGGATGATGGCATCCATCCAGCATGACGTCCACGAACAAGCGGATCAGCTGAGCCAGCACCTGTCAAGATTTCATCCCTACCAGTGAGAAGTCCAAGCTTGGGGGAGGACCCCCATCCAGGTATGTTCCGATTTACCCAGCACTTTGATCACTCAATTGCATTTCCCTTTCTCTTCATGTTTAGTTTGCATTTAAAAAAAGTATGAAAATACCAAAAAAATATTTCCCTTGAATAAAGTAACTCCTAACTATGCATGGAATGAAACATATGCCTCTCACCTTGGAAATGATGAATAGTTGCTCTGTCATTAATTTTGCAAGTACCTTGTTGCAACTAGTTGCTTAATTATGCTTGAGTTATTTGGCATGAGTAATAATGAACCTAAAAAAACCTTGTGGGAGCACATGCTTTATTCCAAGTCTAAGTTGTTGTGGGGATTGATATAGTGAGAATTTGGTTTAGTTCTATTTCTGCTCTTAGTACGGGAAAAATCTTGGAAATTTATGCTTTCAAAATAAAACAAGTTCCTCATTGGTCAAAATGCCTACCATAGCCATATGATAGGCTTAGTTGAAAATTTCTACTCGTATGCTGCTTGTCATCTTAGTGAGCTTTGTCAAATTGTTGTGACCTTTGAGTGAAGCTTTCATATTCTTAGAGATCGAGATCCACGTACACACACCACCTCTCACTTGCAAGTCCTACACTGGGAGTTAGCAACCATTTGCCATCATCCACCCACAAAAATAATGCTCCATGTTCTATGATTTTCCTCTCCAAAGATTCTTGATAAAGACATGGGCTATGCAAAAAGAAAAGCATGCCAAAGAAGCATGGCAAAAATAAAAGAAAAAGAAAAGCATGCCAAAGAGCATGTCAAAAAGAAAAGAGAAAAAGAAAAGCATGCCAAGTTGCATGGCAAAAATATGAGAATAAAAGATAGCCCATGTTCTCGAAAATAAATCAAGGAGAGGGAAGTTCATCCAAGGAGTTCCACCATATTCCACCATATATTCCATTCCATCAAAGTCCACTCCACCATATTCCACTCCATCCATCCCACACATTTGAACTTCTCGATCTTAAGATGTGTTTGGTTTCCTCATAGATCCGGTCTTTGACTTAGCCAAATATAAGATGCATGCATGCCTTCATCCTTTGTCCTTAAGCCACACAAAAAGCCAACTTAGATGATAGGATGAAAAAGAAGGCACAAGCCTTTGGTGAGGATTCAAATACACTTGAGTGATTGAGTGTGCCAATGAGGAACAATTTATAGTTTTTAAAACTTGTGAAAAAACTCCGAGATGGAATCCTGAAAAGAGTAGAGTGGAATAAAACTAAGTTTAAACTGTTCATCCTTTCAACCGCCCAAGATAAGGAGATTGCTATAAGCCCCATAGGTAAAAAGGTGATTTAAAAACTTTGCCTATGATTCAAGTATTTTTGAAGACTAGTTGTTTATAAGTTACCTGCAAAAGAAATAATATTGTAGCAACTCCGGATCCACCGAGCCTAAGTTTATATCTTTGCTCGAGGACGAGCAAAGAGCTAAGCTTGGGGGAGCTTGTTGGCGGTCGTTACAGCCCAAATCAGACCACCAATACTCGGGAATAAATGAGGTTATATGCAACATTCCATGTACTTAGGTTTTATTTCTAATAAAGTTCCACGAGTTTTGGTGAGTGTCACTTGTGCAGTACAACTACAACAAACACGTGCAATTGGGGCCGAAAATGACCAAATCGGCCGAACGTCTCCGTTCGGCCGGTTACCCCCCTTAGCCGTGCTAGCAATCGGGAGCGGTCCACGTCAACAATGACCAAGAAAACACATCACACGCCACGTGGACGACCGCCAACTCATCCCGAAGCACCGCCACATCACTCAGGGCCTGATCAACACAAACCCAGCACCAAAGGCCGGCCCAGGAGGGGTCCAGAGCTGAAGGCGGTGCAGGGGGCGGGCCTGGGCCTCCGACCCAGTTCGGGTGAACTGGTCGGTTCGGCCGAACCGCCCCTAGCTGCCAAACCGACCCCAGGGTGCAATCCTGGCCCTTGGGAGGCAGACGCGGTGGATCCTCTGGTTCGGCCGAACCGCGATCCTCGGCCGAACCGCCTCTCTGCCCCCTGACGATCTTGCTTGATACTGGAGGTGAATTGTCACCAAGAGTATTGACAAGGTTGCTTGCTCTTGCTAGCAGAGTAAGTAGTCGTTGCCTAGTGTAGGAGTGGTTCCTAGACTAGTCGGTGGCCTTAGTTTATTCCCGTCGCAACGGAGGTGGTAGCCGGGAGGTGGTGACAGCCCTTTCGGTCTTCGTAGCCCATCACGTTAGTTCCGGTCCGTAGGATTCCCCAGTTGGGAAATAGTGGCACCCCTTCTCATCCCTTTCTGTGTGTTCACCGGTTCCCTTGTCCCGAAGCTAAGACATTAGAGTTATCCCAGATCTCCTAGTGCTGGCTCTGTAGCCGTTGTATCTCTAAGCTAGAGTGACATAGGTAGATAAAGTATCCAGGAGTCCTCTATCTCTTCTTGTTGTCCTCCCAGCTATCTATCTCTTCTCTCCCTTACCTGAGTATCCCTTGAGCTGTGTGTCCGGTATATCCACTCCTATCCAATACCGTTATCCCCTGTCTTGTCTAGTTGTGTACCCTCCTTTGATTGTCTCGAATATCTGTTCACTAGTAATCTTGCCAATGCTTCCCTGCGGAAGTATAAATTATGATACCTCGGGATACTCCCAGGTGAAGTGCTACATCGGTGATTCTGTGCGCTTGCAGAATATTTCTATATTTTACTAAGCCATAAGGAAAACCACTGAACACTCCTTGCATCCAGTATCGGGATTCCCAATTCTGATATTGGATCGTAAGAAGTGCCAACACACACACCCCTGAGTATGACGGGAAGCAGCTGTGTCATCAACACATGGCAGTCGTGAGACTTCAGATTTTACGGAACCTTGATACTGTTCAAGCATTCAAACATGCTTGCCTTCTCTTCTTTGCTGAGAGTGAAGCTGGCAGGATGCAAGTACTGGCGTCCTTTGTCTCTCTTTTCTGGATGTAGATCAGTCCGTTGTTTCAATCGTTTCAGCTCTTGTCGTGCTTCCAGTGTATCTTTTGGCTTCCCATAAGTACCCAGGAAGCTTATCAAGTTCACGCAAAGATTCTTCGTCAGATGCATCACATCAATCGCGTTACGGACCTCTAAACGTTGCCAATAAGGTAGCTCCCAAAAGATAGACTTCTTCTCCCACATCGCGGCACGACCATCCTCGCCCGTCGGAGCAGCCTGGCTTCCGTCTCCCTTGCCAAACATCACGTGTAGGTCCTTCACCATATCAAATAGCTCTTCTCCACTCCGGTGTCTCGGCTTTGTACGGCGGTCAGCATTCCCGCCAAAATGCGCACATTTCTTTCGTAGCTCATGCTTCGCCGGAAGGAATCGACGGTGACCCATGTACACAACTTTACGACAATGTTTCAAATACATGCTTTCGGTTTCCTCTAAACAGTGAGTGCATGCTTTATATCCTTTGTTTGATTGTCCTGATAGGTTACTTAGTGCAGGCCAGTCGTTGATGCTTATGAAAAGCAGTGCTCGAAAGTCAAACTGCTCCTGCTTGTCCTCATCCCACATGCTAACACCTTCATCCTTCCACAGCTGCAAAAATTTCGTCAACCAATGGCCTTACTACACATCAATGTCGTTGCCAGGTTGCTTTGGGCCTTCGATGAGCACTGGCATCATAATGAACTTCCGCTTCATGCAGAGCCAGGAAGCCACCACTCTGAATTTCTGACCACACATCTATTGCTATGACTACTGCTCATTTCACCAAAAGGGTTCATGCCATCGGTACTTAAACCAAGCCTAACATTCCTCGCATCAGCATCAAACTCTGGGAATGCTCTGTCGATGTTCCTCCACTGGGATCCATCGGCGGGGTGTCTCAACATGCCATCCTGCTTACGTTCTTCTTTGTGCCAGCGCATCAGTTTGGCATGGTCCTTGTTCCTGAACAAACGCTTTAGACGGGGTATCAGAGGGAAATACCACATCACCTTCGCGGGGATTTTTTTTCTTAGAATGCTCCCCCCAACCTCACCAGGGTCGTCCCGCCTGATCTTGTATCGTGCGCAGCTACAAACCGGACAACGATCCAAGTGTTCGTACTATCCGCGATAGAGGATATAGTCATTAGGACATGCATGTATCTTCTGCACCTCCAATCTGAGAGGGCAAACAACACTTTTTGCTTCATACGTCATCGATGGCAATTCGTTACCCTCTGGCAGAATCTTCTTCACGAGTTTCAGTAGCTCCTCGAAACCCTTATCAGTAACTCCATTTGCTGCCTTCCACTGCAGAAGTTCAAGTGTGCTACCCAACTTCTTAAGCCCCTCTTTGCAATCTGGGTATAGGTCAGTCTTGTGGTCCCGCAACATGCGATGTATCTTTTTCAGTTCCATATCATTGCCACAGTCTTTCTCAGCATCACGCAACATTTGCTTGAGTCCATCACTAGGGTCATTTCCCTGAGCACCATCTTCCTGAGCATCACCTTCCCGAGCAGCATCTTCCTCATCGGCATCACCCATTGCAGCATCTACAAAGGGACCATAGTATTGAGCCAATACCGGAATGTCATCATCGGCCCCATCTTCTTCATCTTCATCCATTAGAATTCCTCTTTCACCGTGCTTCGTCCACACATAATAATTCCTCATAAAACTGTGCCTCATCAAATGCACCTGAAGAACTCCTCTTTTTTGGTGAGATTGCATATTTTCACAATTAGTGCATGGGCAGAACATCCTTCCCGACTACGTCCTGTTAGCCTCGGCGGCATCGAGAAACGCCCTGAGGCCATCACGGAACTCCTGAGCGTGGTTGTCCCCGTACATCCATTTTCTATGCATCTGCATTATTAACCAATAACAAATATATAATAAATAAATACAATTATAATATATATTCCATTATATAAGCACATTTCTAAAACTACATTACTATATTCATTAAATAAATAAATAACTATTCCAACTTTTAATAAATAACCAATAATATAATTCCATGGAATTACTATATTATTAACAAATATACATCCATTAAATTAATAAATAACTATCCAACTTTTATAAATAACTAATAAAACATATTCCCATTGAATTACTATATTCATTTTCTAAAAACAAATACTAACAGCTTGCTTCTCTCTCCATTTCAAACACAACATGAACACTCTCTCTCCACCATGAACTCAAGCTCCCTCTCTCTCCTCCATGAACATAAGCTCTCTAGCTGTTTATTTGATTCACAAATTCCTTTATTTCTAAAGCATAGAAGGATTACAGCTAAATAAAACATTAGAGAATGAAAGAGTGTACCTTATAGTGCTCCTTAGATGAGTAGAATCTTCACAAATTTTGAAAAAAAAAATTGGACAGCACCTCCCCTCTTTCTTCTCCTCTTGCCCGAGCCAGCATGAACACAGCGCCAAGTGTTCAGCTGGCTCGGGCGGGGGAGGAAGAAACCCCTATATACAAACACATTAGCACCGGATCGTAGCAAGACCCTGTGCTAATGCGCCACCTTTAGCACCGGGTGCAGCCAGCAACCGGTGCTAAATGGCCTCAGACACATTAGCACCAGTTGCTGGCTGCACCCAGTGCTAAAGGTGGCGCATTAGCACCGGGTCTTGCCACGACCCGGTGCTAATGTCTTCGCCCTGACACATCCGCGCGCCGCCCCCGCTCCTAGCCGTTGGACCCGGTGCTGAAGCCCCATCAGCACCGGTCCAAAAATGGCCGAGGCGGAGGGGACGGGCGGATGTGAAGTTTTCTGGTAGTATAATTATGTGAGTATATCTGTACAGTGAACATATACTTTGACAGTGCTGGGCAGATTCTGACAATACGGAGCCTCCTAGTCAAGCTCCTGCAGTTGTGGTCGTGGTGCTGCAGAACGCCTTGGCGGCCGCGATGGGCTTGTCGGCCGCGCCGCCGCGGAATGGCGCTTCGTCGTGCTCCGCCCAAGCTTTAATCGGTGGCACATACCTCGAATCGGCGACAAACTCGGGCGCTCAACAGTAGATGCGTGTGCCGTGTCAAAGGTGACGGCGGAGTAGGGCCGTATGGGCCTCCCTACTTGGCATGCGGGAGAAGGGACCCGAGTAGAGAGTTTGTTTGAGACTTGAGTCGAATTTTTCTCTCCAAGCCCTTACTTTGTAACGTATTGAGTAGGGGTGAGTTGCTCTAATTCTAAGGATTGAGCTCAATAAGGGCTGGGTCATGATAGTATTGATTTTTGTGAGTTAAAATAAACTAGGGCTAAGTTGGATAGTGAAGAAATCACAAGAGCCATGATCCATTACCAACCCTAGACTGATGTGGTGATAATATTCCTGCAAACAGTAAATTCAAAACTGTCAGTAGATTCTGGCGCAAAGAAAGGATTCCAATAGATAGCGGAAACACTATGAGGCTTACAATTTTGAGTTAAACACCTGAGGCGTCAACTTTTAGAAAAGTAAAGTAAAGTTGCACTAGAAAATCGACTAGGCAGCACTCTCCAAAGTGAGCACCAGAATGTTAGAAAAGGTTGAGCAAAAGTTTGCTTAATTTTGAGGATGTACGATTGCACTATGACAATAATAATAGTAAGAACATAAAGTGCTAATAAATGAAATAAATGAATACATGTTCAAGCTTTGGCATCCTTCTAGATCCATAAAAATAGAAGTTCTTTGGTAAACTACAAACCAGAGCGTGTTGTGCGGTGGAATTGCGCAAGAGTTTGCTAACACTGGTTGCAATGCCCGCGCGGCACGCGCGTGCTAAACTTTCTTCTACGCATGTGTCCCAATTCTACGGCATACGTTTATTGATGACATGTAAGTACTAAAATAGTGGCACTTTAGTGGGCCATAGCAAACCGTACGAAGTGCTTTTAAAAATACTTTATATTCGCTCTTTCATGTATATAGAGAGATAGTTGGCATTTATTTATATGGAGAAAAACTCTCTAATTTATTGTCTATTAGCGATACGGGATAATTGTGTATAGACGTGGGTACAAATGTGAGTATATTTAGGTGGGCCCTTTTTGGGTGAAAAAAGTTTTGGGTTTCGAGGGCGAAATCACCTTACAACGTCGACAAAATGGGTCTCCACGTTTTTTCATGACAGGTGAGTCCTCTGTGAGGTGGGTGTGGCTCTAATTCTGGTGAGAAGTGTTTTCAAAAGTTATTCTCTTTATAGTATAGATAATGCATGGAGTGTCTATTGAAAGTTTCCTAAAATTTAATTAACACAATGCCAAACAATAGCGTAAGATTCTGGACATGCATGCATTGCTGCAGTTTAAAAACTATAACATTAGCATCTTCAGAAAGAATGGATGAGAAAACTTTCGGCCTTTTTGTTCTCACAGTGCCATACGGCTAGGGCAGCACTTTGGGACATCCCGATTCCACCGACGGAATGACCTTTCTTATGTGCATCGCTATGGGAAAGCATCAGCTGCGCCATTCAACATGTGGAACTGTGGATTTCAACAGTTCTTGCCTCTGGCACTTTCTTTTCAGAAGAATGGGAGGAATTAATGATCTATTCTGGCACGGCCACTTCTTAGCATTGACATCAGATCAGCTCATCACCAGCTCTGAGTATGAGCCAATAATTTCTGAAGAAATAATAGTCCAAACACGATAGTTGGCACCCACAATCTCAAAAGTTGCGTAATCGCTCAATAGTGAACTAGTGTGATTCTGTCATGCCTGAGAAATGACATGGACTATCATCGTTCATTGGACCCGTTGGAGGTTGAGTGCATTGGCCCAAGTCATAGCCACAGGAGAAAATAACATGGCAACTAGAGAAAAAAAGCTTGCAAGAGGAAGAATCCTTGCTTGTTGCAACAGAGACTAATCAAGTGCTGGTGCTGCTCCTGTTAACGGAGAATTCAAGTGTTGCTGTGCTTGCTCAGTTTTGAAGATAACGCACTTAGAACTTTTCGATGAAGAAGCCGTGCTGTTGCAGCAGAGACTAATCAAGTGCTGTGTTGTTCCTGTTATAGTGGAGAATTCAAGTACGGGCATGTGCTTGCTCTGTTTTGACAAATAAAGCACTCGAAATCGTTGATGCTACGAAGTTGATCATGGGTTTCTTATGGATCAACTGGCCATGAAATCCTGGTATAGTGAGATCTGCTGAGTTGACAACGAGTTTGGTACAAAGGAAGGTTCTGCATAGGTCAACTAATACTAAACCCATTGCCCAAGGCGTTGTGATCTCTGCTATGCTTTCAAAAGGATACAATGCATCTCGGTATCCTTCCCTTGATGAATTTCCAGAACATGGCTTTTCTTGGGGACAGGCAAAGTTTTTAGGGGGGCGGCCATGTCTTGCCTGTGAAGTGACATTGCCCATATCATTGGACCCGTCGGATGTCATGTCCATCAGCAAGTCACAGCCCAAAAGAAAAACAGAGTTGCCATTCTCTTCCTCGAGGAGCGGTTAAGGAGTGCCTGGATCTCCTTATGTTTTGGTGCCCACCGCCGATGGCCATGGGGCTTGACAAATTCGCCATATAAACTCTACCCTTTTGGGCATTCCACCATGGTAATGGGATGCTCAGGTGCTAACTTATCCAAACAAAATGAAACACACACACACACACAGCACGCTTCACACTACACAGGATTTCTGTAAGAAGGAACCAAGGGAAGAAAAGAAAACAGACGGAAATCAAGAAACGCTAGATGATCAGACAGTCTAGAAATCCTAAAATGCTTACTGGACAGCAAACTTGAAACAACAGAAGTACTCTACTCCCAATAGATTATGTTGCACATAGTTACAACTCTATTTTCCAGATTTGTTTAGTGCACACATTTTCAGTTTACCACACCATTCTTCCAGTACTGGTTGATCTTGTGTTATTGAAACTGGAGAAGCTGTTTCTTGTTCCTCCAAGTCCAAGCAAGCAGCCTTTTCTCCACTTGCATCCTGTTCTATCCTCTTCCCCCCAAAAGCATTTCCTGTCATCATTGAATAAAATATTATCCCTTCCAAACTAGCACTTGGTGAAACATGAGATGCTATTTTAACAGTTGCATCCAGAAAGTTACCTTTCATCAGAAAACACTGGTTTGTATGCTAGTTCCAATATTTATCTCTTGAGTGGTCAAATGTTTAAAA
This sequence comes from Echinochloa crus-galli, assembly GCA_900205405.1. Taxonomy (NCBI): domain Eukaryota; kingdom Viridiplantae; phylum Streptophyta; class Magnoliopsida; order Poales; family Poaceae; genus Echinochloa; species Echinochloa crus-galli. Next base: position 1,182,088 of record OAMR01000210.1, on the reverse strand, counting down.
TGCAAGCATAGTGCTAGTTCTGTCTCTTATACACATCTAGATGTGTATAAGAGACAGTGTTAACCCCACCCAAAACTTTATGATCACCAAGTATTGCACTCAGTCGCATGCCTAGTTTTGTTGACCTTGTGTTGGTCATGTGCCAGAATTTGGAAACTAGGAGATGATTGTTCATTAGATGTCTTGCCTCTTGTGGTTCATGTGGTACAGTGTTTATCTAATGTTTAGTCAAGTGATCCCATTGTTAGTGATATTACTTATTCACAAATCTATGTTATGTGCAGCACAAATGGAATGCAGCAGATGGGCAATGTTGATTCGCTATCTTCGTTATGGCCAAATAATAGTCTTGATAATAATGCTATTACGAAACAAGAGTCTGTTAATACAAATGTAGAACAGTTGCTTGCTCAGATGCATGATCTGTCATTTATGCTCAAAGATGAACTTTCAGTCCCTGATAAACCTGTGGATCATCCAAAGCCCTGAAATGCGCAGCAGCGAAAATTGTGCTCCTCTACTATCAGCGAAGCAGATCGATGCTCAAAGCCCTCTACGAGTGATCTGCTGGATGAACCACACCAAATTTCCCGGAGTGCTGGAGAAATGGGTAAGGAAACAAATGATTCTTTTGATGATTGGCAAGATTTTGCAACCTCTGGTCAAGTGCAGGCCACTTCGTTGAATCGAACTGGGGACACAATGGAATTGCCAAAAGCCAGTCACAAAGAAACAGACATGGATTCATGGTTCATGGGAGATTTTAGGGAGCCAGCAAATACTGGTATAGTGAATGAAAGCAATATGCTGGATGATTGGCAAGGTTTCACTGGTTCAGATCAAACACAGCAAAATTCATCTAACATGGGTGGGGAAATGAATGTTTTGTTTGAGCAGCATGGGGGAACTGTTTCTGTCCAATCGCGGGTGCATGGCAGCAATAAGGAAGTTGCAAAGACATCCTCAACAAATGTAGAAAGTGATACATATGATATTTGGCAAGACTTTACTAAATCAGGCCATCTGCAAGAAAATATGTCTAGTCTTGGGAGAGAAGCGACTAGTGTCTCACCTGGGCCAGCTAAAGAAAATGATTCTTTGGATTTGTGGTTAACCAGCAACTTCAAGGATTCTAAAAGCAGTGAAGGTGTTGGGAGAATTGATACCTCATCTGATGGATGGCAGGGTTTTGCCAGTTTTGATCAAACTCAGGCAAGTAATAAAATTCCTGGAGAAGGGCACCTTATGAAAGATCCTTCAGGAACTGAAACTTTAGACTTATGGGCCTCGAGTCATGCTAATGAAAAGAACCTTGAACAGATAAGTGAAAATAATGATCTATTTGATGATTGGCAAGATTTCCAAAACTCACGCCCACAACAAACAAGCTTGCAAGTTTCTTCAGATGCCTCATTATTTGATATACCCTCAGAACCAAGGCCTGATGCTTTAGGAGGGCTGGAATTTGGGAGTGTTTGGCAGTTAGCTTCATCTGAAAACCAAAAGGATAAAAAGGAGGACTCTAATGAAGAAAAATCAGTTCCATATGATGAACACTTGAAAAGGTTAGTGATTTACAGATTATGATCATGTAAACCTTTCCATTAAGGATATAACCTTGCTGCTTGCTGTTTATGGTATCAGAAGAACTGGGTTATCAATTACCTATTCTTCTAACTAATGGCCCAATATTCATTCTTCATGTATATTACCCTGAGGACCAAGCTAGCAAAACTCAGCCTCCAAATTATGCCGTCGAATTAGGGGGTTATTGTAATTTCTTTAAATACAAATATCTGTGGTCCCTGTAGAAAATATAATAAGGCAAATACAAGCAGTAGTTAGACTCATGCTACTGTACGTGGTGCTATAGGTTGCCAGACTCTTCTGATCCTCTATTTATTTTCCCTGGCTTTTTAAGGCAAAACCTAAGATTTAGCAGATCTGCAAAT
>OAMR01000210.1:1106442-1178460 GCA_900205405.1 Echinochloa crus-galli | reverse complement strand
TCTACTCCCAATAGATTATGTTGCACATAGTTACAACTCTATTTTCCAGATTTGTTTAGTGCACACATTTTCAGTTTACCACACCATTCTTCCAGTACTGGTTGATCTTGTGTTATTGAAACTGGAGAAGCTGTTTCTTGTTCCTCCAAGTCCAAGCAAGCAGCCTTTTCTCCACTTGCATCCTGTTCTATCCTCTTCCCCCAAAAGCATTTCATGTCATCATTGAATAAAATATTATCCCTTCCCAACTAGCCCTTGGTGAAACATGAGAAGCTATTTTAACCGTTGCATCCAGAAAGTTATCTTTCATCAGAAAACACTGGTTTGTATGCTAGTTCCGATATTTATCTCTTGAGTGGGCATATGTTTAAAATGCAAGCATAGTGCTAGTTATACCACATCCATAGACCATTGGGCCAACTTGGATCTTTCCTGTTTTAATTGGTTGATGCTTAATTAAATGTTGCTGTTTCCACTAATATTGGTATGCTGAAACTAACACAACCTTATGTAGGAAGATCCAGTAAAGCACTTAGCACTTCAGCGTGGCGTGAAAGGCAGTAGAGCTAAAATTGATTATTTTTTATCATAGCTTTTGCAGTGTTAGGGTGTTAGGCTCTTAGGCCGCAAAGAGATTATGCTAGGACAACTTTGGATAGCAGCTATTTACCTTACATATGTTATTACTAACAAAGTCAGGAGAATTACTCCATCTACTGTACCACTAACCATTTCTTATGAATTTGCCTAGTTTAGTTTTTAGGTAACAGAAAGAGCAATTGTGCAATTACTGTTTTCAAACAGCCAAAGACAAGATTTGCTGACATCAGTTCTTCTACAACCACTTTACTCCTTCCCTGTAAATGCTGCCCATTTCCTTTTCCACGTTTAGTCTACTGATGCATCAATGATCCAGTGATTCCTAAGGCCTCTGCAAAGCTGTACATATTTTTACTGTTCCTACTGAGTACTGAAGATTCTCTATGAAAGAAACATCCTTTTAGGACAAGAGAAAATAAATCCATTTTACCTTAAGAACAGTACTGTATATACATCCCTCCACTAGCAAAACTGGTTCATAATGTTGGGTTTTCCATGTTTATTGCTATGTGAACATAATACTATTTTGCATGACATTTAAGGTACCCTAAACGTGTTAAAAAACAGAGGGCGTATGTAAGTATGTTGGAAACACTTAGTAATTGACAACTGCAACAACTGCAACACTTAGTAAGCCTTTTGTCCAAGCTAGCTTGGTAGGCTAGAGATAAAACCCAACAAGAGCCAAAAAGAAAGTATGGCTGTGATAAGATTCGCAAAATGTTGATATCAGTAGAAGATCGATATTCTAGGCCATAATTTGAGCACATGGACTTCTGATTTCCAAGAGCTCCTATCCAATGGTAATCTTTGGATATTTCACTCTTTCAAGTCCTAATTAATCATCAATTGCTTCCTCCATGTCAAATTTGGTATAGTAATTGATGAAGCTTGAGGAAAGCTGACACCTGCTTGTCCCTGTTAATACATTGTATGGATAACGATGCTGCTTTGCTCGTTACAGCTCTCTCAGACTCAAGCTGGTTCAGTTTGTTAAGACTAAATAGCTTGAAAGGGAGCTTGATTCAGCTTGTTAAGATAGATTGAGCTAGCTTATTTGCCTCACCGACAAAGCATGTTTCAATTTAACTTAAAAGAATAGTCATATTATTGTACTCAAGGTGATAAGGGTAAAGCTTAAGCACTTAAAGTGAAGTGGTAAGGCGAGGCATAGTGATGTCATACTCACATAACTTAGTCAGCATTTTAGCGACACATACATTTGTATGAGACAAACAAATAAGGAAAATAGAAACATAAATTGATCACTATGGTGCTACCGCTCCTTCCTCTCCTGTGCAGCTGTGCCCCAACTGTCCAGTTCTATTTGCAACAGAAACTGCCCACTGATTGGTACTATAACTGATATCTCAATGGTAGCATATGTTCTTTTTGTCATTAAATTTCTGTTTTAAAGGAGTATAATTCTGTTAATATCAAACAGGGTAGGGAAAAATAACTTCTGTGTAGTGAATGGTGATAACAATGCTGTTATTTTCACCTGATCTTCCGATAGGTGCCATGCCCTCATCAGTACCATTGGCATAGGTTCTCACTATTGTGCTAACATTTCTCATCAGAGAAGCTATCACTCTGCAAAGGTGTGTTTCTTGAGGAACGTTCAAACTCGTCCTCCTCCTCCTGCTGCGCCTCGCGGATCACCCGCCTGCGCCGGTCGCCCGTGGAGTAGAAGCGCGGGAGCACCCCTGCGCCGCCCAGGAGGAGGAGGCGGCGGAGGGCGCCCGATCTCGCCGGAATCTGCAGACCCATCGCTTCACTCCCCTCTCTCGTTCGTGGCGGCGGCCGCGGAGCACGCCAAGAGAGAATCAGGGAATGGGGTTTATGCTCCGTGGCTGACCAGTGGGTCCCCCATGTCATGGAGACATTTCGGAGGGTTTCGGTTTCAATTGACCTCCCTTGTGATGACACGAGGGGCGCACGCGACACGCGCCCGAAGCCATGTCCAAGGCTGTGTCGCGCATTCCGTCGAGCACCTTGACCTCGCTCCTCCCCCGCGCCCTCAACCCCCACGTCGCCGTGGTTGACCTCGTTTACCCTTTTAGGCAGAAGAATGAGTGTATTCTTTTTCTTGAGATCTGCTTTCCTGATGCACGATGTAACAAGTGGAGTGCTAATGGTTGAAGGCATCTATAAGGTCCCACTTGGCGAAGAAGGCCTAGGTATGATAAATAAATTGGAGGGCGGGAAGGAATTTGAGGCATTTCCTGCCTACAATTGTAATGATGTATTTTTCATTATGAAAAACTGCCATCCAGGTAATGCCCACCACTGGGATTCATTGTTTGAAGAAACCATTCTGATTTCTGAATATGCAACTTGCATAGTAACCCAATTGACTATTTTGATTTGTGAAAACCATCTTGATTCAGAACCCTTCTATCTTCTACTAGTTCTTCCAAGTTTCAAGTTTGTTCACTATTCATGAAAATTATCAGTCATCAAATTGTGGTTTATGATGTCACTATCTTGAAGTAGCAACAAGATGACCTCAAATTAAAAGTCACTTTCTTGAAGTAGCAATAAGATGACTACAAAGTTGTATCTGAGCAGGAACTATGAATTCATGGGTGAGTCGTTACCATGTACTTAAATTGACAATAGTCAAAGATGACGACAAAGTTGTATCTGAGCAGCAACTATGAATTCATGGGTGAGTCGTTACCATGCGCTTAAATTGCCAATAGTCAAAATACAGTGCTTTCATTGCCTTCAAAGTAGAAACACCATAACAAAGCAATTGGACATAAGAGGTATGTGTCTTTATGGGCGCAGTTGAATAAATGGTGATGAATTGCATGTAACAAAAGTGCACACAGATTTCCACAATGGTCGATTCCATAAAAACAGCATGGTAGCCATTTTGTTTAAACACGGAAGCAAGCTAACTCTTAAGAAATCATTACTGCAAGGCTAACAAAATGATGAGAATGTGCACATACTGCTTTCTGGCAGCGATCAGAAAGGTCGGCCTGATTTCCTCTTCCCAAAGATCACCTCCCACACCATTGGTGAGAATGGGCCTTTCTTGTCCAGGTGCTCCCTGATGGACTTCTCATCGATAGCAAAGTTCCTATCCTGGAAGCTCCGCACAAGCTTCTCACCCTCATCCACCCCCTTGGTCTTGCACACCGCATCAACCAAGCCCACAAACGTCTCAGCATTCGGAGCAAGCCCGGACTCAAACATCTCAACACAGAGCCCAATTGCATCATCCAGCCTGCCCCCCTTGTACAGCCCCTGTATCAGGAGCCAGTAACTGAACGCGTTGGGGATGACCCCATTCCCCTGCATCTTCCTGAAGATCCTCACGGCGTCGTCGAGCTTGGCCGCCTTGCAGAAGGCCTCGACGACGGCCGTGTAGATGACAACCTCCGGGATGGCGCCCTTCTCCCGCATTAAGCCGAACAGCTTCATGGCGTCCTGCACCAGTCCGTTCTTGCACAGCCCGTCGAGCATCGACACGGCGTTGGGGATCAGCCCTGTCTCCTTCATCTTCCGGAAGATCTCGTCCACGTCCACCGGCTGCCCGGGCGCCGGCTCGTCCTCAGGCTGCTGCCCCTCGGCGCCGCCTCCCGCAGCGGCGGCGGCGGTGCAGCCATCGCCCAGCTTAAGCTTCTCCAGCAGCGTCTCCCCTACGGCCTTCTGAGCGCTCCGCTCGGGCTGCTGCGGCTGCCTACCGGAGGAAGCGGAGGCGTCGGGGCCTCCCCCACCGCGCCTCGGCGGCGGGGGAAGGGGGTTATTCTCGGGGTCGGCGCCGAAGTTGAGGGTGCGGAGGAACGCCTCGTCCTCCTCCTCCTGCTGCGCCTCGCGGATCACCCGCCTGCGCCGGTCGCCCGTGGAGTAGAAGCGCGGGAGCCCCCCTGCGCCGCCCAAGAGGAGGAGGCGGCGGAGGGCACCGGATCTCGCCGGAATCTGCAGACTCATCGCTTCACTCCCCTCTCTCGTTCGTGGCGGCGGCCGCGGAGCACGCCAAGAGAGAATCAGGGAATGGGGTTTATGCTCCGTGCCTGACCAGTGGGTCCCGCATGTCATGGAGACATTTCGGACGGTTTCTGTTTCAATTGACCTCCCTTGTGATGACACGAGGGGCGCACGCGACACGCGCCCGAAGCCATGTCCAAGGTTGTGTCGCGCATTCCGTCGAGCACCTTGACCTCGCTACTCCCCCGCGCCCTCAACCCCCACGTCGCCGTCGTTGACCTCGTCACCACCCACCTCGCCGCAGCGGCGGACGACGCCGACGAGCCTAAGCCCGTAGACCTCGCCCGCCTGCTCCCATACCTCGGCTACGACGAGCTCACCGCCGTCGTGCTTCGCACGGGCCACTCCCACCCGCTCCGCACCCTCCGCTTCCTGCTCGCTCTCCCGCCGCCGCTCCAGCCTTCGCCTCCGCACCTCGCCTTCCTCGCGCACTCGCTCGCCTCCTCCCGCCTCTTCTCCCACGCGCTCGACGCGCTCTCCCACCTCATCCGCCTCCACCCTGGCCACGACGCGCTCCCCACGCTCCTCCTCGCGTCCCCCACCGCGCCGCACCCTTCCCTCCCGGGCCTCCTCGTCAAGGCTCTCCTCCGCCACGCCCGCCTCCGGGACGCGTTCCACGCCGCCCTCCGCGCGGCCGCCGCGGGCGCGCCCCCCGACGCCACCGCCTTCAACGCGCTCCTTGCCGGGCTCTCCCGCGCGGGTCGGTTCGATGAGCTCTGGGCCGCGCGCGCGGCCATGGCGCGCGCCGGGGTGCGGCCCGACGCGCGCACGTTCAACATCCTCGTCGCCGCGCTCTGCCGTGGGGAGGACGCCGAGCGCGCGCAGGGGTTCCTCGAGGAGCTGGAGGAGCAAGGGTTCGAACCGGACGTGGTGACGTACAACACCCTCCTCGCGGGCTACTGCCGCAGGGGGAGGCTGAAGGACGCGCTGCACCTGTTCGACGTAATGCCGCACAGGCGCGTGCCGCCAGATTTGGTGTCACACACTATTCTGATAGACGGGCTGTGCAAGGCCTGGAGGCTGAACGACGCTCGCCGGATGTTTGACAGGATGGTGCAGAGTGGCTTGTGCCCTGATGCTGTTGCTTATAGTGTTCTGATCACAGGGTACTGTAATGAAGAACGGCTAAGGGAGGCGAGGTCGCTGCTGATGGAGATGGTTGGGAGCGGGTTCTCGGCAGTAGCATTTGCTCTCAGAGTTGTGATTGACGGCCATGTAAAATTTGGGAAGCTACTGACCTGCTTGAACATGGTAGCTCCGCTAAGGAAATATGGCGTTGTCATCCCATCGCAGAGTTATAGCTGTTTGATTGGTGCATTATGTGCTGATATGCGCCCTAATGCTGCGAGGGGCATGCTGCAGTGGATGATAGAGGATGGGCACAGTCCTACATTGCAGATGTACAATATGATTGTGTACTGCTTCTGCCGTTGTGACAAGCCAAAGGAGGCTTTGGATGTCAAGGTTGAGATGATCTCTAGACAGAGCCCAATTGCATCATCCAGCCTGCCCCCCTTGTACAGCCCCTGTATCAGGAGCCAGTAACTGAACGCGTTGGGGATGACCCCATTCCCCTGCATCTTCCTGAAGATCCTAACCGCGTCGTCGAGCTTGGCCGCCTTGCAGAAGGCCTCGACGACGGCCGTGTAGATGACGACCTCCGGGATGGCGCCCTTCTCCCGCATTAAGCCGAACAGCTTCATGGCGTCCTGCACCAGTCCGTTCTTGCACAGCCCGTCGAGCATCGACACGGCGTTGGGGATCAGCCCCTCTTGGTTAGTGGCTTCTGCAAGGAAGGCAACCTTGATAGAGCAGAACTAATTGTGAAGTCTTTTGTGCTCGATTTCCAGATCCACTGTAATGAGAGCTATAATGTGTTGATGGGTACTTACTGTGAGACTAGGAGTACGGCAGAGTCACTAGCACTGCAGGACCGGATGTTAGAGCTGGGTTTTGTTCCAAACAGTGAGACTTGTCGATCTATTATCTATGGGCTTTCAAAAATCCCTGGTTAAGTTGCTGAACATGTGTTGTGGAAGGTACCAGCTTGAATCCTCTTTGATTGGCCTACATGATTGCTTAATATGCGTGTGCAGTGCACCCGATTGTCATAGTGATGGTGTTCCGAGGCCATACTGGAGGCAACATTTCGTTCTGATCTGACATAGGATTCTGAGGCCAAATCTGCTGGTCAAAGCTGAGCGGGTACGTGCATTATCAACTTCTGTAGCAAATGGCGCAGCCAAGAACCCGACAAAACATGCAAATAGACACAAGTTCGACTCTTTGAGGACCTGAGGAAGTGAATTGTAGATATCGTTTGGTTGGACATTTTGTAACATAGGCCCTGTTTAGTTCCCGGTCACATCATCAGATTTCTAAAAATTCTGTCTCCAAACTTCACTATTCACCTATCACATCAAATCTCTCTCCTCATGCATGGAGTACTAAGAGCAAGTATTATAACAGGCTGCAAGCAGGCTAAATTCTATATAGAGGAGAGATATATGGAGGAGAGAGAAGAAAGTGGGCTGTAAACTTACAGCCAGCTGAGGCACAGGTTTCTAGAAATTTTGTGAGAGTGAATGGTGGGCCAAGTAGTATGTTTCTTAGCCAACCTATTATATGAGTGGGCTTTTAGTTGGCTATGAGTGATGTAGCAACAACATACAGCTCACTTGCTGGCTGTATTATTAACCTTGCTGTCCACGTCCACCGGCTGCCCGGGCGCCGGCTCGTCCTCAGGCTGCTGCCCCTCGGCGCCGCCTCCCGCAGCGGCGACGGCGGCGGTGGAGCCATCGCCCAGCTTAAGCTTCTCCAGCAGCGTCTCCCCTACGGCCTTCTGAGCGCTCCGCTCGGGCTGCGGCTGCCTACCGGCAGAAGTGGATGCGTCAGGAAAACTAGTTACATGGTTTTGATGTACACGACGAGACGAATCTTTTAAGCCTAGTTAGGTCATGTAGGACAATGTTTACCACAAATAAACGAAAAGTGCTACAGTGTCCGATGTGACTTTTTCACTTCACTTTTTACCTTTTTCCAGGAAAACACCCCCATAATTGGATTACGGAAGCTAACTGATACCGTTAAACGTTGGACGTGGTCAGTAATTAATTACCGCATAATTAGATTACCATTTTTGTACAACTCTGATCCCGCCGGTCCAACACTGTTATTGCTTCACGGTGCTAACACCAACCCACTCCGATTCCCTCGTCTTGCTCCTGCGAACAAGCAACTCTGCCTGCACGTCGTTCTCAGCGTAAGAGCTATGCTAGCCACAGGTGCACTACCTCTCTCCGATGAGAGCATAACAAATCGCCCACTCTCCTTTCGCCAGTCCTACGTGCGAGCTGCTCCTTCACTCCTGTTCTCAGTCTCCACCGAATCAAGCTTCTGGTTGCAAAAATAGGTGGCCTTTAGATGTTAGAATTGGGAAGTTGAATTTGGGAGTAAGATGTCACTTCGTAATCATTACGCTACTTTTAATTCCCGAACTTGGAGCCAAACTTTGATCTTTTGGGGTGCGTGCGTAACTGTATCATTTCGTTTGTATGTGCAAAAAATTGTCCAAAAATTGATTAATTAGGCTCAAAATGTTCGTCTCGTAGAGTACAACCAAACTGTGCAATTAGTTTTTGATTTCATCTACATTTAGTACTCCATACATGTAATGACATTTTGATGTGACGGGAATTCTTCTTTTTGTATAGTGTATTTAGGAGTAACTTTTTGGAACTTTAGGGAACTAAACAGGGCCATAGAACCGGCATACCTCTAATGAGCTTTTCAATCGAGGTCCCACACTCAATTAGATTCGAGTTCAGTAGGAATTAAATAAACCATTATAGAGAACTAGATTAGTTATATTCATGTGCTAATATCTCTATAATGGTTTATTTAATTCCTAATTTCTTTGCAGATTAATATTCCTGACATTTAAATCTATAATATAAGATGTCACTTGACTATATTTCAACGCAAAAAAAAATGACATGTGGACCCCATATGTCATGTAAGTAGTTAAATTGGCTTGACAAAAATTGGTAGGGCTGTGATCCAAACGTAGTTTTGCCAAAGATTTGGTAATACCCTTCATTTGGTCATGACCAAAATTTGGTGGGCAAAATATGGCGCAAACCAAACATGCCCCAGATGCACGAAAAGCGATTTCACATGGGCCCAAATTGAGTTACCGATGTTGCTCCGCCATTGCAGTATACTTTAGAGCTCCTGTATTTGGCTCCTGTATTTGTGAAGACCTCAAAACAGCACCTCAAAACGAAGCCCGGAAGGGTGAAGAAAGAGAAGGCAAGATCAAACAAACGGACCGAAGCCGGCAAGTTCAACGCCGGTGACCACCTTCCGGGCTTCGTCTTGATAGCTGCGATTCTTTGTCAAGGCAGTAGGTATCTTGACACCGTTACAGCGATGAACAAAACAAAAACTGTAACCACCGGTACCAGCTCCGATTACAATGTAATCTAATTTCATTTGCATTTGCGTTACAGTATGCTGAACCAAACACTGTAGCAAGTTTGGCAAGCTAAGTAGTACAAATACAAACACCCGTCCATGCGTAAGTGTCTCATATTTTTTATTCCTTTTTTCTCATTATTATACTTTTTTAGGGAAAATACATTATGTCGTTTAATTGGACATAATTTTCTAAACCTGAACCTCGAACCCAAATTTTCCAAACCCGGTCCCATATTACAAAAACTGATATCTGATTTATTATTTCGAGTAGAAAGTTTGAAAATCAAAATAACTTGAAAAATTCGGGTACATACTCCAAGTACCCAAATTTTCTGAAATACCCGAACTACTGTTTTAGACTTTAAGTTTATATTCCAAATTATGAAATGTGACTTTATTTTATTGTGTGCTACGTATGATCAATGAATTAAATTTGTAGATTGTTAAACTGATTGCAATGTGTAATATATGATCTTGTTTATATGTACTTAGTTAAACTCATACACCATTCCTGCTCTATTATTTTCCCTAACTGAGTGTACGTGGTATCAATTCGGGAATTTGGGATTACCTGTACCCGAACCTAAAATTTTGGGGTTTTCTTTAATAGGGAGAACTTCATGTAGCAATGTTAATTAGGAAAAAAGTCTATATAACTACCAACATATGGAAGGTCGACTATGTAACCCCTCAACTATAAAATCGGATATTTAACCTCCTAACATTTATAAAACCATTTAAAGAACCCCTGAGGTGGTTTTGGATAGTGGTTTTGCTCCGCTGACGTGATGAGGTGTACCGAGATGCTAATTTAGGCTGACTAAGATTCAACCTGTAAGTGGATAGGCTAGACCCCCTCCCTTCTTCTTATCTCCATCTTTCTCCCGCGACCACTGACCTTAGACCGCTCACCGTTGTCATACCCTATGCATCACGGCTCCTCTTGAGAGCCTTCACTTAAGAAACTTCTACGTGGCAAATAAGAATGGAGGGGCAGCTTGTGTTGCTCATGGAGAGGCCGACTTGCTCATGTTCCCCAATTACTCCTCATTTACTTTCTTAACTTAACGTATATTTTATATTTAGTTTAAGAGGTATTGCATATTTCGTTGCCTAGCTAAAAAAAGAGAGAAAAAAAAATTATATCCAACAGAACTAACCAACTAGATATCTATCTTTCCACGCTAGCTGTCTCCTTTCTCTCACTAGGTATTTTTATTCCAGACATCATCTCTATTCATGCTTGTCAGTTTTAAAAAGTCTGTTGATTTATCTCTGTTTTAAGAGGGTTTTTATTTTTAAACTAGCCTATTGATTTTTAAATTTAGCTAAAATTTGAGGTTAGAGATGCTGTTGCATATCCCAGGACTACCCACCCGCGGCCTCCTTCCTTTCACGCCCCTGCTTCGCGTTCCTTCGCCTAGCCTACCGAGTCTTTCTACCCGCCTCCGCCTTTCGCGTCGCACGAGCCTGGCCCAGTCAGACGAGGCTCGAGCCCGACACTGGAGCTCCATCCCGGGCGGGGGACCTCGAGCCCGGCCACCTTGCTGCTCGGGACGGCGGATCCCGGCGGCCTCGACATCACGCAAGCTTCGGACGGTGTCGATCTATCGAATCAAAGCTCGTGCGGTGTCGAATCGGAGCTCAGGCCTAGCAATCTCGCCGGCCACCGCGCAGCACCTGGTCCGTCCCCTCTCTCTTCTTCGATTCACGCCGCGGCTGGCTCGATTTGCTGCTGCCCTGGTGCGGTGCGACAAATGGGATCTGCTGTAGGTGGAGGAAGGGCCGTCGATTGCATGGTGCAATCGGCGCGACCGCACAGGGCCCCAGAAAATTAGAGGGGCCAAATAGCAATTAGTAACATGCTTAGGCAATAACAATTACCAAATCTAGGAAAACAATGCCCAATTAGTCTTTGTTTGCTACCAGTTAGTCTCCTTTAATTCATGTAAAAGGATGCAATTATCTCAATCCTTGACGAATTGGCAATATCGGTGTTTGGCGCAAGTGTTCTTCCATACTATCCGCTTTGTCGTCTCAAGCCAGTGAGTCCATATGTCTCATGATTTTTTTTTGTATTAGTAGGCTGTCAGGATAGTAATGATCAATCAAGGATAGGACATTCTTTTTGGCCCATTGTCTAGTATGATTGAGAACTTACGAGTGCATAATCAAATGGTTCCTCAGCACCACAGCTTTCTAGTGTATATGAGTTAGTACTTAGTACATCAATGGCTGGTTGGTTTTGAGATTTGAGTACATATATGGTTCTTTCTAGTGTATATGAGTTAGTACTTAGTACATCAATGGCTGGTTGGTTTTGAGATGAGTACATATATGGTTGAGTAGTTATGATTTACATTAGGTTCATTGCTACTGTATGCAGCACTTCAATTTGTGAAATTGATTTGCCAGCTCTGCCTTTCAGAAGTGAATCTCACCAAATTGAAATATGCTCATTGCATTCTGGCCTTCATGTGTATGGTAGAGGCATTGTCTTATTGCAACAGTATTAAATTAACATTGGAATATTCCATTTAATAGTACAACTGTGTATGCTGATCCTCTTCTTCAGCATCCAACATTGTAATTTGAAATCTACACTGCAAAATTGAGAAGTAACTTGACTGAAGGAACGGTGCATTTTGTCACATAAGCTGTTAATTTCATCATTTGTGTTTCCTCTGATGATCACTACGATATTACTAGAAAACAAGTGGTTGTGCTACTTCAGAGGAGCAACTTGATCCGTATTTGTTTAAGATAGTGTTTTTTTTTTCTCTTGGAAGTAACAAATTTGGAAATTAGTTATTTGCCCGTTTCAATATGTGGAGAGAATTCTTGAACTTTCGGCTAAGAACATGTGCAAGTAATTTAAACAGAAACTTCTAAACACGCTACAATTCTTGCAGTTCAGCTGAGATTTATTGCATATGGTATCACTCAGTCTTACACATATGGTCCTACTTTTAAGCAGTTGGACCAAAATAATATGTTCATTATAGCAGCATGCATTTCCATACTTAATAAATAACAAAATACAACTCCCGGCTTCCCTTGTTATATATACAATGAAGTGACCACCATCGTACTTAGGGCTTCATGAGCGTGCGAATGATGTAAAGAAGGGAGATTTGTGTAAATCCATGCTCGTAAACAATTTTTGTAAGTCAGTATTCCAGAACTGGGCAACTACCAGGACACACATTTTATGTAAGTAATTGTATAGAATGATTATAACCATCTTTGATTGTGGGTGTAGTATGCAGTACAAATGTGTACAAACATAGTGTGCTTTTGTTCAATTAAAGTTCAATTTCCTTTCTTCAGAAATACTGATATCCTCTAACTCTAGCCATTCAACTTTTTTTAGGATGTTGTTCCACTATGTTATTTTAGAGTTTATGTTACTTACTAGAAATTACATTATTGTACCATGTGCATTTCTATTGTGCTTGGTTCTAACATGTGATAGACCAGAATTTATGCTTGGATTTTCTAATAGTTATGTTTCCTGCAAATTCATAATGAATTGCCATACCCGTTGTATTTGATGCTTGCTAGCAATACAGTAGCACTATTGTAATCCTATATCAGATTAATATATGCTTACTTTGCATAGATATGTAGCAGTAGCACAGTAGCAACTACCGCATATCCAGATGTGCAATGCCTGAATTTGGGATATATGCACTATGTGACAAGGCACAAAACAGTAAGAGTGTTACTAAGCTAGTGCTGCTCTGTTTCATTTTATTGCTATTTTCTTGTTTGTTTCTCTTGCATTCATTTGGGTGTATAGCAAAGACAGGCCTAGCAACGGAGTAGCTGCTCATCTCCCTCGACACAGTCGTACCAGTCTGATCAATTTTTTCCATATTAGATTGTTTTCAGACAGTAATTTTTGTGTTATTCAGATTATGAGCCCACCAAAAACATACTTGACATTTTCTTTGGATTATCATGATAATTCATCTGCCAAAATTGATAGCCCTAACAAGGTTGTAAATGTTGATTATTCTCAGAGAAATGGAACTGGGTGATAAGGCAGTCGGTTTTCTGCTGACGCTAACGAGCTTATCCATCTTCACCTACTATACATTCTGGGTTATTATCTTGGTTAGTAACTTCCAAGCTTTTTTCAGTTTCAGTTCAAGTAGAACTCTTATGACTGTTTCTGACGCTTATTTTGTTTCTCTTGCTCCTACCTAGCCATTTGTCGACAGCGACCACTTTGTCCACAAATACTTCCTGCCTCAAGATTACGCGATTTTGATACCAGTGATTGCCAGTGTGGTTCTCCTTTCATTCTTGAGCGTCTTTGTGGGTCTCGTGATGCTCAAGTCAAAGAAAAAGAAGAAAACCGCCTGATAGTATTCTTTCACTTAGTATGATGAAACCAGTGAGTTCAGAGTCTTGTGTAATTTGCTAGAAGCTCGGTAGACATTTCCAGTGTTTGATCGTATTGAATGGCGCTCACTTTGTCTTTTTAGTTCTGGGTGTACAATCAATTAAAAGACGACCACTCAGATTTTCATCAAGAACCCTACTATCTTCTGATGGGGGCATGCCGTCGGCAGCAAACCATTGTTTTTGGCCTTGTAATGGAGCAGCAAAAGGCTTCAACTCCGTAAGTAATCCTGTTACGTGCTGGTGGTACAACAGACCCCCATAGCTGAATAGCGCATTCAAATAAAGCAAACAGGTTTCATAAAAGAAACGGTTTAGGCAATATGTTTTCAACGTTGAAAATACTGAAGCATCTCAGAAGCTAATGGTTCATTCGATGCGAAGAGCATTCCATACACATATATAAGATCAAGTTACAGTTCCATGTATATAAGATCAAACTGACTCACAGCACTGGAGATTACACATTGCGAAAAATGGAACATTCCATACATATATAAGATCAAGCTACTTCGTCAAGAATCCTGCGCAAGGTACAAATTGCTACATACTTGCTCGTCTACCTAAAGACAATCGAAAAACATGAAAAAAAAATAGGTGAGTTATTGATCTGAATTTTTACCACAAGGTTACATGCCTAAAGAAATAATTTCTGTAAATTTTTGAGTATTTTTGGGCATTCATAAACCAAGCTATTAATTTAGGAAGTTTAGCAGGCTACAAAGAACAAGAATATCTCAAGTTTTACTAAGGCTATAGGTATCAACGTTCACCAGAGGGCTACAAAGGACCTAAGTTGGCTACTGATCAAGTTTTACATTATTTGTTGAAGGCTACAATTTTATATAGATTTCCATAGTTAAACATAGACATAGGATCACAAAATCATAACTCCATCTTGGCACGGAATTAAATCACGAAATTCATACAGAGAACTAAACATACATGAGGGCAGTCCCAACCCTACATGTAGGATGGTTTTCATAGCATAAAATAGGGTGGACACGTAGGACTATTAGCTTATATGGCGCTACGTTAAATAGGAGAGAGGGTGAAAAGAGAAGACACTGGGTCTCATGCAAGACACAGTTTCTACTCGAGAACTTATGCACATGACGCTACTAAGTTTGGACTGAGAGATAATAGTATCTTCGTTATAGATAAAAAGACAAATATGATTGGTGGAGAGGAAAGATGATGAATTTATTGAAAACCTATATAAAAAATCATGAGTTGAAGAAACACAATGTATAAAGTAATATCTTGCTAACATGACATTATGGACACTACCTATGAACATGATGGGTTGAGACTGCCTGAATACTCCTATTGAACAAGTTTCACATCATTTCATGAAGTATAAATATAGATATGAATATAATATGCTTTATAGGGATTTAGCAACATGCATTTTTAAAATATTGCAGACAACACTGATGCTAATATTTCTACAAACATTATGACGAGGCCTATGTACAAAGATTAGCCATAAACTAGCAATGGAGCTATAGGAACTGAGAGCCTGTTCGGCTGGTAGAATGAACAGTGCTCGACCGGTAGATCGAATAGTACTGTGTGAGAGTAAATAAGCTGAAACAAGTCGAAATAAGTCAGACTAAATAACTAAATAAGCCGAACAGGCTCTAAATATGCAAGCATTTCATAACACGAAATAAACAGAAGGGTAAAGTTGTCTTTTTACATCTAATCATATTTTTCCTCTGTAGATCTAGTCATGTGGAGATGAACCTTGTAAACTACGTAGAAAAAAAGAGCTAATAATTGCGACACCAACTAAAATAAATCAATCTTTAATTTTTCAACTTATTGTATATCAAACCAATCTTGCAAGGGAAAATGCTTAATCCCATCTTTATAGAATGTAAGACATTTTAGTTTTGTTCCAAATCACACTCCTTTAATTTTGACATGATTTATAAGAAGAGAAATATACTATCAATACGCTTGAAACGCTTGTTTGAATAGCTTGTATATCTGTTTTTCTTCACACTGCAATTTTTTTTTCTAAAATCAGAAATCGGAAAACCTCAGCAGTGTCCACGCGCGCGGTCTGGCTCGATGCTCGAACAAACGAAAGACTCAAGCGCGAACTCACCCCTGAGACTCTTCATCGCCTTCTCCCCAGAGAACTCCGCCGCGCCAGCGCCAGCGCCGGAGCGTCCCCTTCCCTCCTCCCAAGCCGCTGTTGCGGATTCCTACTTCCACTCCGTCCGCCGGACCGCCGCCTCCTTATCACCCTCCCTCCGTCCCTCGCCGCCCCAAGTCCACCATCGCGCTCCCGCCCTGTCACGCGTTGCCGCCACGGCGGCACCAGCCCGCCAGCCTCTCCCCCGCGCCGCCGTCACCACCGGAGAGGCTCTCTTATAGAGAGGTGGACGGAAGGTGAGAGAAATGATGCGCTGGTGCGTTTTGCGCCCCGCTCACCCCCTGCCGGTCTGAATCGTGTGAGCTCTGATATGAAATTTCGTCACACCTGAGCTCCAATGTCATGCTGTGATCTAAAATCTAGTGCTATGATCTGAATTGTGTTACCTAGTTAGAGATCTGATATGAAATTTCTTCATGTTTGAGCTCCAGTTGGATGCTCTGCTCTGAAATTCCAGGGCATAACTCAATGGCCGTACACACTGAGCCATGATTAGTTAAGGCTCGTGGGTGGCAATCAGTTCATATGATTAGTTCTATGGAGAATTTTCAATGTAAATACTTTAATTGTTGTGTAGGTCTGTTGCTGCTGCCGCTGCTAAGTTTTGACATGAACATCATTGTGTTTGGTTTGCAGTGTTTTAATTAATTTCCATCTTTTTTTCTTGTGCACAGAAGAGTAGAATTGAAAGATTTTGGTGGTTGTACAAAATTTCAATTGCTTCGATCAGGCGTCTATGGCTCGAAGCCCCTGCGACCTGCGCCTCCTCCTCCTGGTCGCTGCTGCAGCTTTCATTTACATCCAAGTAAGAGAGCCTACCTGTCCAGTCTTTCTGCTTCTCTGTCTGCTGTTTCAGTTGAGGTCTTGGTTCTTCGGTCTCCGCATCCTAATCACATTGTTCTCTCCTACGAATTCATTCAATTTCCATCCCTACGGATTACGAATGAGCTATACTGATGCAATCCTTCCCGTCAGGTGCGCCTCTTCGCGACACAATCCCATTATGCTGAGCGTCTTGCAGAAGCAGTAAGTACTACTGTTTGTCTGTCTTTTGTTTTTATCCCTTATTCATTTATGCATTTCCATTGAAGGCTGCCTACATCTGTGGACTCACCTAAATACTAGAATCAAAACACTCCATAACTCAAAGTTGTTTACACCTGTAATTTGCTCCATACAGGAAAAATCTGAAAATCAATGCACCAGTCAATTGAAGTCCTTGATCGATCAAGTCAGCATGCAGCAGGAGAAGATTGTAGCATTGGAAGGTACAAACACTTTTAGCTTGCACCTCCATGTGATGTTTTTGGATGTTATAACTCAAATCAAGCATATCTATGAGGTTGCCCAAGTCCAATCTTTGGGATGTACAATTGGTTGTAATATATATAGTTCTGACACTGTCTTGGTTATTCACTGCTCATTGACACAAACAATAGCTTGCTACAACTCTTAGTTTGCTCTGATGTGCTCCACAAGAAAAGTTACTGTCTTCTACTGATGTTAAATTATTACTATGCTCATGTACACCAATTATGTCATAAACTCGTACATCTCGACAGCACCTGCTTTGATTATGACACCACAGATATGCTTTCCACTGCCTTATGAAAATTCCTTCTCTTTCTTTTGAGGTGTTGTCTGCTGTTGTGTGTTGTCTTGACTGACGGATCTAACTGATATTTAATGTTGCGACCTTAATCCAACAGAGATGAAGATCCGGCAAGATGAAGAACATGCACATCTGAAGATTTTGGTACAGGATCTTGAAAGTATGGAATCAGCTACCTTCTTCTAGCATTTGATTATTGTTTTTGCTGTCTAGTCTTGTCTACCTTAGTTGGATTTCTTGAAAGAGGACTCGAACAAGGGGAGAGACACCCCCCTCCCCCTGATTTTTATCTTAAAGAAGATTTTGCGTGACTCGAACCGGGGCTGGCTCAGCCATTAGTTGGATTTCTTTGTCCTCCCTCTCTTCAGTTATGATACAAGCCTTTTAGGCTGTGCAGAGTACCACATCTTTCACCAGAGTGTTGTGCACATGGTTCATTCCTCCATGCATTGTCCACAATTCACAAACATTCTGGATGATGTTTCATCTTGAAATTAGCATTTTTTTTCTTTCTGGAATTGCAATATTTGTTTCCCGTGACTTCTGTAGATGAGAATATTTTAACCTTTGTATACTATGTCCATAAATTTTAGTAAAGTATGTTTAGAAAGAGCATTGGAACTAATGGAATTGACTAAATTATGTTTGCTAATTGATGCTGGTCAAATGACAAAATACAGAAGTGAGACATCTGGTACTTCAGCCTTGCCAGTTGCCATCTGCATAACGGGTCTAACATTGTATATTTACTTAACCAGATACTATTCTTCCTTCCTGTGTAATTTCTAATCCTTTTGTTAAAATTTCTTCTAAATGCAGAAAGGAATGTGCAGAAGTTACTAAACAAGAATGTGGTTCCTGTTGCTGCTGTTGTCATAATGGCTTGTAATCGGCCAGACTATTTAGAGAGAACAGTTGAATCTATCCTGAAGTATGGTTCATGTCTGAACTTTCTGTTTCAAGAAGCAAAAATTTTTATTCTACTCTTTATTTTCCAAAAAGATACCTAACTTGGTACTATAATCCACCTAGTGTTGATCATTTGTGGTACTTATGTACAGATTTAAGTTGCATTCTTTGTTGTGACCTATTAACCCTGTCTAGATTAACATAGTGTTAGCAAGAGGTTTAGGGTAATGGTCATAGGCCCATTGGGCCCATGGTGTGCTGGCGCACAGACCATGTTGGTCTGGTGCGCCGCCCCCCCTTGATAGGATAGTCGGCAGGGATTCCCGTATTGGTTTTGTTTCTATAAGCCATAGGGTTCCCTGCCTATATATGTACACCCTTTAGTGCCGCCGCCGCCGAAGGAGATCCCGACGCCAACCGCGACGCCAAGGAAGAGGAAGACGACGATGGTGATCACGACGATCCCCGCGGTGCCGCCGATCCTCTGCACCTCGCTGTGCTCGCACACGAGGCTGCCGCCCTGGTTCATCTGCACGCCCAGGCGACCAACGTGCAGAACATCAAGAACCTCGTCCACGTCGTCCTCGATCTCCCCGCCGGCAACTACAATCGCTGGCGCGATCAAATCTTGCTGGTCATCGGCAAGTACTCCCTGGAGTCCCACGTCCTCGCCGATCTCCCTGCGCCTGCCTTCCCTGATTGGCTGCGCATGGACTGTGTGGTCAAGTCCTGGATCGCCGGCACAATCTCTGCCGACCTCGCCGAGACAGCCATCGACCGTGACGCCACGGCTCGCACTGTCTGGCGTACCCTCGAGGACCAGTTCCTCGGCAACCGCGAAGCTCGCGTCATCCAGATGGACATCAAGTTTCGCAACTTCGTTCAAGGGGATCTCTCCGTCACGGACTACTCCAGGCAACTCAAGGGCATGGCGACCACACTCGGCAACCTTGGGGAACCCGTCACCGACCATACGTTAACCCTCAATCTCATCCGAGGGTTTAACGAACGTTACAGAGACGTTGGTCGTCTTCTACGTCGTGACCTTCCTTTTCCCAGGTTCAAGGACGCCGTCAACGAGCTGCTGTTGGAGGAGATGACCACCGCGACCTCACAGCCAGCTCCTCCCGCCGCCCTCCTTGCTGCCACGAGCAAGAACACCTCTTCTGGTGCCTCGCAGCACGCTCCGCGCCCCACCCAGCAGTCCTCACGACCTGGGGGTTCCCAGCCCGGGGGCGCGAGCACAGGTGGCTCCTCTCGGCCGTTTAAGGATCGCCGCAAGGACGACCGCCGCAAGGATGACCGCCGCCGCAAGCCCGGAGGCGCCCCTCCGGCTCCCAGCTCCGGACAGTCCAGCGGAGGAAAGGGCGGCTCAGCGCCCAAAACAGGCGGTGCTGCCGGTGCCCCCTGGCCGTCCTTCCTTCAGCCGTGGGCCGGTGCCATTCAGATGTGGCCCGGTCCTCGGTCCTCGACGCCCCTGCCACCAGGACCTGCACAGCAGCAGCAGGCCCTCTTCGCTCAGCAGGCTCAGGCGCAGGCCCTGCTGGCACAGCAGGCGCAGGCCCACGCCATCCACCAGGCCCAGGCGCAGGCATTGGCACAACACCAGGCGGCCCAAGGACAGCAGGCGCAGCTTTCCTGGGCGCCCGGCGCGGCCGTCTCTCCGGCCGGATGGGACCAACAGTCCCTCGCGTCGGCATTCAGCACCGTCTTGGCTATATGTTCAAAGAACGTAACTGGTGGAATATTTTTATTTCACTCTTATAACAATGTAGTCCCTCCAACCCATAATATCTGACGTTGAACTAACCAACGTCAAATAAAACGGAATGGAGGCAGTACATATTATGTATACAGCTTGTTCATTATTCTGTAGGATCCTAATGTGCCAGGAGATTACTTTACACTGCCTTTTTTCATACTTTACTTTAAACTGCTTTGGATAGGCTTGTTAGAAAGCCGATAATGCGCTTGTCACTTCTATCCTAGTCTTTTGAATTCTGAGATATCAATCATGTTGTACTTGTTCATATATTTGTATCTCTGGGACTAAAACTGAATAAGGGCCTGTTTGTTTGAGATTCTAGACAGCTTATCAGCGTGAAAAGCTAGAAGCTCAAACAAACAGCAAACTTCTTGGGCAGCTTTTGGAAAGCCAGAAGCTCAGAAAAGCTGAGTTTATGAAAGCTGAAAAGCTCAGTTTTCTAAGCTTTTCATAGCTTTTTGAGCCCAGAAAGCTAAATACATCTGTTAGCAAGAGGTTTAGGGTAATGGTCATAGGCCCATTGGGCCCATGGTGTGCTGGCGCACAGACCATGTTGGTCTGGTGCGCCGCCCCCCCTTGATAGGATAGATCGAGTTTCTGGATGATTTCAACACTAACGTGCCGGCTCCTATCGGTCCGCCACAGTCTGTTTTTCCTACAGGAACTCCTGCAGTCACCACCGCGCAGCCACGCGCGGCACCCGGAGCATCGACGTCAGGGGGCGCCTCGGTCGTCCGCAGCATGCCAGGGCCGCCCCCTGGCTTTCCGCCGCTACCTGCTGGTCCCCGGTTGGACGCAGCAGGACCTCGAGCCACGTCAGCTGCCCGCCGCAGTTCGCCACCTGCGGCTCCCGCGCCACGTCAGGCCGCATCACCAGCAGCCGTGACGCCTTCGTCGCCCCATCAGCAGACCGCCTCGCCACAGGCGGCCGAGGCTGTCTCACCAACGCCAGCAGCCACGCCGTCTGCCTCGCCACAGGCGGCCTCGGGCACTTCATCGCCGCCGGCGGTCCCGGTGCCCTCTTCGCCACAGCTAGCTGCTGTTCGACGCCGATAGCGAGCGCCCATCTCGCCGCTCCCGTTCGTCTACACTCGTCGACAGCCTCGCCTGCCTGATCCTCCGTCTCTGCCGAAGGGCGCCGTGCCAGTGTCCCCAGTTGTGAACCAGCACGGCATGACCACGCGGGCTAAGGCTGGGTATCGCCTTCCGGCGCTCTACCACGCCTCCTCGCTGTCGCCTGTTCCGAAGACCTTCCGCAGCGCCCTGACCGATCCGCATTGGCGGGCCGCTATGGAAGAGGAGTACGACGCCTTGCTCTCCAACAGGACTTGGGATCTCGTTCCCCGTCCTCCGCGGGCCAACATCGTCACAGGCAAGTGGATCTTCAAGCACAAGTTTCACGCTGACGGCACACTCGAGCGCTACAAGGCGCGCTGGGTCCTTCGTGGTTTCACCCAGCGCCCCGGAGTTGACTTCGACGAGACGTTCAGTCCAGTCGTCAAGCCGGCCACAGTACGAACCGTGCTATGCCTAGCACTGTCTCGCGCCTGGCCGATTCATCAACTGGACATCAAGAACGCCTTCCTTCATGGTACTCTCTTTGAGACTGTTTACTGCGCTCAGCCTTCCGGATTTGAGGACACAACTCACCCCAACTTCGTCTGTCGCCTGAACAAGTCCCTCTACTCTATGGACTTAAAACAGGCGCCCGTGCGTGGTACAGTCGGTTCGCTGCATACCTACTGTCCCTGGGATTTGTGGAGGCCAAGTCTGACAACCTCGCTGTCGTTTTTCGGCGCGGCTCGGACATGATCTACCTGCTGCTCTACGTCGACGACATCGTTCTTACGGCATCCTCCACCAGCCTTCTCCAGCGCACCATTGCTGCTCTTCAGGCTGAGTTCGCCATGAAGGACCTGGGTGCGCTTCACCACTTCCTGGGGATGCATGTTCAGCGCCACGACTCCGGCTTGTTCCTTTCCCAGCGCCAGTACATGCTGGAGATCCTGGACCGCGCTGGGATGGCCGAGTGCAAGCCCTCCTCCACGCCTGTGAATGTCAACCCGAAGCTGCCTGCCGACGGACCGCCTGTTCAGGATCCTTCTGACTACCGCAGCCTCGCCGGCGCCCTCCAGTGGCTGACGTTCACACGCCCCGACATCTCCTACGCCGTCCAGCAGGTGTGCCTCCATATGCACGACCCCCGGGAGCCTCATCTCGCCGCACTCAAACGCATCCTGCGGTATGTGCGCGGGACATTGGATCTGGGTCTTCTTCTCCAGCCGTCTGCCAGTGGAGACTTGACTGTCTATTCCGATGCTGATTGGGCCGGCTGCCCCGACTCCCGGCGTTCCACTTCTGGCTACGCCGTGTTCCTCGGAGACAATCTCGTCTCCTGGTCCTCCAAGCGGCAGAGCACGGTGTCCCGATCCAGTGCTGAAGCAGAGTATCGTGCCGTGGCCAATGGCGTGGCCGAGGCCACTTGGCTTCGACAGCTGCTGTCCGAGCTGCATGCTCCTCCTCGCCGCGCGACACTCGTCTACTGCGACAACGTCAGCGCCGTCTACATGTCCTCCAACCCCGTCCAACACCAACGCACCAAGCACATTGAGATTGATCTCCACTTTGTGCGTGAACGCGTTGCCATTGGTGATGTTCGTGTTCTGCATGTTCCGACATCTGCTCAGTACGCCGACATCTTCACCAAAGGGTTACCTTCCTCTCTGTTTCAGGAGTTTAGGTCCAGTCTGAATATTCGAAGCATCGATGTTCCGACTGCGGGGGCGTGTTAGCAAGAGGTTTAGGGTAATGGTCATAGGCCCATTGGGCCCATGGTGTGCTGGCGCACAGACCATGTTGGTTTGGTGCGCCGCCCCCCTTGATAGGATAGACGACAGGGATTCCCGTATTGGTTTTGTTTCTATAAGCCATAGGGTTCCCTGCCTATATATGTACACCCTTTGTACTCCTATCAATCAATCCATTATTTCCCTGTATTGTGTATTGCTTACACATAGCTTGGTGCATAAAGCACCTTTCTAAATAAGTGATGGATAATACTTGTTCCAGGTATCAGACATCAGTTGCTTCAAAGTTTCCGCTTTTTATATCTCAGGTAATGGCGATAGCAATTTCTGTTCTTGGATCCATCAAGTGTGTGGGAATCCTATTTTGTCACTTGTTCTTTTCTTGTCACAGGATGGAACAAACGGAGCTGTGAAAAAGAAAGCTTTGGATTATAAACAAATAACATATATGCAGGTGCAGAAATAAATATTCTGTTGGCTTTTAGAGCTCTTTAATGCTTATTTACCTAATGCTACAGAACACAAATCATTGCATTCTTGTAGTATTCGAAGCACAACTGGTAATACATTGTCACAGAGAGATGATGATCATATTAGGAGTAATAGAATCCTTTACATATTCAGCACTAGACTCCTTTTCCTATTCCATCACATGTTCTATATATTACCCCTTGGGCTGTTCAAATACAGTTTGTTCTATTCATAATAGTTCACTTGTGGAATTTTAATAGCTCTGAATCTCTGATGGAGAAAACCCTTGCATTATTTTGGAAGAATTAGGGTTTGACACTTGTGTGGATCTCAAGTAGGGTGATGCCACGAAATACAGTATAGTGACCAAAAGTCCTCTGATATCTATTTTCACTGAGCTAAATGAGAATGAAATTAAATGGCCTTGTTGGTGTTACAATTAATTACTCTACAGCTGTAATCTCCTAGTTCACTGTGCAGCCTCCTGGCTGACCAGGCCCTTTGGGCTCCCCTCTCTTCTCTATATATGTAACTCTCCTGTATACATGGATTAATCAATCTAAGCCTATTGGGCTCATTGTCCAATAGTTGGAAACAAATGATAATTGACAGAATATCAAATTCAAATCGTATAGTGAATTTGGATGGTAGTATGTTTTTCCCCTTCAATCATTCAATTGATTTCTAATCAAAGCAGTAATTGATTCATTTAGCTAAGACTTTATGTGGTCTTTATGCTTTCTATATGTTGTACACATCCTGTCTCTTATACACATCTAGATGTGTATAACTGAAAGGCCAGGAGAATTGACAGCATATTACAAGATTGCTAGTAAGTGCTTTAACTGATGCATGGTGTGGTTAAGGGTTTTATGTGGTTCCTAACACTTGCATTTTTTCAGAACATTATAAGTGGGCCTTGGATCAGCTGTTCATTAAACATAACTTTGCTCGAGTAATCATTCTAGAAGGTCTGACATCTACCTTGATCCTTTGGCCATTTTGTTATTATATATTTTCGTTTTCCAACACATTTTGTGATTTTGTTAATAGATGACATGGAGATTGCCCCGGATTTTTTTGACTACTTTGAGGCTGCAGCTAAATTACTTGATAACGACAAGTATGTTACATTATTATGCTTTCTACATGAAAATCTGAGGAAATCAATATATAATTTCTCTAATCACTCTCCTTCGTTCTAATCAATGTGGCATGGAAGGACGATTATGGCTGTTTCTTCTTGGAATGACAATGGGCAAAAACAGTTTGTTAACGACCCAAGTTAGTACTATAATAGTCCTTTCAGATTCCTTTCTCTATATAGAGGGAATGCTACTCACTTTGCTATGCTACATTTTGCAGAAGCACTGTACCGCTCGGATTTCTTTCCGGGGCTTGGATGGATGTTAACAAAGTCCACTTGGATTGAACTGTCACCAAAGTGGCCTAAAGCATATCCTTACTGTTGTCTAGACAGTTTTTAATACTATATATAACATATGCTATTTCTGCACCTTTTATCATCTTATTCTTCCTTGACAAGATTTTACTTATTGGGATGATTGGGTGAGGCTAAAGGAGGTACATGGAAATCGGCAATTTGTACGCCCGGAAATCTGTAGAACATACAATTTTGGCAAACATGTACGTTGGCTATTGTTCCTCATTTTTTCTTTAATTAAAATGCTGGCAGTTGCAGTTGGAATAGACATAGCAATCACCAGTACCAAGTTTCTTCATGGGATACAGACAAATGGTTAACAGTCAAAAGTGAATCTGCAGTGGCAAGCCCCACATTTCTTCATGCAACAGAAACCAACGGATAACAATTTCTTGTTGGATCCATTAAATTGTGACGGTCTCACATTTACACTTTGGTATTATGCTTTCTTTGCAGGGATCAAGCATGGGACAATTCTTCGAGCAATATTTGGAGCCTATCAAGTTAAATGATGTTCATGTATGCAAAGTTTTCCATATTGTTCATTGTACTCCTGTTACAAGCTACTTGCTGAAATTTACCTGTTCCATATTCTTGGCCACAGATTGACTGGAATTCTGAGGATCTGAGCTACCTTGGGGAGGTAAGAACTAATTTGGAATTTTAAGGCTGCCATCCACATAAGAAAGTGCCTAATCATTTTTTTGCGATACTTTAAGGATAAATTTTTAACCAAATTTGGAAAAGAGGTGGCTAGTGCCATGCCTCTCCATGGATCGGATGCTGTGTTGAAAGCCCATAACATGGCTGCGGATGTAAGGATCCAATACAATGATCAGGAAGACTTTGAAAGGATAGCTCGTCAGTTCGGAATATTTGAAGAATGGAAGGTCAATTCTTAATCCAAATCTAAATAATTTTCTCAATTATGTGAAGCAACGGTTGTTCATATTATTTAGAGGTAGTTCTTTGCTCTGTTAGCAATTGCCGATTTGGATTTGGAAAGTGGTAGTGTATCTTGATTTTTTTTTGGGAAAAAATTCCAGGATGGCATCCCAAGAACAGCTTACAAAGGAGTGGTGGTCTTCCGATACAACAGCAGTCCAAGGCGAATATTTCTCGTCAGTGCAGATTCTCTTCGTCAGCTTGGGGTGTAGTGTTGAGAAGGTAAATTTCACCATGAAGCCAGTGGTGAACCTTTCTTTTATCAAAGTTTGAAATGGCAATGTTGGAGGATGCATTTATTGATTTCTGCCAGCATAGAGCAACCAGGATACATGGCAAAGAAATTTTGGGAGAAGCGATTGTCTTGGACCAAGGTACTGAGTAATAGAAGCATGGGCTTGGTTTATTGGAACATTTGCAAGATCAATACAGAGTATTTTTGTTCCTGAATTGGTAAATGTTTAGTTAGCAAGGCACATTTATCCTGGAGTGTATTTAGGGTTCACACGATGCTGTTGTATACACACATAGGAGAGCAGCTTACTAGCTGACCTGACATACTCAATCTTTATTAGGGTAAAAGAAAGGTGATTTTTATGACTGAAAATTTTCATGTGATGCTTCTTTGCTCTTGGATCTTGGTGTGGAGTCGTCCAAGTCCCCGTGCATCTTGGAATCAAGGACGGTGGATGGATATCCAATCCAGTTTTGCTCTTGCTGTAGCAGCAGCTTACTATCTTGTTTTACTTTTGCTGCCGAGTTGTCGATTGATAACGAACGGTTTTTTTAGTAGAATGAGTGGATGGTTTCGTGTTACGATGCTGTAGCAGAGATTTACTTATAGACAGTTAACCTTGTGATGTTTATTATATATTATTTTTCAATTTTGAGGTTTGTGAAGTTGGGAAGGAGTTTACCCTGATCCTCCCAAATGCATGAAATTGGTTTCCCTGGGTTTGAGTGGGGATTCGAGCAGGATGGCTATCCATCGCGCGCGTGATTTGGAACAATCTGTCGACCACCGTGCCCGCCATTCGCCAACAGGTGGGCCCATCCACGCCCTTCTTCTTCCTCGGACCTCCTGCGCCGCCGTCGGTCACCGGTTAGGGTTTGGGGTTGCCGGGGTGGGCTTCTTCGGCAAGGCACGAGTATAGAGGGAAGGCCGTGGGTGGAAGGTAGCGGGCGGTGGAGGTGGATCGTGGGCGGGGCGGCGGGAGATAACTGGTGGTGGGTGGTGGAGGAGGCGAGGGTGCCGGCGAGGTGTCTTGGCGAGCTTCAGTGAGGGCGTGTGTCGGCGGCGGATTCGACAGCCGAAGCCACTAGAGACGGTGAAGGAGGGTGGTGCTGGGGGCGAGGAGAGAGAAGACAAGGAGAGAGAAGACAGTGAGATCTTATCGGGTTAGTGCGGCGGTGGGGGCGGATTCGGCGGCGGTAGCTGCCGGAGACGGAGGAGGTTGGCAGTGCGGGGACAGCGCTGAGGAAGAGCCGCGGGCTGTATTGCTCGTGGGCTGTGTTTCTCATGGGCCGCGCCTTCGGGTGACGCGGCGACGGGTGTCGCGCGCGTCTCACTAACGCACCCGAATTCGAGATAGACCACATAAAATCCCTGTTGGGTCAAATTCATAGATTTTTTTAATGCCGAGTATCCGAATAATACGGTAGAGTTATTTAGTGCAAATGGAGGCAAGAATTAGCAATTTAAATCACATGAAATAATAAAATAAATATATACTCCCTCCGTCCCACAATATAAGCATTTGTTGACTTTTAGACATCACGTTTGACCATCCATCTTATTCAAAAAAATTTATAAAAATATAAAACAAATAAGTAAGTATACCTAGTGATAAACCAAGTCATACCAAAATAAATAATATATTCACAAAATTTTTAAATAAAACGGATGGTCAAATGTGATACACGAAAATCGAAAAGTGCTTATATTGTGGGACAGTGGGAGTATACAAGGAAATAAAGAATAAAAAAAGGAGAGAAGAAAATGCTCGCGGGGGAAACTGTTGGGCCGCAAAAGCTCAGGTGCGGCACGCCAGAACGCGCCGGTCTGGACGCTAGCGGCCCAACTAACGGCCCGTGCGGGAAACTAGGAACTGCGGCCTGGTGGTCTTGTCGTCCCCGACTCCGGCGACTCCGCGGCTGCGCACTTCCAAGTTCCTTCCAACTACGCCGCCGCCCGAGCCCGAGCGAAGCTGCCGAACAAGCAAGCGTGCCTCCTTTGCCGCCTCCTTCGCTCGACCAGATGGACGGCCGCGTGAAGGTGGTGGGGCAGGTGGAGCGGGTGGACGGAGCGTCGCTGACCTACGCGGAGTTCGTCGACCGCTTCATGGCGCCCAACCGCCCCGTAGTCCTCACGGGGCTCACCGCGTCCTGGCGGGCCCGCGAGGACTGGACGCTCCCCGGACCCGGCGACTAAATTTTTGCTAAACATTTTATGGTAATAGTATAGTATCTTTTCCACGATGACTGCAATAGTTGTTTCAATATGTTGTGCTGATATGTATGCGCACTGATTTTATTCCTTCCTTTTTTTTGCATAACTCAAACTCATTATTTAGTAATGGGCTACTCAAACTCATTATTTAGTAATTGGCTAGCTGAAAGTTTCCATTCCAACTGTTGCTAATTGTCTTCATCCACATACAAGTACTAAAGACCAAATTATTTTCTTATTTTAACTATATGGATTTCACCATAACTTCCGTGCTGTGCAATCGAGGCTCAGTTTTAAAAACACAATGTGCATACCTATGCTTACAAGATTGAATAATCCTTCAATAGCTCAGTAGTAGAATGCAGACAATGTCTCTTTTTCTTTTTCCAACTAATGTTCTATTTCTCCTGCAACAGCAACATGGTTGTAACTACTTTTTATCTCAACTTTCAGGAGTACCCTGATTATATTGCATATACCACACCAACATTCTTTGTTGATGATTGGCTCAATATGTATCTTGACAGTCACCCTATACATAGAGATTCTGACATTGCCAATCACAAAAATGAAATAAACTGTTCGGACTATCGGTTTGTTTACATGGGTGCAAAAGGTATTACAATGTTTCTTTTGCATCTGTTTCTTACACGTCTACCATTGTGAAATCCCGTGGTTCTGCACACAAGTTACCATGTCTTACATCATAATTATCTCCACACGTAATTATGCTTGAGTTTTGATCTGCAGGAACCTGGACTCCTTTGCATGCTGATGTTTTTAGGTCATACAGCTGGTCAGCAAATGTTTGTGGGAGAAAACAATGGCTGTTTCTACCACCATCACAAAGTCATCGTATATTTGATAGGTAAAAAAAGGTTGATTTTGGTATTTCTTTTTGTTTGTTGTTAGGTAAAACTGACTTTAGCAACACTGGTTAATGGTAAAATGAAAACATACCAAGTAAGCCCAACAGGTTAGTTAATGGAAATTAACTATTAAAGCATCATTGCAACTTTTTCATAGAACTTTTGTGTTTTCTAAAAGACATAATACACAATGCAAAAATGTTCCTTATCTTCTGTTTTCTGTCGCAGTACTTTCTGTTGGTACTTGATCAGTGGTTGTTAATTGTGCCTTGTAGGTACATGAGATCCTCGGTCTATAACTTAAAAGATGATGTTTCTGAAAAGCAGTTTCCTGAATTCAAAAAGGTCTCTCCCTCTTTAAACCCTGGTAAAATGTCCTTAGGATAGTTTCTTTTCTGAAAGGTAATTTTATAAAATTTCTTTTGTAGACTGAATGGCTAGAGTGCATTCAGGAGCAGAATGAAATCATATTTGTTCCCAGTGGATGGTATCACCAAGTCCATAACCTGGTAAATTTCCCCACATTTGCAACATAACTGCATGTTTATCATTTGTTGTTTTATCTGCAATGTACTGATTGGGTGTAATGCAAGTAAAATATATTTTCCACATCGGATGAAATAGGGACCAAATAGTATAAGTTGAAACTATCAATTATGCCCTTCGGATCAGATTTGGTTGTTAACACTTAATATTATAATTTTACTGGACGTCTATAAAATATCCCTACCCATTTTACATGCATCTTCCACCTCACAGTGACAAAGTGACTTGTAATATGCATTCATCAAGTTTTTATCCAACATTTGTATTTGAGTTCTCAGTCTCTTACTTTTTTATCCAACATCAAGTTTTTTTTCAAAAGAAAAAAAGATCAGCTAATCATGATAAATTGCCAAACTATGAGATATGCATTTAACTCTTTAACTCCTATTTATAAAATGATCCTTGAAACAACATAGGCACCACATCTTTGTGCATACTGTGCATCCATGCTGTGGTTGGTGCTGGGCCCATGTCCATGGAAGAACTTTGAATTGTTTGAGTTTGCTCCCTGTGGCATGCAAATTGACGCAACGCAATGGCTAATCAATCGGAAGAACATTTTACGCCCAACAAGGCAACAACTACACTATAGTTAGCTAGATCATATTAGAAGTTTTATCATTTAACCCCAGTGTAGCTCAACCTGAATAATATTCAAATGGCAGTGCACCCATTAATTTATATCTTGAAGTTCTTGGGTTTTCCCAGTACAATTTTGTTTAAAGAATCACGCCATTTACCATTAGCATACTACTAGCTGTTATACTCATGTGCTTTTCCCCCTTTATGGGGAACTACTACAGGAGGATACTATATCTATAAACCATAATTGGTTTAATGCCTACAACCTACGCTGGGTGGTGAGTACTTTGTTTCTGTGAAGTAAGTTGTAGAATAATAAGATTACATTCTCGCTAATACTTGGCACATTTAGTGGAACTTGCTTTATGAAGACTACAAAGTCGCAAAAGAATATATTGAAGACATTCGAGATATATGTGATGATTTTGAAGGGCTTTGTCAACGGAACTTGGCAGCTAATACAGGTACTGCTCCAGTGTGTGGAGTAATCACATGAACAAGAAAATGCCTTTTTCGTACTTTCTCTGATAACATCCTGTTTGATCTATTTTCAGGCATGAACTTCTATGATTTCTTCGTTTTCATAGTGCGGTTTGCTTTAGCCAATGTAATTGAGATTTACCATCTTCAGCAGCCAGAGTTTGCTACAATTTTAACAGAAACTGCACAACAGTTTGTCTATAATCTGACATCAATTCGCAGTGTTGCATCAAAAATGACAACTACAGAGGCTTTCACTACTGAGAATCTTCGTAATATCTCGGAAGATAACCGTAGTGCTTTCTCCAATGTCAAACAAATATTAGAAGAGGAGAGTTTCAGAAGGCTATCGATGGCATTGTCAAAGGCATATGAACACATAGACAGAGGGCAAAGAAATTGTCCCAAATCTTGTACTTCATATCCAAAGGGCTGTTTGTCAGTGATCTGCTTGAATTCTGATTGTAATGTTGTCGAATACATTACTTCTTTGATCGATGAAGTTTGCGTACCTGCGGATTTGGTGACACTAATTGATACTGCTCTCTCTGATGGATAGATTTTTAGTGCACCTAGCATGGGAAGCTTGTACTTGCATAATCCTGATCTATGAGATCTGATGGGTACTTGATCACCAATGGATTTTCAGTCTGTGAAATGGAAGGACAATTGTGCATTACATACGTATTGGTTATCTTTAGCTCTTTGCTATGCTTACGTTTCGTGATAGCATCCAAACTCGGGAAGTTTTCTGATGTAACATTTTGCATAGCAGTGGAAGGTAAATAGATTTCAACCTTTCATGGCAATTGGACTGGTAAATTCTTCCATGTAGAAGAGTGTCACTTTGGAACTAATTATTGGTCAAATCACACACCTGCTGAGAATTGCATTCAAGTTGGGTGGACAAATTACTGCTTACATATTCAGATGATTACCACATATTTTACTATATTCAACCTGCAATACATGGTAAAGTTGCAAATGATATGTAAATACTAATTATTTTTTTCCATCATTGCTATTTAAGATTTCATTTGCTAATCAGTGATTACTTTTGTTTGCTTTCTCTGTTCCAGCAGACAGTTGGAGAACCTTGAGAACATAGTTAAGAGTAATTTTGTACGAGCCAATCAAGACTTAAACGAGTCTTCAGCTATGCTTGTAAGATTTTCTGTACTATAATCTGATAAATTGTTTGTAAATGACTGTTTGCTTAACCGCAGCTTAAGTAAAAGAATCCAGTCTTGATCATCTCTGTATTATAATGTTTAATTTATTTTAAATTTTGCTTATCCTAAGGAGCAATATGAATAGAAAATATGTCCCCATGAGGTAGTGAGTAGCGGTTTGCTTCCTAAAAGGATTCTGGCTGTACCTTTGCTTGTGAATTGTTTGTTGTTTTCTCGGGAAAACTAAATGGCTTATGATCCTTGTAAACATTCTTTGAAAGAATATATGTTTAAAAATAATTATGCAACGGGTTAGAATTATACGCAACATATGACGTGAAAATGGTCTGACGATTGGTCCAAGAATTTTGGAGATGCAATTTGTTTTGGAATTTTTAGTGTTTTTTTTTACAAACTAGAAGGACAAGATGGTAGCTGTGTACGTAAACAATGAAGTGTTATCTGTCAATTATCTAACCAATAATTACATATTATTCTAATTTTATCATGCTACTCTGCTATGATACCACTGTGCCAACAAGAGATGGTGTGGAGGAGGCGAGGAGCTGAAACAAATTTATACAAAAAATTGCTCTTCCCCAAATTAGTAACTTGATGTCCGCATACCAACCCGTGGTTTGACCGGCTCATTTAAGCCATGGTCAACTGACCTTATGTTAGCTTGATGCATAGCAGATGGTAGATCAGTGCCTGATGATGATCTTGTTTGGCAATTTGGGGTAAGAAGGACTTGCTCACTGGCGTGATGGTAATCAATCTACTCTGCCTCACACGAATTCTAACTCGGTACCTCACTTTGAGCCTGGTAATTTCAGCATCTTGTTTGATGCATGAAAACTTTGCATGGATGGATCAAAGAAGTGTTGTCCAGTGCTCCACACCTTGTTGTGAGGATGAAATGGCGTGCCATGTACCGAGTAAATAAGTTGCATGAATTATCAAGAAATGCATGAGTAGGTCGTTTAAGTCGTTTTATATTCGTTTGGAATGTTCCTCTTGGCTCGTTCTGGCATGTACCTGACTGGAACGAAACCTTGTCTAGTGACTATGTGACACTGCAGCCTGTGCCGATGGCTGCACTGGCGCAAGCACATCAAATTATTGCCTGTCAGGTGCTCAGATCCATTTGGGGACTATAAGCAGCGGCAGCAGCAAAATGACCATCCCTCGGTGAGCCAGCAAGTGTGCTCGGTTTCCACTGCCACTGTTGCTCCTGTCTCCACTCTTGGCATTGCCATCCCCATTCACCTTTACAGCGCGGTAGCGCCATACCGTGCGTCTGTCTGCTGGATAGCTGACCGTTGCTGGAGTCCTATGATATGCACTGTTCTGTTTTACCAGACATGCTGGAGCAGAAGAACAGGAGGATGGAGCAACTCAGGTCTCTCCATTGGGCAAGCGTTGATGGCTGCAACTGCAAGTGATCGACCTAGGAGCGACAGCAGCATCTTCTTGGTTTCGCTGACAGGTGCGTACGTCGTCAACTATGCTTTGACCTGCATACTACTGTTAGTCTCACTTTCACGCAACCTAAGATCGATGCAGCGCTCTAATCAAGGCACTAAGTCGCGTTATCCTCCCCAGCCCCACCAGTTTACGCCATTACAACGTGCATGGCTGTTGTTGCACCAAACTCTTTCGCCTGCTGCTCATTATCCACCACCACCTGTTAATGGATGCATGCCGACGTGGCTGCCGCTTCTGTTGCCTGTAATAATTATTAACCTAATGGAAGCAGGGGTGTAATGGCATGCTTAAATTTCCCTGTCGACAGGCAGGAGTTCGTTGCAATGTGTAATTGCCTGCAATTGCAGCAGCTACCCATGCCCATGCCCATCCCGTGTTACTAGCTCCCACACGCTGCTACTTCCAACAGCAAGGGACAAATTGGTTTTCCTGCAAGCCTGAAGAGAGCTGCTATGGCCAGTGGCAGAGAAAGTAAATGGACTCAATGGCCCTCACTTCTTTGGCCTTGTTTAGATGTTGAATTTGGGAGTGTGAATTTGGGAGTATGATGTCACTTCGTAATCATTGCGTCACTGTAGCATTTCGTTTGTATGTGCGAAAAATTGTCTAAAAATTGATTAATTAGACTTAAAATGTTCGTCTCGCAGAGTACAACAAAACTGTGCAATTAGTTTTTGATTTCATCTACATTTAGTACTCCATATATGTTATGATATTTTGATGTAATGGGGAATCTTTTTTTTGCATAGTGAATTTGGGAGTTCCTTTTTTGAACTGCCTTTGCTTGGCTTGGCGATTGCACGCGGCTGCCATGCCATCCACTCTTTTCTGCTTTCGGTGCCTGGCCGTGTGCGTTCCTCCTGAGTACGAGTAGATTCTACTGTGGTAGGAGCAGTGAATTGGAGTAGAGCGGCCGGCCGGCGAGGTGGTCCCGGTGATCTGAGTATAAGGTTGGGGAAAATGCATGGGTGGATTAGATGCTTGTGCTTTACTGCAACATGGATGATGTAACTTGGACGTGAAGGAAGGGACAAATGCCTTGGGAGGGAAAAGAAACAAAAGGGAAACTATATCTATATACTCCCTATATATCACCTCTCCAGTAGACTCTAGATTCTAGTAGAGAATAGAGATTAGTGCAGAGCATGGCATTCCCCTAAATCCCGTCGTCTCGTGGGTTTCTTAATTATTCTGTTTTCACTCTCCTAATGCGCGATCGGTTTGTTTCCCAAGGCGTTTGATTGCTTCTTGCTAGAGATGTTAGCTCGCTTATGATTTAACCTTTTCGAGGCGTTTGATTGCTTCAGTGTTGGTGCAAGGTTTTACATATGTGTGACTGTTGCTTAACGTTGAAGCTTCATCTGACATAGAGTATGTTTTTGTTTCTCTTGTTTCCTAAAATCTAATGATGTTTCTTTTCTGTGTCTCCTCTTAACCGTTGGGGACGACTTGGAGTCAAACCCAAGGAAGGAAGAGCATGAGCAAACTGGCGAGGCAAAGAGAGTAAACTAAGGCCTGCTTGTTGATAGAAAATGCAATGCAATGCAATGTATATACTGCTGCTAGCTTGGCTACATTGTTGAGGGGCTTTTACATTACAACTCGATCATCACTACCTGATGAACTCTAGTTTTGCACTGGCCTTCCTGACCCTTCCTTCACTTCACCGTACCCTCTGTTTAATTTAGACCACCAAAGAGAAAGAGAAAGATAAAGAGAAAGAGAAAAGAAACAAAAACCAAGAAATTACATGATGGATCGGATTCCCCCTTTTGAGAAATTAATTAACCTTTCGCAAGAAAAAGAAAAGACCAAGAAAGATTGACGTACAGGGAAACTAAACCAAAAAATGTATCATCCATCCAGCTGTTCCTCGATCGATTCCCTTGCAACAACGACCACGAACGGCCGGCGTGCTGCTACGTGCACCTGACGTTCCTCCCCGGCCCGCCGTAGTAGAAGTAGTTGCCCCAGACGGCGTTGACGCCTCCCTGGATGTCGTAGCAGTTCGGGTGGTCGGCGGTGACGTGGAAGCCACCGCCGGCGGCGAGCGGCACGAGGCTGTTGTCCCAGTCCACCACCTCCAGGTTCCGGAAGTAGGAGGCGCGGCCGAAGCCCTCGCCGGCGAAGTGTCCGCTGCCCATCTGCGTGGCCGTGTGCGCCCCCGACGCGCGCGTGTTCACCACCTCGCCGCCGAACTGCACCATGCTCGCGTGCGACGCCAGGTGGCTGAACAGCAGCGACGGCCAGTACCCCACCAGCTCGCCCGACCCGAACTCCAGCCACCAGTTGCCGTGGTTAGGGTCCTGCATGCGTTTTTATTTAATTATTTTCAGTCAGGTTTTCCAAATCGAATGAAGAAAAAGAAAATACAAAAGAAAAGTCAGCTCTACCACTCGATCCATCCACTGGTCGTAGTACTCATTTGTATTCTAGAGGTACGTTACACGACGTGAAAAGCCGTGCACTTGAAAGAAAGAAAAGCCGAAAGGAGCAAGACAGTGCAATGATGTGAGTGGTGTGGCGCTGCCTGCCGCCGTGGTTTGCAGCAGGCCGGGGAGTAATTGCAATTCATTCAGCAGCAACGATTGAAGCAAAAGCACAGACCTTCCAGACGAGGAGGCTGATGTCGAACTGCCCGGCGTCGTAGGCGGAGGTGGGCGAGATGGCGGCGCCCATGGCGATGCGGCTGTTGGTCTGGATGAACCCCGAGCAGAGGAGGTTGTAGCACCCCGTGGTCTGGTAGGCGTCCGTGGTCCAGTAGGTGAAGAAGCGGGGGGATCCGTCGCCGTAGAGCTGCGGGCTGACCTGCCACCCGGCCTCGATGGTGTTGAGGTCGTCGCCGAAGGAGCCCGCGATCACCCACATCTGCGACAGGCTGAACTCCGACGCCGTGCTCACCTTGGGCGCCCACACGTTGATGCTCGCCTTCGCGCCGTAGTACTCGTCGCCGGCCACGTAACCCACCGCGTGCTGCAAATTGTTAAGACCATTAATTAATTGCTCATCGTTAGTTAGTTAGTTCATGTTGTAATGTAATGCTCCACGAGCCATCAATCTAATAATCCACGAGAGTTTAATGATTTCAGGCGGTTGTAACTGCGGGATTGCACGTTCCGATCCTACTAGGATCTTTCTCCGGCTTGTAGCGCTTGTCAGCTAGCTAGCTACTCGATCTGATGCCGCTGCTTGCCAATGCTACGGACCCAGAACGTAACTGCCCCACCAACCAACCAAACCAAAGATGTTGGCCCATGCAATGGCACGCGTGCATGGCGCCGCCAGCCAAGAATGAAGAAGAATCCAGAGCAAGAGGTCGAGGAACGGACCTCGTGGCCGCCGGCGACGGAGTCGCGGCGCACCCTGGCGGAGGGCGCCCGGCCGAAGCGCCGGACGGAGCTGGCGCGGAGCACGTCGGCCTCCGTGGTCCGCCTGATGGGCACGGACCCCTCCGGGCACGACTCCCCGGACGCCGCCCACAGCTGCACGCCGGCGCCCGCGGTGGTGTCATTGGGGTGGCGGCGGCGCTGGTGCCCCTTGGGCCTCACCGGCGGCGGCTCCAATGGCCTCTGGCCGCGCAGCCTCGGGTGGTCGAACGCCGGCTGCAGGTGCGCCGCCACGCAGTCGATCAGGTCGCCGTCGGGGCTCTGGAGACACCGAGAGCAGACCAAGCTTGCAATGTCAGTGCCATTGCACACAGACACAGAGAAATCAAATCAAGAGCAGAGATACGGTGCACGCACGCACGTGCCTGGATGGTCCGGAGCGCCGGCTTGTTGAGGCGCCTCAGCAGCGCCTGCACCCTCCTATACCGCCGGAGCTCCTCGCCGGGCCGGAACCGCCGGGTCTCGTTCGCCGCCGCCGCCGCAGGGTCGGCGCCGGCCCAGCCGCTGGCAAGGAGCGCCACGAGCACGAGGACCAGGAGGCGGGCACCAGAACGAGACCTCCACGAGGCGGCCATATCACTGCGGGGTCCTGACTGGCCTCCTGTGGAATCTTCTGCAGAGTGGCTTCTCCTTCTCGCTGCAGCTGGCGATACGCTTCTCCCGGGCCGGCGGAGGAGAAGAATACATTGGCCGGGCTGCCTCTGGCTTCTTTGCTGGTGCGCGCCGCTTGCCTGCTTTGCTTGCTTGGGATCGAGTTGGTGTCGCTGCTGCTGCTGCTACCAAAAATCTGGCTGGACGGAGCGCCGGCCGGCCGGCCGGCCGGTAGCGCGGCTCTGACTGAACTATGAAGTGAGAACAGGCGGAGGCCGGTGTCGTGTTGCTTTGGGCGGCAAAGAAAGACGAAGACGAAGAAGCTAGCCGCACTCGTCCTCCCTGTACGCAAAGATCTCTGCTTCCAAGCAAGGCTCCCCAGGTGACCACCACACCACTACATATCACTCTGCCAGCTAGGTGTGATCATGGCGATTAGAGAGAGAGAGAGAGAGAGAGAGAGAGTGTGTGCGCGGTGCAGTGCAGTTAACTATGGGGTCCGGGCCGGGGCCGACAAAGCATGAGGCTTTGCAGCATGAAGCAATTGAGTTGAGAGAGGAGGCTGGAGGCCCGGAGGAATAATTTACTCGGGTGTCTCGGTTGCTTTTGGGAAAGGCAGGCCGCCGGGGCGCCCTGCCCAACCCAACCCATGCTTCACTGCCTCGGCCTGGCAATGGAGTGCTGCTGGCCTGCTGCGGGGGCGGCTGCGCGAGCGCGACGCAATGAGTGGTACCAGCACAAGGCATCATGGCGCCTGCTTAGTTTGATTGGGGACGGAGAAGAACGGGCGTTTTGCAAGGAAAAACATGGCCTTCTCCTCATCAGTAAACTCATGTCTGTGTGTTGTTTGTGTTGTGTCCTCTCTATATGCTTTGTATCATCCTCCAACCCAATGCAACCAAAGGCCGGTTAAAGATCGAGACAGCAGGCATCAAGCAACAAAGTAGCAGTGTGGTCTCATCACCTCGTCTCGTCATCATACGCCGGGATACTTACGGGATGAGTATGTAGGCCAAAGTGGGCATACGCTTTGACTAGTGGTGGTATTTGGCACATCTGAATGTATTCCACTTTTGGCTGCCCATTCCATTGGCATGAATTGATGAGGTGTCTGGTGAGCTTGTCCCCTGCGCGACTTCCCCTACCTAGCGAATCCGATGCCTAACATGCATGCATCTTTATTATTTCTGAGGTCGTCGACTCGTCGTTCATCGTAGACGTTAGATGCTTCACCAGTGTACATGTTTTTTTATTTTGCGGGTCAGTGTACATGTTATAGGACGTCCATGCATGTGTTTTATTAACAGGAGCAGCACGTACGACTGCAACTACATAATCGTTCCACAGGGTACTTGCCCGACATATCCGGATTTGCAGATAAAAGGAAAAAAATGCTATTTTCACCCTCTAAATATCATAAAAGTCTGGTTTTCAGC
The DNA here is from genome assembly GCA_900205405.1 of Echinochloa crus-galli. Classification (NCBI taxonomy): domain Eukaryota; kingdom Viridiplantae; phylum Streptophyta; class Magnoliopsida; order Poales; family Poaceae; genus Echinochloa; species Echinochloa crus-galli. The sequence continues at coordinate 1,139,850 of OAMR01000210.1, read as the reverse complement.
CTCTAACTATAAAACCAGGTATTGAACCTTAAGGGTCATCCAACTATAAAAAATGTCCACATTTGGACCTCCAGGCGGTTTTAAAAATGGTTTTCTGTTTTCTATATTTTAAATTTTTTGATTTAACATTTTAACCTAAAAAGTTCATAACTAATTTGTTTTAACTCAAAAGAATATGAAAATAGTATAATGTTTTTTTTCTAAAAAATGCAGTAGAATCTTAGTGTCTTAGTTGGAGTTATTTTGAGCTTATTTATTTATATTCCTACTATTTTATTGATTGTAGTCGTGCTTCGTATTTATTTAAATACAATGAACAAATTAGAGTAAATCATATTCAAATAACTCCAACCAAGACGCAAAGTGATAATCTATATTTTCACAAAAAAGGTATTGATTTCATATTTTCTGAGTTAAAATGAATTAGTTATGAATTTTTTAGATTAAACTAAAAAATAAAAAGTAGAAAAATAAAAATGTACCTTTGAAACCGTCGAAGGGTCCAGATATGTCCGGTTTCAATAGTTGGATGTCCCTTGATACCCGATTCTGTAGTTGGGGGTTGAAAATCAAACTTTTGCAATATTTGGAGGGTGGAAATATGACTTTTCCCTAAATAGAAAGCTTTCAAAAATAAACTCAGACCATTATTTTCTCTTTACGATATATCAAATGTTATGAAATTCATATACGTGAAATACTATTCTAGTGATTCAACTTTCAGACATAATACATGCATACAATTTGATTAGTTGTTGCTAAAAATTATCTTACAACGTTTGGCTACTTCAAATTCTAACTCGCACTACAAAAGTAAAAATGGGAGGAAGTACAATTGGTAACATACAAATATTGCTAGTTAACTAGTTTTAGAGGGTGTTTGGATCCATGGGTGACTAGAGACTAGAGACTAATTTTAGTCACAAGAGGGACTAAACTTCCAAACACCCTTGACTAAAGGGTGACTAAAACTAGTTTAGTCCCTAGTCATCCATTACCCAACTTTTACTGACTAAAATCCCCCTCTCTCTCCTCTAATTTATTGTATGGGCCTGCATCCCCTAGATATTGCTACCGCAGGAGAGAGAAGAGGGGCCTAGCACGTGCAGTACGTGACGCGTGGGGGGAGAGAGAAGGGGAGGGAAAGAGAGAGAAGGAGAGGTACTGATTTAAATGCTCTTTAGTCCACCTTCCAAACAGGGGGTGACTAGAACTTTTTAGTCTGACTAAACTTTAGTCAGGTGACTAAAGGATCCAAACATCCTCTTAGCAACCGGGATTTTTAAGTTTCCGAAAAGGAGGCATCACAATACAGCCTAAAGGTGAAAGAGACACTAATTAACAAGGCCGCTTGAGCTTGGTTTGCATGAAGCCATGAAGAACTACATGTTCAGATAAGAAACAAGCAAGCAACAAATCCAAAATAAATCTGCTGTCATCTTCTCTCTCCCATATGCTTGCAGCTTGCTTGACCATTTTAAACCCGGTCAATATTCAGCCGCAGGTGTTCTCATTGGAGTCTGGGGGTGCAAAAAAAAGCAAGCTGAACCCTCAAGAGGCATTAGGCCTTCTCCAATGGTTGAGCTAGCACGCTAGCTTTAAGCACTCTAAGAGACAGCTCCTCCTATAATTTAGCTCTCAGTACCTAGCTCATAAGATGAATGATCCCACACGTCATCCTCACACAATCTTGATATACGTGTATGAGATTACCTCCTAAAGAAGAGCTAGCTCTTAACTTTTTGCACTGTTTACAGATTAAAAAATTTATGAGCTAGCCTATGAGCCAACCATTGGAGGTGGCCTTAGGCAAGCTATGCAAATGTGCAATGGGGGCAGAGGCCAGTGGCCTTGGCCTTGGCCTTTGAGGCCCGTTATTTTTTCTTTCTTTGAACTATTCTCTTCTTTTCATCCGCTCCCTTCACTTTATCACCTTCATTGGGTTGTGCACTGAGCATGCTTGCTTTGGCCAATGCTTGCTCCTCCCATATGGCTGTGGCCACTCTACGCATGAGAACTCTCCTTTGCTGTTCATCTGCAGCTACCTGCTGCTGCTTGGTCCTACATGGAATGGAATGAAACTCTGGGAGCAAGCATGGTCTCTGTGGTCCTCAGTCTCCATGCCCTTGCTACCTTTCACTGCTTCCTAGGCCCTCTACAAGACTCCTACATGCTCCAAGCTTGTTTTTTACACTACAACATGGGGGGTGAAAAAGGGTGCTTCTATTGTGTTTGTTTGCACTTGCAGAGCCAAAGGAATTTTCACCTCCATGACAGAATGTAACTTTTCGCGCGCGCCTAGTTTGCTGTGACAAGCGCGTGCATGGGACGGATGAACAGTGACTCACAGGTAGTAGAAATGGAGAAGCGTTCCCGGTGCCTCCTGTTTCAAACACATCTCGTCTCGCCCCGGGATCTGTTTGAGATTTGCACGTCGTGCCTCCTCTTGGTTTCAGATAAGGTTCAAAACTAAACCTCCCATGTGTGTCCTCGAAAAGAAAGACTTTTGCCCTCGCATGACTAATTTCAGAGAAGAGATATTTTTGAAGAAGAGTTAGTCCCCAAGCAATCTTGCAGCTGTGCCTTCCATCATCATAAACTGAGATGACCTGAATCCGCCAGTAGATCTTGTGCAGACATTACTTCAAAAAAAAAAATCTTGTGCAGACAGACTATAGCTACGTCACAGAGCCCTGAACCTGGTACGTAGCAAGAGTTTGTTTCTGTACTTTTGGCTGCATCATCAGAGTACACGCATGCATGGGCAGCCAGAGATCCTCACATCCATTTAATTTCAGCCTGCAGCTGATCTCTCTCGTAACCGTGCCACGAGAGCTTTACTGATGAGCTAGTATTCTATTTTTACCGCCCATCTTTTGGTAGTGTCCTGCCCTCATGTATAGCCGTGTCAGCCACTGATCCATTGCACTAATAACCAGCAGCCGCAGTAGTAATCATGCCATTTCATATATACTATGCAAAGCCCTTTGCAAAGGGACGGATCGACTTCTTTGAGCGGCTAACAGCGTGGGGCCGGCCGTATCTCACTGTCCTGGATTTTGAGAGCAGTTTTTTTTCTTCTTTATTTATGCTCGTAGCAGCGCTGTGCTGGTCATCAGTTGCATGCATGCTGCGCTTTATGGGCCGGTGTGGTGTGGTTTCAGAGTAAAGAACACGGGAGCCGGCAGCCGGCAGCGCTAAGCCTGATTAGCTGGGTTAATTATGTGCACTGGCTGCGGGTTTCAACCGTGTAATCTATGCGCCCACGCCGTGTCAGCTGGTACTGGTACTGGATGACGCAGCGCGCAGGCATGTGGCGTGGTAATGATGCACTCACGCCCTGGAAACATGGGGAGCCAGACATTCGTATGAACAGTATACGTGCTTTTATTTGCATCCAGGCTTCAACAATACGGAGTAGTACAGTAAGTACTATGTACTATATAATCAATCTAGTCTAGGGACTATAGCTATGGCTAAGTGCCTAAGTACAGTATGTATATGCTACCTTTATGTGTCTAGAAAATAAGAGTTTTTCTAGGCAAAGAAAATAAGAGTTAGTAACTGGTAAGGTAGCCATATATTGCTGGTTAGTGGTTACACACTCCCCTCCGCTCTAAACTACTTCTTTAAACTTGTTAAATTTTAAACAAATTTGATCTAAAACAAAGGTAAAAGAAACAACAATTTATAACCGATGGAGTATATAGGAATTCTGAATTTGGGGCACTAAAAGCGAATGATCGATCCTTCATTCATGATCCTGTAACTGAAAAAGCTCACATTCATCGCATGAATTTAGTACCGGACATAAAAGAGCCGGCACTAAGGTGGCATGGAGTCATTTTAATACCCGCTCTAAACTTAAAAGGCCCCCGAGCCATTTTAGTACCCGTTGGTAACCCCAGTTCGCATGAAATAATCGCGTGACTTGTGACTTAAGCGGTGTGCGAGCCTCCCTGTAACCGACACATTAGTGCCGGTCAGCATGTACTGGTTTTCACCGGTCAGAAAACCGGTACTATCAGGGTTTCCTAACCGGTACTGATGTGAGGGTCTCCTATATTGTGGCCACTAAAGATTTTCGCTCAATCTTGGCACGTGGCTCGGTCTTAAGCCAAAATATGATCCTTTCTCCACCCCAGCATGGTAACTACTTACTGAAGCAGCAAACGAGAGCATTACATTACATGATCGCTGCAGCGGTTTTTACATCACACTGTCGCTCTCTAGTCTCTAGGTTGGAAATGGTGACCGTCCACTGATTTTCCTTTTGGGTCATAAAGGGCTGCAGCTAGGTCATAGATTAGACAGGCCCATATGTTGTACAGCTAGATGCCGATTTAGCTTTCGACCGGGTGCACCATGGGTTCTATGCTCACAGGAAAGTGGGTCCGTTTACCCCTCCCTATTCCTGAATGATGCTGTTTTAGTGTATTTTTTTTGTATTTTCAACTGTTGTGAGGATTTACTCCAAATCAATAAAACAGCTGTCCTTTTTCCTCTTCTATTTGTGCCGTTTAAAACAATGGAGGCTCTCCATCTTGTGGCCACAAGGAATACATATAACCGATTTATTATTTTTAAAAATGTGATACAAGATTTGAACCTTGCTTGGTTGATGTCCACGGCCACAGAAAATGCTCATCCCCACTGTATAATTTTTTTTTGCGGGTAACACTGTATAATTGCTTCATACTCACTAGTTTCAAATTACTTAACATCAGCAAATCCTTTTTAAAATCGTCTCGCTTTTATTGGAAACCATCTTGTCCTAACCAAATTTCACCTAGTGACTGTCCATATGGTTCGAAGTTGGGTGCTTGCTTAATAAATTCACTTCCCCTGAGCCTTTGGTCCCTTATATAAAGGAGATGATATGTTTTTTTCCACAGTTTATTATCATGTTTTCTCCTAAGATTCCCTGCATTATCCTCCTTTTCCCCTCCGAAAGAGGAAAGCGCTAATCTTTTCTGGTGATGCACACAATCAATTGTATCATCGAGTGTGCTAGCTAAGCATGCAAGGCCCGGATGATAGATGCATGAAGCAGTCCGATGAAAAGACCACATGCATGATGACATCCCACCATCGGTGGCCACAAAAATCTGTACAAGTCAAAAACACGGGTAATCCGTGTGTCAGGCTCCGGCGTCCTCCTGGTGTGGCATGCCATCGACAGATCGACCTCGATCCCATGGCTCAACTTAATGGGGTTCGAAGAGGATTATACTTGTCTGATACCCTCGGCAGCTTAGCTGCGTATGTACTCGAGATAGATCGAGAACTTTGGTCAGTTTCTTTCACCCAGGCCAGCCGGCATCCGTGATCGATCCTTTTCCTGCTCTACATCTTCGTCTCTGATTACACTAATGTTTCAGTCGTCGATCGACAATGTTTCAGTCAGCTCCTTAGCCCTCCTTTTCATGGGCATTTCGATCGGTTCAGCGTTGCGTATAGGGATGAAAAGTTTCAAAATCTGGAAAAGTTCAGCCGGTCAATGCATGCCTTTCTTCTTCTTTTGACAGGGGCATGCCGGACTGCAGCAGGCCAGCAGGCCAAATGGCCAATGGTTGTACACAAGGACCGTAAATAAGATCGATTGTGCACGCCTCCTACTTGAAAGTTCGTTTGGTTTGGTGGGGATTGAAAAGAATTGCAGAGGATAGGGAATGATTAAATCCCCTCCAATCCTTGGGGAGGGGATTAACCCTGAAAAAGATTTTCATTTTCGAGTTGGCCTCTGCATTGCTCAAGAACGATCTTGCACTAAGCCAGCACGGGCACCTCCAAGACTAAGTCTTGCATATCCATCCTTAGTTCTCCACATACTGACATACATACGGTCTGTATGTCCAAATAATATAAATCATGCACCGTATGCCTTCAGTAAGACACAATCATCACACCCTTTGAATTGTACCACCTCCTCTCACATGAATAATACAACTATCTCCTTACCAGTGCTCATGTACATGCACAATCCTTCTGTAAAGCAGCTTGCTGGCACGCTAATGGCCGTGGCATGACATGGCGATGCAGAATTAGTGCTTCATAGTGGGTAGGTAGGCAACAATTAGAATGTTTTGTGGGGCTAAGCAAAAGAAAGACTGCATGGTCCCTTGGGCGCCCAACATGGCATCTTCTAGACGTACAGCTAGCTAACCTTGGAAAGACAGGGCAGTCATGTGTAGATGTAGATGCAATTCTAGATTAGGTCAAGGAGTAAAAGGGTCCTAAAGTAGAAGACGATGGAGGAGAAGCATCTGCCGGACAAACTTCTCCTTTCTAGCCCTCACGGCCTCAGCTCTTGCACGGAGCACATGTATATTAACTATGGCAATGTATTCTATGGAAACCAACTTCTTATATATGCAAACTATGGAAACTTCCATCATAATTACTGGATCTCCATCCGAAGGCCAGAAAGAGAGGTGGGAAACTTTAGCACTTAACCCCTTCCACTGTTAACTTTGCTAATTATAATTTTCCTAACCCCCAACCCCCCACCCCCAAACCAAACCCAGCCTGGAACGGAGGAATCCTTTTTACGATGTCGCATCGTTAGGAACGTCACCGCTGCCTCTTCCATATCGACGCCGCCGTCTGGACTCCGCTGGAGATCGCCGCTGCCACCGCCGCTGCGCACGTCGGCCTGCCCCGCTCCGGGCTCGCCTCCACCCTGCTGCCTACCGCCCTCCCCAGCTCTACCCTTCTGCCCACCGCCCTCCTCCTAGCGGGCCCGGATCTTGGCAGGACGACGTACGCGGCGGCGGCGTCAATCTCCAGTCAGAGTCCCAGCCGGCGGCGGAGTCGATCTCAGGCGGCGGCGTCTGTTCGACGCTTGTAACGGTATGACGCTGTAAAAAGGATCCCTCCGTTCCAGGTTTGGTTTGGTGGAGGGTTTTTAGAAAAATTGTAATTAGCAAAGTTAATGGTGGGAGGATTTAAGTGCTAAAGTTTTCCACCTCTCTTTCTGGCCTTCGGATGGAGATCCAGTGATTGTGATGGGAGTTTCCATAGTTTGCATACGAAGTTAGTTTTTATAGGATACGTTGCCATTAACTATACGTAACATTTGTGTTGTGTCGTCTCTACAATGAAATTGCTACACTTACAATACCATACTAGAGCTATACTTATTCGTGATGACACTCATCTATGCTAGTGCAAATAATTAGAGCTTGCACAGATATGTACTTGCTCATAACAGGAGCCGGCACCAACATGATTACAGTTGGACATATCCGTGTATACTTATTAAAAACAAATATAACCACTACTACAAAAATTCGCATTGGTCCATTGTATTTAGTACCGGACATCAAAAGACACAGCACTAAAGTGGCACGGAGACCCCGGAGGACCACTTAGTACCGGCTGGTGTCCTCCGGGGGTTACTTTAAAAGAAAAACATCTCCCACTCAGTCACAAGTGATGCATATGTGGGATGGTAAGGAAGCAACGTACGAGGTTAGAGGTACTGATGTCGATTTTTGTAACAGTGAACACCTTAACTTATAAAATATTTTTTAATTCCGGACCTTTTTGAAATTTTCAACAAAAAAACTAATTTTCAATCTTGACATATGCCAGTCCAATCTCTCGGAGGTGTTCATAGGGGTAGGGTTTTCGTGCGTGTATTTATAAGGATGAGTGTGCGTGCATGGTGAGTGTCTGCGTTTGTATCTTAGTCCTTTTGCAAAAAAATGTATAATTAAAATCTCTTTTAAATCCTAAACTATCATGGGACCAAATCTTTCTATCCTATAGGCTTCAAATGTTGCACAATAAAAAAACTGTCACATATGCTAAGCTAGGTTTATATATGTTGTTGCCATGAAGTTTCACATATTATGAACCTGTCATCAAGATTTTACATCTTGCATCGTATAGCTACTTTTTTTTTAAATTCATTGCAACCTATAATATATTTTTTTGTGATTGTGACCCCTTTCAATCTTTAATTAGGTACATATCTAAATCTGAAGTAGCCTTTTTTCTAGAGACTGGGAAAGACAAATGCTCTATATGCAGCACTTAGAATCTTTCTTGTTGAAGATGCAACCCAAACATGTCCATATTATTATAATAAGATACCGCTCTAGGATCTTAAATACTCATGCTATGGGGTAAACGCACTAGTTGACCATTATAAGTTTTTGGGAAAAGTCTATTTTACAACCTCCAACTATCACAATAGTCCGATTTTCAACCTTAAACTACAAAACCGGATATCAAAGGCCATCCAACTGTCAAAACTGTGCAAATTTAGCCCTTAGGGTGGTTTCGAAGGTGGTTTTGTATTTTCTAAAAAAATAAAAAAATCCAATTATATCTAAAAAATCAAAACTAATTCATCTTAAATCAGAAAAATATGAAACTAGTATCAGAAAATTTCTAAAAATGTAACCTATCTATTATTGCTCTATTTGAATCTTAATTATTCAAAAATAATAGGCATAACTATAAGAAATCGAATACTATGGATATAAAAAATGGACCCAATTAACTGATAAATATAGTGACAATTGATAGGTTACATTTTTATAAAACTTTTGATACAAATTTTGTATTTTTTTGACTTAAAATGAATTACTTATGAATTTTTTAGTTTAAATTTAAATATTTTTTTATTTTAACAAAATGGAAAACCACCTTCAAAACCACCCTAAGGGCTAAATTTGCACGGTTTTGATAGTTAGAGGGCCGTTCTTATCCGGTTTTGTAGTTTAAGGTTGAAAATTGGACTGTTGTGACAGTTGGAGGTTGTAAAATGGACTTTTCCCTAAGTTTTTTTTTGTGAAAAGGATGCCGTATCTGGACCTGAATGGTGACCGCGTACTGATTCTTGAGACTGCAGTTGTTCTCAGCAGCGTTTTCAGGTGTTTTGTCCTTTTTTTCTCTGGATTCATGGCTCCATGTGCCGTTGGCTCTACAATGGCAACGCCTAGGAATGGCGTCGGTGCAGCGCCTGTGGCTCCTCGAAATTGTAGGGTTTCTCTGCTGTTGTCTTTATTTTGGGCTGGGTTGCCATTTTTCATATTGGGCCTGGGCCTTCATCATTTTTCTTGGAAAAGGTCCTTTTGACATTCCCCAACTATTACCAAAGTCCAGTTTTGGTTCCTCATCTCTAAAACCCGACGTTTATAGTCCCTGAACTATAAAAATCGGTTGTCTTTCATCCTCGATGGTTTTGAGGGTGGTTTCTGAGGAGGTAAATTGGACTTTATTTGATAGTTCGAGGATGTAAAATGGTCCTTTTGAAAAAAATGGTTTGTAAATATTTTCTTCTTAGAGAAAATATAATTTTTTTCTAAATCTAGTTTAATCTTAAAATTTTATATAAAATTTTATTTTGATTGGAAAATATAGGAGTAGTTTCACATTTTCCCTAAAATTATGTTTTTCTTTTACTACGTAGTTATTATTATTAATTTTCTATTAATTTGTTTTGACAACTTTTAGTAAGTAGTTGCTCCTATTATTTATTTTAATTGGTCTGATATGCCTGTAAACTAGTATGACTCCAAAGTTATCATAAAAATAAAAACATGATTTTACAAAAAATATGAAACTACTTTCATATTTTTATTATCTAAAACACTTTTCTATAATTTTTAAGATTATTTCTTAGAGAAAAATATTTGCAAACATTTTTTTTCGAAAAGTACATTTTTAGTCCTCGAACTCTCAACTAGATTTCAACTTACCTCCTCTAAAACCACTCTCAAAACCACTAAGGATGAAAAATAACCAATTTTTATAGTTTAAGGACGAGAAACGTCCGGTTTTGGAGATAAGGGACCAAAATCGGACTTTAGCTATAGTTGAGGGATGTCAAAAGGACTTTTTCCCTTTTTCTTCTGATTGATTCTTTTTCCATGAGCCCGCAATTTTATTTGGCTACAATCCAGGAGGATGGCACGAGGCAGTAGTTCCTTTTCCATTTTCTTTTTGCTTCCATGGAATCCTAGGATTACTATATTATAGGGCTCTCTATGTAATACTATATATAGAGAAAGCTCTCCATATAGTCGTGTCCTTATAATTACTAGGCCGAGATGTACTAGTTTTTAAATGAGTAAAATACACGAGCAACCCCTAAACTTTGTCTTGTGGTGTCACCTAGATCCTCGAACTCACAAAATGCATACTTGAATCCATAAACTTGCTAAATTGTGTCATTTAGGTCCAAAATTCTAAAAATATCCCTATGCATGATGACATGGCTGCTAATTGAGTATGATTTTTATACTATCTCTCTCACCAAATTAATTGTTTCCATCACAATCCTTAGAGAACTTTATTTAATTTGTATCATAGTACAATTCTAGATTAAGAGGTGGACAAACATAAGTAATATAGGGGTATTTTTAGAATTTTAGACCTAAATGACACACTTTAACAAGTTTAGTTGTACTAATGTGTATTTTAAGAGTTTTAGGACCTAGATGACATACCGAGACAAGTTTGAGGACCGCTGATGTATTTTACTCATTTTAAATTTCCAAAAATCCAGATATTCTTCCAATTCTCCATTAAAACCATACTCGTAACAATCCTTTCTTTCCGGTTATACTCGTGTCAATCCTTAGCATAATGTTCTCAAGGAAGAAATAAATCCTTATTTTATCACTAATCCAAAACATAGGCAAGCTGTTACTTTGGAGTGGTATTGTGCTAAGAACGAAGTAACATCATTTACACTAAATTTGAAATATTTATTAAACTTCCCGGAAGAAAAAAATATGAACAACAACAATTTCATCATTTTTGCAAAAAAAAAGAACAACAATTTCATCAACTAGAGTTTGCCACGTACGTGCTTCTTCAGTCAACCACTCGAGAGAGCTTTCCCTGTGATGCAAAGACTAGTCAACTCAACATGACAACATCCAAGGCGCCAAAGGCAATCCAATCCAATACTCAATCACTTATTCACTTCCAACAAGGTTTGCGTGCTTAATTCTCTTAATTTTGACCAGAGCTAGCCAGCAACACTCGTCCCAGAGTTAAATCAAATGACGCTCTATTTGAATGTGAATACTATGATCCTCACCGGACGCGTGGGCGTGGCGCCAAGACTAATCGTCTCAGTCAGCATCTCGATCACGATCACTTCCAGGTTCCGTGCATTCGATCGCTTCCTAGTTTTGACCAGCAACACCCCAGTCCTTAGAGTTGAGTTGAAGCCAAAAAAAAAAGTTTGGTTCGAGTGACCAGCCACGAAAACCATGGATGCTGATGCCGCCGGAGCCGGCGATCTGAAGTTGCTGGGCGCGTGGGCGAGCCCGTTCGTGCTGCGGGTGCTGTGATAGAATCTATCCATCAATCAGGGTTTGAGTCCTCAACTCAACGTTGTTGTCGTATTTTTTGTATTTATTTTAGGATTTAACCAGCGCTATCCTTTCGTGGTAGACGACACATCTGTCGATAGCGAGACGGCTATAGTGACTTCATCAATCTTGATATATACCGGTCCAGTCTCTCGGATGTGCCCATAAGGGTAGGGCTTATGTACGTGTAATCATAGAGGTGGGTGTGCGTGTGTTGTAAATGTGTGCATTTGTACGGGCCTTTCAAAAAAAATATATAATCAAAATCTCTTTTAAACCGTATCCTATGAGCCCAATCGAACTTCCTATTCCTTTTACCTCTCTTCTTTTCCCTTTCTGGGCTGATCTGCTCAGGCCCAATATCGGCCTACTCCCTTACCTCAACCCACATCAGCCAAGCATCATGTTTCCCCTTCTTGGAATCAGCTAGCTGTGAGATCTCTGGCGAGCTCCCCCCCCTTTTTTTTTTCTGTCGTTGGGCTGCTATTGTAGTGAATGGGATGTCGATTTGGCTGGCCACCCCCCACCTCAGCCCCCAAACCACTTCCTATAACCTCAAGACAAAGGCGTATTTAATTCTCTTAATTTTGACCAGAGCTAGCCAGCAACACTCGTCCCGGAGTTAAATCAGATGAAGCTCGATTTGAATGTGAAACTATGATCCTCACGGAGGTGCAGTCAGCGGCAGCATGTAGATTAATTCTCTGCGTGACCTGATGCATAGAGCCATTATCAGACGCGTGGCCGTGGCGCCAAGAGCCCAAGACTAATCGACTCACTCAGCATCTCGGTCACGATCACTTCCAGCTGGTTCCGTGCATTCGATCGCTTCCTAGTTTTGACCAGCAACACCACCAGTCCTTAGAACGGAGTTGAAGCTAAAAAAAAAGCTTGGTTCGAGTGACCAGCCACGAAAACCATGGACGCTGAGGCCGGAGCCGGCGATCTGAAGTTGCTGGGCGCGTGGGCGAGCCCGTTCGTGCTGCGGGTGCGCGTGGCGCTGCACCTCAAGGGCCTGGACTACGAGAACGTGGAGGAGGACCTCGCCGACAAGAGCGAGCTGCTCCTCGCCTCCAACCCCGTCCACAAGAAGGTCCCCGTCCTCCTCCACGGCGGCAGGCCCGTGTCCGAGTCCCTCGTCATCCTCGAGTACCTCGACGACGCCTTCCACGGCGCCGGCCCGGCCTTCCTCCCCGCCGACCCCTACGAACGCGCCGTCGCCCGCTTCTGGGCCGCGTACATCGACGGCGAGGTATGTAAGGATGCCTATGCCTTTCTATTTCTTGGCCTTCGCCTGATGGTGATGAGCCTCCATTCGCCTTCGCCTGAGCTCGTGTCTACGTGTTCGCCGCACGCGTGCAGCTGCTGAGCTCGTGGCTGGCGATCCACGCGGCAGGGACGACGGAGGAGAAGGCAGAGGCGGTGGCGCGGACCTTCGCGGCGCTGGACGCGCTGGAAGGCTTGCTCGCGGACGCGGAGCACCGCACGGGGGCAAAGGGGTGGTTCGGCGGCCACGGCGTCGGGCTCGTCGACCTCGCGCTCGGCGGGTTCGTGCCGGCGATACAGGCGTCGGAGCCGACGACCGGCCTGAGGATCGTGGAGCCGGGAAGGGTGCCGCGGCTGGCGGCGTGGGTAGACCGGTTCTGCGCGCTCGACGCGGCACAGGCGGCCATGCCGCCGGTGGACCGCCTCGTGGAGATGGGCAAGAGCAGGCTCGCAGAAGCACACGCTGCGACGGTGGCGACAGAGGCAAGCAAATGAGCGTGTGGCATGTGACGCCACTTTGAGTTCGATCTAAAGGCACTTTAGGCTCAGAGCTACGCCTTTCCCGGACTCGATCTGTTTGGTGTATCTACAAATAAAGCAAACATTGGCTACTTGTGAATTGCGATGTGTGGTTTCCACTTGATGCGCCGGGTGACCGGCTGATCAGCGACTCACTATATGGGAAAGTCTCTAACCACATCACTTACATACCACATGCGACTTCAGGTGAGATGTTTTTGTTTATATAATAATCCGTGGATGACCCTTTAGCCCGGATTGATAGTTCCAAATAGTACTAAAACCCCTTTAGTCCCGGGTTGAGCCCCCAACCGAGATTAAAGATCAGTCATCTTACAACCAGAACTAAAAAAAGAAACATTAGTCTCGGACCAAAAAGATACCTGGGACAATATAGAGAATATAAAGGCTATTCTCTACTAGTAATTGGGAATACCTCAACTGGAAAACTGCAACGAGCATATCGAGAGCGCCAGCTACAGATCGAGCACAAGCGAGGGAGATTTAATCCGTGAATGATCCTTTAATCCAGATTGGTAGCTCCAAACAGTACTAAAACCCCTTTAGTTCCGGGCTGAGTCCTTAAAAGGTCCCTAAACGAGAAGACGACAAAGGACGGGAGAAGCTGGACAAACTTCTCCTTTCAAGCCCTCACGGCCTCACCTCTTTCACGGATCTCATGTATATTAAATTATTAACTATATGTAATGTTTGTACGGTGTCGTCCCCACTAATGTTAACTTATTCGTGATGACTCATATGTGCTAGTCAATTAGAGGCACTACACCACAACCCTAAATTAGGGTTAGGCCTCAGTCGCCAAAACTCGTTAATAAGCAACAACCTGAGGTCCTGTTCGTTTGACTTATCAGCCACCAGGCAGCAGTGTTTTTCTCTCAGCAAAAATCAACACCAACCACCAACCAACTAGCAGTGTTTTTTCTCAGTAAAAACCAACACCAGCCACCAGCCAGCCGAACAAGCCGTCCGTTGGTAAAAGGTTGTGATGAACAGTTCGTCGTTAATTCAAAGTTTACCTGTTAGTCATTCGTCGATATAAATGTAAAATTTTTCCATTTGATGATTCTTCAGTATTCCTCGTATTTGGTTGGAGCGGTCAATAGGTAAATAAAGCACGGCCCTTCCTACACATGTAAATTTTGAGCCCAGCCCACTAAATAAAAAAAACCCTAGCCTCCCAGCCGCTGCTCTCCCCAATTCAAAAACCCCGCCGCCGGCAGCTCTTCGGCTCTCCCACGCGCGCCTCTTCTGTTCCAATTTTCCTCCACCGCACGCCACCCCCCTACCAAATCCAAATCTTCCTCGTCCACGGTCCACGCTATAGTTGGCCAAACGGGCTGAGCCCGCTGGGCCGGCACTGGCCCGGCCCTATTCAGCACGGCCCGAAGCACGGTCCGGCCCGTAGCAATAGTGCTAGTGCCGTGCTAGTGCCTGGCCCAGGGCCGTGCCTGGGCCATATTCTCGGCCCGTGGCACTAGCACGTGCACGGCATGGCTAATGGGCCGGCCCGGCTTCGGCCCGACAACGGCCCGGGCGGAGGCACAATGGCCGTCCGATCTCCTCCCCCGGCTCCATCCGACCGTTGAATCTGGCTGTTGGGGAAGGAGGTATATAAACTGTCCACGCGCCGGCCGCTGAAGGTGGTGGCGAAGACAGGGAGCGCTGGCCGCCGCCGCCGTCGAGGGCTCACGGCCAGATCCGCGTCGTCGTTATGTGTGGATGTGTGACCATGTGATAGATTTGATGTTTGTGTATTTATTTGTTTGGATTTATAAAGTTTGGTGAGTTCGATGATGATGTTTTTTATGTTTCTTCGGTTGCTCGTAGTGCTTGGCCGGCACTAGCACGATTGGCACGATCGTGCCATAGGACCGTCACGGCACTATCGAAAAAGGCTAGGGCCGGGCCTCGGCCGGAAGTTCGGCACGGCGGCATGGCACGGATAGTTGGCCGTGCCATGTAGTACCGTGCCAGATAATGCTTGTGCCGTGTACTACCGGCACGGCCCGTTTGGGCATCTATAGCCCACGCACCTTCGCCAAATCTCGTCGCCTACATCTCACCCTCCTACCTGCTGCTCCTCCCATCTCAGCTTGTTCCTGCCTGAGCCAGGCTCCTCCACTTCTCTACTCGCCGACGCTGCCCCTCACTAGTAGGCCGCCCCACAATCCACCTCGTGGTTGTTATTCCGGTCTCTGCTACCACATAGTACACAACACCAGCAAGCAGCAATACTAGCCTCTGATGGTGGCGGCTCCAGCGCTCCGCTCCACGACAGGGGCTCCTCCCATCATTTTTGGAGTCAAGAGCAAGTGGTTTCTCTTGAGGTTCCACGCCCTCCTATTCTGATTGAAGGTCAACCCAAGGCATGAAGGAATGATGGTCGTGCTTCCCAGGCCGCGATAGCCTCGAAACGCGACGGCTACAGGCTATCAACTTCGAAAGCGGCTGCCTCCGCGGTCGTGGGCGTTGGCAAACCTCTCCCGGGGCGAGCGCCTCTGCAGGCAACAACAATGGAGAGCCCCAGGCACCCCGACTAGATAAGGCATCACATCGGCCGCCCGATCCCTTGTTTTGTTCCCATGTAGGAGAAGGTAGTGGCCCTGGTCGCGATTGTGTGGAGTTACGGCAGGCCAGCGTTGGCTGCTGGGCATAGGAGCGGCGTGCGAGGGGTAGAGGAGCGGTGCTGGTGAGGCCTCCGCAGGCAGCTGGTGTTAGGGCCTTTGCAGGACGGCAGATCGGCAAGCTCCTCTGCGAGATGCGAGAAGACAACTGCTGTGAGACATGCATCTGGGCTCTGCTTTGTGGGTCGGTTGCAATTAGACTAGTAAAAATACTAAATTAACCATGATTACAAAGGAACCCGCTGATAAAATTGCTGGAGGAATCAACTGCTCACCTGATTTTTTGGACAGGGAACCAGCTGGTTCCCTCCGAGCACCAGAACAAACCTCTTAGGAATTAATGTATTTTTTTTCTTTGAACTAGCAAATATGCCTGTGTCACACGTGTGTGCTACCTTTATCTATTATAGAGGTTATTTTAGACTATTTGGTTGGTGGATACGTGGGGTGGGTAAAGAAATTCCATGGTGAGAAAAGTAATGCCAAAACGAAACTGTCTAGAAACATCATTTTTCTGGTCTGTGAAAACTTTCTGAGCCTTTTCAACCAATAGACATGACATGTGGGTCCTCTTTAAGAAGTGGGTAGGAGTTATTTAGGTGAGAAGTGTTTTCAAAAGAATTATAGTATAGATAGGAATTGAGTAAAAGATGGATAAATCATAATTACCTGTTAAATAGTTGGTATTATTTTTTCCTCTATATACCTAATTAGTATGCTGATTTATCTAAAGGGTGGTGGTAATGTTGGAAGAGATTTCTAAATTGGAAGGTGGATTAGAAAGATTTGCAGTTCACAAAGATGAGTGCTTATTGAACATCACAAAGAAACCTACCAGATTTTCTCCACGTAACTTTTCTTTGTTCTGTTGGTTTTTGTATTTCACAGTTCAGTTGTGTGTGACTTATGAAGCTTGTAGCAAGCTAGCAATTTGGTTCTCCATAAATGAATAACTATAAAAATTCTCCCTTGATTTCTAACCTATCATAATGCAACATTAAAACTGTAACTATTATGGGATCTTCAGTCGTTTCTTGGTGGATGGTGACTTGGTTAGGGCAATTAAGTGTAGTATCTCTGCAGTGGCATGAGGCCATGGCATGGCATAGGTGATCACATCAGAATCCTGATTAGGGCGGCTTTTGTGGTGAAGCATAACAGAGCTTCAACTGCAGCACCTACATGACCAATAAGTGGTTGATTATTTTTGTTTGCTCATGTCACTTTACAATGTTTTCTGGTTGATGCTTGTAAGGTACTCAGTTTAGTGGTTTTCTGGTTACTGGTGGCAACACATGGCCGGTTGCCATGCTGAAGTCCTGAAAAAATGAAGTCACCAAAAGTAAACAACCATTTGAGTCAATCCCTACTTGCCATCACAAGTGATTCTTTGTTTATTAAGGAAATGCAATCACTATTTGAGCAATGCAGCTGGGCTCCAACCTGTGGGAGATCCAGGACATTGCTCCAGGAGCAGAATCGGCATGAATGCAACACACATATTTTATAACCTATGATTATTTTATTTGTTTTAGAAAATACTCTTTTGGAGGAAAGTTTTAGAAAATACTTTTATTTTGAATTAATTGTACACACGTCCTTATTGATTCTAACAAGTCTAATAAAATT
Source organism: Echinochloa crus-galli (assembly GCA_900205405.1). Taxonomy (NCBI): domain Eukaryota; kingdom Viridiplantae; phylum Streptophyta; class Magnoliopsida; order Poales; family Poaceae; genus Echinochloa; species Echinochloa crus-galli. Next base: position 1,122,452 of record OAMR01000210.1, on the reverse strand, counting down.
TAAAATCCTAGCAAAATTCGAAACTAGAGTGTTACACTGCGATGGGCTTGTACTATATGTATATATATATCTCCTTTTTTATATAATTCAAAGCGCCACTTGAGGTTCCCCTGCTGTTTCCTCAAAAAAGTTGCAATGTTCATAGGATGACATGCAAAGGGATTTAGTTAGATCAAAGGGTAATAGCATGAAAAAAAATTCAAACATCAATACTGAGGTTGAAATTCGTCAGTTTGTCAAGTAAAGCACATGCATATCATCACATTTTTTGGGTGTTGCTTAGAGATGGAGGTGTCGATATTAGTGTATGAGTTTGTTGCCATTGGTTCTCTGTTTAGACAACTTTATCCTCATTGAAGTGGTGGACATATGTCCTGGACTAACAATATTACAATTATTTATAGAAGTAGTGCTCTGCACTATCCCTATTCTATTGCTTCATCTCAATCATCCATCATGATTCAAACCCTCAAATATACTCCTTAATAAAAGCTACGCTCATAAAGTTGTAGATTTTATCACATCAATGTTGGTTTCAATTGATCAAACACACATCAAAATAAGTGTGCAAGCTAGGGACTCATCTAGACCAAACTTTGAGGGGGAGCATATGCCCCAAAAAAACCACTATTAGAACCTATGTGGGTTTGAGCCTGTACACAAGTATACTAGGATCCATTGTACCAAGGCTCATTTTCCGTAAATAAGAAGAGTGACATGTGGTTTTTTTACTCCCGTCGTAACGCTGGGTATATTTGCTAGTATAACGTTAAAGACTTTCTGCTACTAAACATGCAAGGAAAGTTAACTATCATAAGTGAAGAGGCACAATTATAGCCAACCTGCTTGATTCGATTATTTCTTGATGCTAGCAATTATACATAACCTAAAATATATGAATCTATGCATGCAACTAGGCTTTATTTTCTAGGCTGGTGGTACCGCGTTGTCTTTATCCTTGCATATCCTGACCCTGATTCCCACTAGCCTACAAGTACAACACAAGGCAAGAAGGAATCACCTCATGAATGGTTTGGAAGAAGTGATTGTAGAAGCAGGCCACAACAAGGATAAGCTAGTGATCATGGAAGCTGGACATGGTAAGGATAGCTCAGCTCCATGATGGCACGGTGCGCGTGGGATTGATGTGAGGTCATACGGTGTAGTAGTCGTAGTTAAAATCTGTGTACCTTTGAGATGAACTTAGAATCTGTGTACCTTTCCGATGAACTGAACTGGATCAGCGGCAATAGGGCTTTCCCTTGCTTTGTGTCGCGTCCCGGTTGGTGCCCTCTCAGCTCCTCTCCCCTCTTTTTTTTCCCCGATGAACCTGAAGAGCATTGTGGTATCACCACTGTCCTTTTGTAGCTCCTCTCCCCTCCGGTTAGCACTGATCATTTTTCCATGCTTTTTATCGGGCATCCCAATATCATGTATCTCGTACTTGGAGTTTGTAAAATTATTCACAAGCTATAGTGCTTGTGTTTTCAATGCTAAATATGTACACTTGTAAGAAACTGAAAAAAAAATGAGAAATTAGTTTGCCTCATAATAAGCAAATTCCTTCACCTACTCAGGTCATTCTAGAAAACCAGTTCCTATATATCAGTTCTCATTCAAACAAATCGACAGGGAAAGATGCCGCGTGCCCTCGAAAGAAAAAACAGGAAAAGATGTCACCTGTTTCCAATCACCACTATTCAAAACAATTAAGCTTCAGGGAACACACGTAAATTAGAAAAGGAAGGCCATCAAGTGTCAAGTATACCCTTGCAAGAATCAATTAGATATAATTAATCAAACATTAGTACTCTATAGTCCCTCTTCTTTCTATAATATTTAGGATAAACTAATTAATTAGTTTAATTAGGAGAAGCTAACTATAGTTCAAAAATAAATCAAACTTTATAGCTTATTCTAAATGCTACTACCTCCATTCCAAAATGTAGGTCATTTGAATTTTTCCATCACAAGTTTGACTCGCTCGTCTTATTCAAAATTTTGTGCAAATTATTATATTTTTTATGGTGGCTTACTTTATTGATATAAAATCTTCAAAAATACCTAAAATTTGACTATATTTTCATAAATTGTTTTGAATAATAAGACGAGCGGTCAAACTTATGATAAAAAAGTCAAACGACCTATATTTTGGAACGGAGGGGGTATATATTTTAAGGTGAAGGGATCGGAGTAACAATACTTTAGTAGGATACTAGGTAAGTGCCCGTGCGTTGATACGGGTATGATACATGGAGCAAATATAGAACACACGAAAAATTCTTTTAACGGCTGTAGGGTCGCACCGAAATCAATAAAAGTTAGTACTTTTGTTTTGATTCTGCTGTATATGCTATGACTCTATTAAGTACAAGCTATTAATTGAACGGTGCCGTTGCTACAGGTACATACATGAAGCACACTGATTTTTTAAAATAAAATCTTGTAGTAACAAAATTTTACAATGAAAGGTGAGTCCATGACTGTCGGCAAGTGGCTTTATGAATTAATCAAAACAAATCACGCGAATCACATGTTACCAAAATTTTATGTGACATCATAATTTAACACAATAAAAGGATCACATTGTTAAACAACTATGCTGGCACATTTTAATCTCATCTACACATAGACGTATAACTTCACCCATAGTTCTGCCATTTTTCTACCACCAAGTATATTCACATATGTATACTTAGAGGGAACTCAATGAATTTAAGAAAGAAGTTGTGTAATCAAAATTGGGTTCTCGATTTCCAGTAGGTAATCTGTGACAAACTACAAATAGGATATTAGAATTTAGATGTCAGCTCATATTTCTGGAACATTTAGCCACATGCTCACATCATGAGGTATTAATTTTAGAAAAAATATGCTAGATAGAAATTTCATCATATGAACATAACTATAAACAACAGTTGGTCAGATGCGCAATTGCTCAAGCACGCACGGCAATCAGAATGCCAAAAAAAGAAAAAAAAACAACCCAGGAGCAGGAACACCAGCAGTGTCTACCTTTGGCAAAAGGAGTTAGAGCAGCCCGGGGGACAGTAATGAAGGGAAACGAGGAGGCTACGCTAGCACATACAAAAACTCGTTTACCCGAAAACAGGAACAACAGCAGTTATAGATCGCGGATCGTTACCACTAGAAGCGCAGTTGCAGCGGAAGCCGTCTCGATGTAGACGAACGCGTCGAAGCGGCAGTGCAGTGCAGTTGCTCACGTCCATCTGGTCCTGCACGTGCGGTCCGTCCTTGTGCTCCAAGCGCAGCACCTCCGAGGTATGCACACGTACGAGGATGGAAACGTCGCGCGCCGGACTGCTAGGTCCGCGAGCACGATGAGGAGAAGGCGTAGACAGTTGTCTCAACTCGTTCTGCTACGTTAGCATCACTCGTAAAGTCTTGCCTCATAGGCTCATCTCGAATTTCTTCAAGATACACCTTCTGTCTACTTTTCTCGCTGTTGAGAAACAGTAGGTCAATTCACATCTTGAGTACATATGACAATCTCAGGTCTTAGGACAAAGCATACGCGTTGTGAAAAGAGATAAACATACAACAAAATCTCAAGTTGGGTTAGTCCAGCCCCATGTCATACATGTGCCCATATTATTAGTTTGACATCTCCATGTCCATGACTTGTGAAACATAGTCATCAACTAATACATGTGCTAATCAGATTAGGGACAACTTTTGAATAACCATACAAGTAAAGAGTTTCACAAACAATTCACATAATTCACATAATTCCCTTCCTCCATTGATACTTAGTGATTCAGGATCCACAACTAACAAGTCCACTAGTGAGCTTTAGCATCACCGCTAGAAGACATGGTAGATCGGTAAGCAACCTTTGCTAATCATATCACATATGACTCCTGTTGTTGGGTGACATCTCTATGTCTCGGCGTCCAACCTTCACGCCCCAAGGTCCTTAACCGTTAATATGCCCTTGTCTAAGTTAACCAACCCTTTATGCGAGTAAGTATCCGATACGAACCCATCTAGTCAAGGAAAACTAGTGGCACCCTAATTTCATAGACCTACCACTAATTGTACAAGACATGTGACGGTGCAAGGTTTAGTTGAGAGGGCATTCATAACTTAAACATTGCTAAGGGATCGTTCTACTTCTACCGTCGCATGCACAAAAATAACCATTATCATCGCATATGTAGAAGTAAAACAATAAGAACGACATTCACATAGTAATGATACGGTATCTGTCTCTTATACACATCTAGATGTGTATAAGAGACAGATACCGTATCATTACTATGTGAATGTCGTTCTTATTGTTTTACTTCTACATATGCGATGATAATGGTTATTTTTGTGCATGCGACGGTAGAAGTAGAACGATCCCTTAGCAATGTTTAAGTTATGAATGCCCTCTCAACTAAACCTGTCTCTTATACACATCTAGATGTGTATAAGAGACAGATACCGTATCATTACTATGTGAATGTCGTTCTTATTGTTTTACTTCTACATATGCGATGATAATGGTTATTTTTGTGCATGCGACGGTAGAAGTAGAACGATCCCTTAGCAATGTTTAAGTTATGAATGCCCTCTCAACTAAACCTGTCTCTTATACACATCTAGATGTGTATAAGAGACAGATACCGTATCATTACTATGTGAATGTCGTTCTTATTGTTTTACTTCTACATATGCGATGATAATGGTTATTTTTGTGCATGCGACGGTAGAAGTAGAACGATCCCTTAGCAATGTTTAAGTTATGAATGCCCTCTCAACTAAACCTGTCTCTTATACACATCTAGATGTGTATAAGAGACAGATACCGTATCATTACTATGTGAATGTCGTTCTTATTGTTTTACTTCTACATATGCGATGATAATGGTTATTTTTGTGCATGCGACGGTAGAAGTAGAACGATCCCTTAGCAATGTTTAAGTTATGAATGCCCTCTCAACTAAACCTGTCTCTTATACACATCTAGATGTGTATAAGAGACAGGCTCTGATACCACTGAAGGGAAACGAGGAGGCTATGCTAGCACATACAAAAACTCGTTTACCCGAAAACAGGAACATCAGCAGTTATAGATCGCGGATCTTACCACTAGACGCGCAGTTGCAGCGGAAGCCGTCTCGATGTAGACGAACGCGTCGAAGCAGCAGTGCAGTGCAGTTGCTCACGTCCGTTTGGTCCTGCACGTGCGGTCCGTCCTTGTGCTCCAAGCGCAGCACCTCCGAGGTATCCACACGTACGAGGATTGAAACGTCACGCACCGGACTGCTAGGTCCGCGAGCACGATGAGGAGAAGGCGTTGCTAGAATGATCCGGATAGATTTAAGCATCGCTACTGGAGAGAATGTCTCTATATTTATTGGGAGAAAATTTCCTACACCATCTTCCATTAGCAATATGGTGTTAATAGATAGTGTACCCCTTCCCTCGGTAATGGGCTTTACAACATTTGTGGCCCATTATGACTTTAACGCCTGAGGCCACTAGTGGATCGAATCCAGTTGGCTCTAGGGCATATTTCCAACAAGTAATCTAGCAAAGAAACTAAACAGCTTGGCCGCTATCTTGTTTCCTCTCTGAGAAGAGTAGCACTGCACTAAACCAGCGGCCTATGATCATTCACAGCTTGGGTAGATATTGTTGGACATAGTCACAGTGACATGAGACACCTAAAGATCAAACAGAATTGTCTGTGGAACTGATGTGTTGTAGTGAATTCAGACATTGATGGACTATTGCCAGACATTGAACATCCTCCATTCAAAGCATAAACAAAATTATAAAGTGACATATTATTGATGTGCTTCTCAGACCGCATATCCTCCATGCAGGCATAAAAAAAAATCAAATTGCACATCCTCACTTGACTGTAACTCAGAGCACTGAATTATTTATGTGGATTAAGATAGAAACAAAGGAGCAAGAGGAACCCAAGTTCAGACTTTGACACATTACATTAATCTTTTAATATTAGAAAAAAGATACTATCAAAGTTAATGCAATAATATACCTCCACGTCTGGTCTCTTTTTGCTGTTCTTTTCTAATCGAGTGAGGACATCAGCTACCTGAAAAGGTTTTAAGAGAAGAAACAATAAATGTTGACTGATAATATTTTGCTGTGTTTTGAGCCTTCCACAAGATGAAAAATACTCTCCTTCAGTATGAGGAGCTGAATTAATGTTAAATTAGATTATAAGGGATCCGACTTTTTACGGTCCCATTGAATCTCAGACCTCCAACAAACAAGCATTGTGACGTAGAATTGGCTCATACCTTGCCATAGCTCTTTCTTTAACCACGGCAAGTACATGACAGTTGACAGGCCGTCGATGGCACCTAAAAGCCACAAACTCTGTCAGAAAGAAGATCAAGTGTGGCAATGCAACTTGAAAGGCTGCGACTCAATGCTATGTGATGTGCGCAACAAGTCAGGCAAACACGGTTCAACAGAACAAAAATGGTAATGATTTCTGAAACATCACCTATTTAACCAAGTAACACTTACCAGGTAGAGTCTGGCAGGCTGGGAGAGGGAGACTGAGTCAGAGATCATCAGTTAGGCTCAAAATAGAGAAAGAACATAACATCCCTCGGAGGAAACAGAAAAAAATTACATGACGAAGAGAAGGACACATCTTTCTTCTGCTCTATTCCCCATCCTTCACTCGTTGATTCTAATCCACAGCACCAAAGAACTAAGCATAAAAATGTCAAAATTTATTTCTCGATAATCAGAGAAAAAATTATAACTGCAAGATGGTGAGCCATGCGAGGGTAGCGGTGCACTTGCTGACAGTACTCGTGAAGCCGCCAACGGAGAGGTGCGCCACCGTGCCGATGTAGCGTGGCTCCTACCGACGGCCGACAGCAGTGGCTGCAACGCCATCGACGCTAAAGCCAATGGTCAAAGTCATATGACCTTCCAATTTCAAAGGAATACATTGAGATGGTAACTCAAGTGTTATAAACAATTCATAATATATAGAACAGTCACAATCAACCAGTACATCGAAGGATAGAAAGAAATTGTTACTTGAACTTGCTGAACAACCTCCTGCTCATCAGAATCAGCTAGTATTTGGATCTGCGGAATCTTCAATATATCGGAGAAGACTGCATGGGCACAATCCGTAAAGATACAGATGAATAAGGAAACTCACATCGCACCAAAATTCCATACCAACACCTTGCGAGATTACTCCACGGGCAGGAGCACAACCTCCAGCAAGCGCCTGGCATGTAAAAGAAAATATTGAGCCAGGTTGTTACCAGAAGCCACATTATGACTTTAGTCCCATCTTTTTTATGGTGTCAGTAAATGGATGACAAGGGCATTCTGACACAGGGAGGTAAACTTGACAATTGGAACAATTTCAGTTTAATTAGGAGGACATCAAACCTTGTTAAAGACACCAGGGAACACAATTTTAATCCCCTTTCCTAGCCTAAACCAGGGACTGTCTCAAGATGTGTCAATCATGTAAAATTGTTAGGCATGTAAAAAACAATCTAAGAAGCACACCTCATGGAAAAATCAGATGATATACACACCTCTCAATTCCTTGAACACAGTTTATAGAAAAAACAGATATAAGTAGCACGGGTTGACACATAGATATTGTGCAAGGTGAAACAAGGACAATAAAACTTGAAAGTAACTCACAATAAAATAAGAAAGTAAGGGTACTATGTCTTAATCAAAAAAGCTGAAAGGAAGATGTCCTATCTGAAAATCAAAAAGTCTTAATGAAATTGTAGTGATACTACCAATCAGAATTCAGAAGTACTATGATGTTTCTTTAACTTATTGAAGGCTACAGAAGCACCTGCGATTATTCACACCAAAATATAATAATTCTGAGTCACCTACATGCATACCATGAATCTGAGTGATAGCATGCGTCAACAAAACTACTTGCTTGCTCCTGCAAGAAAAGGAGCAAGTAGTCTCCATATTCTTTTTGTAGTCAAACAAATATTTTTTTGTTTCCAAACTTGTACTAATCAGAAACTTTGAAAATACATAAACATAACAGTGCAGACACAAAGGGATTTAACACACTACTGCATGACTGGACATCAAATTTGACCACTCCAACAGGCAATGCAAACCTTCCCAATTCTGAGGTAAGAGGCAGAAGAACAGGAACACTCATAAAAACAGGCATCTAAGTATCTAACACAGTCTCATATTCTCACATAAAGTTGTTAGTCCACAAGTGTTGTCATTAATTACCAAAACACAATTAGGGGCCTAGATGCCTTCAGCAAGGGACAATCCCGGGTACAGCATCTGTAATTCCAAGCAAAAGCAAACAGAATTGAGCACCGAGACCCAAAATTGCGCATCTGAACCGAACATAACATCCCAGAAGAGGAGGCGAGGCTGTAATCCTTACGTCAAGATGGCGATGCAGGGCGCACGGGCGCTGCTTAGGCTGGCTCGACCGACGCGTCCCACCGGCGAAGAACTCGGTGATCTCCCGCCGTCTCCACTCTTCCTCGCCACGACCGCCGGCGGCGACGCAAGCGGCTGGCACGCCTGCCCGCCACTGCGGCCTACGATCTCGAGGCGAGCGGCACAACAGTGGCTAAGGTCCCATGGGCGCGGCGACCGTGGCGCCGGGAGCCCTGCCGTTGTCCCTAGGGCTTCTCCTTCCCAGCGACGACGTCTGCGGGTGCGCGGCGGCAGAGGCTGTCACGCCCCAGGAGAAGGCGCACACGGAGCAGGACGCCTTCGACACGTCGAATGTGTGAGCTAGCGTGAGTAGGAAGTTGGGCATGTGTGGGCCCAGGTTGTAAGTGTCTAAGCGTTGCGTGAAGGGTTATGTAACCGGGGAAAGGAACCTGGGAGGACCATGAGCGAATTAGCTAAACAAACATTACAACGTGCTCATGGAGACAGGGGTTTCTCACCCCGCTCCTTGCTCATGAGATCCATATCCTTGTCTTGATTTCCTGTTGTGCTCACGTTCCCGGAATCGATCTCACCGGCGAGCAACGGGTATCTACAGTGGTATCAGAGACTCGTCGATCCTCGGAGCAGGCGCAGGGAATTCGTTTCGTCAAGCCCTGCATCGGCGATCGATCGATTGATTGGTGAGTAAATTTGGTTGATCTGTGTGCGGTGTGATTTGGATCGATTGCTCGTGATTTGTCTGCTTCCGCTGGTTCAATTTGTGGTTGTTCCCCTGGCTGTTTCCGTCACACTAACGCACGACCGCATCGGTGAGACTCATTCCGATCTCGCCGCCCACGCCCCGCCCACCGACTCCCAGTCGACGGCGGCCCCGCAGACCGCCGGTTAGCCGCTTCGGCGCCGTCGCCCACTTCACCATTCGCGCCGCTTAGGATTGTAGTTGGGGAATTTCTGCAGCGGCAGAAAGAAGGGGATCTGATTATTGGGGTTATTCCAAGTACGTAATCACGGCGCCTCCGAAGCCATCTGTGCAGTCGCAGTTAATCATGGATGCGTTTGAAGACGGCAGACGCAAGGACGACGAGCGCTGGGATCGTATGATGGGCAGTATTGATATGCTGTTTGCGCGAATTGGGGAAGTCAGTAGCAAGCAAGAGAAGATTCAGTCTAATCAGGATATCCAAGCTAGAGCCCTGCAACAGGTGATTGACGATCAGGCCTTCATGGCAAAGCAAGTGATCGAGACGGGAAAGGCAGTGGCAGAAATTCGGATTCAGAGGATGTTTGAGTCACCAATAGAGGAGAGTTCTGATCAGGAGGAGACAGTCCCAGAGGCATCTAGGCGTCAGCAATTCCCAAATCACAATGCTAGAGGTGAACAACATCAGAACCATACTATGGGTAACCGTACTAGAGATCAGGAGTTTGATCACAAGCACAACATGCCCAAGTTGAAGTTCCCTGAATTTACTGGAGTGAATCCAAAATCTGGAGGGCAAAGTGTGAGGATTACTTTCAGCTTTACAAAGTACCTCAGGCTCTTTGGGTTGCCACAGCTTCAGTCTGCATGAAAGAAAATGCAGAGAAGTGGGGTCAGGTGCAGAGGGCTAAAGGAGGTTTTGGTACATGGGAGAAATTCATGTCAGTGTGGAAGCAAAGTTTGGGGCATATGACTATATACATGCATTGGGTGATCTGTTAGAGCTGAAACAGAATGGCACTATGGAAGAGTATACCAACCAGTTTGAGGCATTGCAGTTTGAATTGGAGATGCATAACAGTGGATATGATGTTCTGTTCTTTGTGACACAATTCATTAAAGGACTGAAGCCAGATATTGCTGCAGCTGTGCAATCTCAAGTTCCATCAACTATGGAACGAGCTGTAATGTTAGCTAAAGTACAACAGCAACTCTTGTAGAAAAGCAAGCCCAAGTTTCAGAAATTGCCCAGTGCCAGCAAGCAGTTCTCTACATTTTCAGCAAGGTCTGACCTGAAACAACAACCTGTTCCTTATACCATGTCCAAGGAAAGGCAGAAGAGGGATTTCTGTAGAGCAAACAATCTATGTTTCTATTGTCAGGAACCTTTTGATGCTACACACTTAGCCAAGTGCAAGAATAGACCAAAAGCACAAGCCAATGCACTAGTAGTGAATGATCTGGATGTTCAACTAACAGATGAGGTGTTATATCAGCTAGCTGTAGAGGATACTCTAGCTGAAGAATTTGGCACTCTATCATTGAATGCTATCTCTGGAAAAGATGAGGGCAATTGTATGAAATTAAGGGCCATGGTAAAGAACAAAGTGATGTTGATACTTGTGGACAGTGGCAGCTCCCGTAGCTTTGTGAGCTCATCCTTCTTACAGAAATGTGGTATTCAACCAACTCCAATAGCTCCCAAGCAGGTCAGGGTAGCAAATGGAGACACTGTTATATCTGATTCTGCAGTGAAGAACATGAGTTGGTGGATACAGGGTCATACTTTTCACTCAGATATGAGGGTTCTCAACCTCGGTGCATTTGATGCTATTTTAGGCTATGACTGGTTGCAAGAGCATAGTCCCATGGATTGTCACTGGGCAAATAGAACTATTACATTCAGTCATGCATCCAAGCAGGTGGTTCTGCAGGGCATTCCTCCTCCACCCATGACATTACAAGCCATATCTGCAGAGCAATTGCGGAAGTGGGGTGCTGGTAATGATATTGGTGCATTAGCCATGGTTGAGGTAATAGAATCTACCTCTACTCCTTCGGTTCCAGTAGCTGTTCAAAAACTGCTGTCTCAATTTAGTGATGTCTTTGAGGATCCAAAGTCCTTGCCACCTGCTAGACTGCATGACCATCATATTCCATTGTTGCCCAACTCTGCACCTGTTAATTGTAGACCATATAGATACTCTCCACTGCAAAAAGATGAGATAGAAAGACAAGTGAAAGAGCTTTTAGCTGCTGGGTTGATTGTTCCTAGTAATAGTCCCTTTGCTTCACCTATTTTGCTGGTTCAAAAGAAGGATGGCAGTTGGAGATTTTGTATAGACTATAGGAAGCTAAATGACATCACAGTTAAGAATAGATTTCCTATGCCACTCATTGATGAAATTTTGGATGAGTTAGCTGGTACAAAATTTTTTACCAAGCTAGATATGAGGTCTGGTTATCACCAAGTCAGAATGTATCCTGATGATGAGAGTAAAATAGCTTTTAAAACCCACCATGGCCATTACCAATTTAGGGTGATGCCTTTTGGCCTGACCAATGCTCCTGCCACATTCCAATGTATCATGAATGCTGTGTTGGAGCCATTTTTGAGAAAGTTTGTGCTGGTTTTCTTAGATGACATACTTATCTATAGTCCCAGTTTTGACGATCATTTGACACATATTGAATTAGTGCTTGCAAAGCTCAGGGAACATCAGTTATACATGAAAATGAGTAAATGCTCTTTTGCTCAAACTGAGATAGAGTACTTGGGGCACATTATTTCTGACAAAGGAGTAGCTACAGACCCTAAGAAAACAGAGGCCATGCTCAATTGGCCAGTGCCAGCAACTGCGACTAAGCTCAGGGGATTTTTGGGGTTAACAGGCTACTATAGGAAATTTATCAGACACTATGGCATTATAGCAAAGCCCCTCACAAATCTGCTCAAAAAGAAGAGTTTCTGTTGGTCTGAAGAAGCAGCACAAGCTTTTCTTCACTTAAAGGAATTGTTGGCTGGTGCACCTGTGTTGGCTATTCCTGATTTCTCAGCACCTTTCATCATTGAGACTGATGCAAGTGACTATGGCATTGGGGCAGTTCTTATGCAAGGAGACCAACCAGTGGCATATTTAAGCAAAGCTTTGGGTCCAAATCATCAAAAACTATCCATCTACGAGAAGGAATTCTTGGCCCTGATCATGGCAGTAGAAAAATGGCGTCAATACTTGCAGAGGAAAGAATTCATTATCAAGACTGACCACAAAAGCTTGTCTTATTTGTGTGAGCAGAATTTACACTCTGACATGCAACGCAAAGCAATGACACGGCTTATGGGCCTGCAGTTTAAGGTGGTCTACAGGAAAGGAAAAGAAAACTTGGCAGCAGATGCCTTATCCAGGATTGGTCATTTGATGTCACTCCAAGCTATATCTGAAGTCACACCTCTTTGGCTTCAAGAAGTACTCAATGCCTATGCTACAGACCCACAAGCTCAAGATCTGCTGGCCAAACTAGCCCTGCACAGTCCTGATGAGAATGGTTTCATGTTGTCTCAGGGTTTGATTAAACATTCAGGGAAAGTGTGGATTCCCAATAATTCTGCACTACAGACTAAGTTGATTTCAGCATGTCATGCTAGTCCTATAGGGGGTCATTCTGGAATCAAAGCAACATATTACAGAATGAAATAGTTGTTTATGTGGAAAGGCCTCAAAGCTGATGTTACAAGTTACATTCAGCAATGTCGGGTTTGCCAACAAGCAAAACATGAGAATATTCATCCAGCTGGGCTACTGCAACCCTTGCCCATTCCAGAGGGTGCATGGCAGGATTGGACTATGGACTTCATTGAGGGTTTACCAATGTCTGAAGGCTTTCACACTATTCTTGTGGTGGTGGACAGGTATACCAAATATGCCCATTTCAATCCTCTGAAACACCCTTTTACTGCTCAAGGGGTAGCTAAGGCAGTGCTAGACAATGTGGTTAAGCTGCATGGTTTTCCCAAATCCATTGTGTCTGATCGTGATAGAATATTCACTAGTGCCTTTTGGAAGGAATTGTTTGCTCTCTGCAATACTACTTTGCTCAGAAGTTCTTCCTATCACCCTCAGACTGATGGTCAGTCCGAAAGAGTAAACCAGTGTTTGGAGATGTACCTTAGGTGTTCTGTCTATGATTCACCAAAGAAATGGAAGCAATGGCTGTCAACTGCAGAACTCTGGTATAACACTAATTTTCACTCTTCTCTAGGTTGCTCTCCATTTAAGGCACTCTATGGGTATGAAGCTGCTACAGGCTTTGTTCTTCCTACAACAACCAGTGACTCTGATGCCCAGCAGTTAGCCATTGAGAGGGAAGCTCATAATGCACGGTAGAAGGAAAATTTGGCAGCTGCTCAGAACAGAATGAAACAACAAGCAGACCGCCATAGAACAGACAGACATTTTCAAGTGGGTGATCAAATTCTGCTTAAACTCCAGCCTTATGTCCAGAGTTCAGTAGTGTCTCGTCCATATCCAAAGCTCTCATTCAAGTATTTTGGGCCATACAAAGTTTTGGCAAAAGTGGGCAATGCAGCTTACAAGTTGGAATTACCAGAAGGGAGCCTGTGCACCCTGTCTTCCATGTGTCCCAACTCAAACCTTTTGTACCAGATCATACTCCTATTTTTCATGATGTTACCAGGATGGTGGACCTCTCGGCTCACGACTTGCTGCCGGAGCGAGCTCTGGAGCGTCGCCTGGTGAAGAAGGGCAACACCGCGGTGCCTCAAGTGCGAGTCAAGTGGGCTCATCTACCAGTGGAGTCGTCAACGTGGGAGGATTGGTATGTGTTGCTGGATCGTTTCCCTACTGTGGCTGCTTGGGGACAAGCATCAGCTTTGGCGGGGGGAGGTGTCACGCCCTAGGAGAAGGCGCACACGGAGCAGGACGCCTTCGACACGGCGAATGTGTGAGCTAGCGTGAGTAGGAAGTTGGGCATGTGTGGGCCCAGGCTGTAAGTGTCTAAGCGTTGCGTGAAGGGTTATGTAACCGGGGAAAGGAACCTGGGAGGACCATGAACGAATTAGCTAAACAAACATTACAACGTGCTCATGGAGACAGGGGTTTCTCGCCCCGCTCCTTGCTCGTGAGATCCATATCCTTGTCTTGATTTCCTGTTGTGCTCACGTTCCCGGAATCGATCTCACCGGCGAGCAACGGGTATCTACAGAGGCCCAGTCCTTGGCACAATGGAGCAGATGGATCGGACGCCGCTGCCCTCAGGACCAGTGGACGGCGAGCGGCGCATAAAGGTGGCGCCGTGGTTGGAGCGAGCGAGGCAGGAGGAGGCCGAGGCGCGGTGGCGGCGGTGCGCGAGGAGAGGGGCGCGTGATTGGGAGGCGGAGGGCAGGAGGGATTGCACGGCAGCAGGCCCACGAGTCGGCGCAAAAAATTAGAGGCGGACGGAGGCGTGGAGCAACGAGGGATCGCAGGCGTCAGATAGTTTTTTGACGGTGAAAATTGATCGCACTGAGGGCAGGCGGAGGGGCAGACACACAGGTCGCACGGTCACCGTTCCCCAGGACAGGATTATTAGGAGTAGAGATTTGGAATACGTAGTCCTCCTAGCATGTTAGCTAATTGAACACGCACACACTATTTGTCTATACATGTATGGTCTAGGCATCAGAAATATTTGAGAAAATCACCAATACCAAGCATTACGTCATTCTGGAAAAGCTGGAACAGTAGCCATCCCTTTACCATATTGCTAGGAAGAAAAACGACACAATAGCCATTGTTTTTTCGAAGATTCCTCTTAATGTGTCTTTTAGAAGATCGCTAGTAGGACCGGATTTAAATTTATGGGATAATTTGGTGAGTCGTATTGGTCACATACACTTAAATGAGAGTGCAGATATTTTTTGATGGAACCTTATCCAATCGGGTCTGTTCTCTGTTAAGTCAATGTATATGGCCCTTATCAGCAATGGTAATATTCAACGACATTCTATAATTTGGAAGCTAAAAATTCCGTTAAAGATTAAGATTTTCATATGGTACATAAAAAGAGGGGTGGTTCTCACGAAGGACAATTTAGTCAGGAGACGTTGGAAAGGGAGTAAAATCTGTTCCTTTTGTTCAAAGGAGGAAGCAATTCAACATTTGTTTTTTGATTGTCATATGGCCAAATTCCTTTCAGGGCTGTTCAGATTGCTTTTAACTACAAATTCCTCACAATTTTAATTATATGTTCAGTAATTGGCTTGTGGGGATGGAAGCCAAGTTAAAAGGTCAAATGTTTGTTGGTGTTGCGCCCTATGCTGGTCACTATGGCTCAGCAGAAATGATGTGGTTTTTGACAAATCTCCTATGAAAACTTACTTGTAGGTACTGTTCAGAGGAACTTATTGGCTCCTATAAACACGGCGTGAGAAAGAAGGACAAGCAATAAAGAATACATGTCAAGCACTGGAGGTACTGGCGATGCGTCTCTTTGCACACCATGGATGGAGGTTTAGCAATAGGATTGCTTTGTAACCCTCTTATCAAGCTAGACGGTGTGTTTTATTTTGGTAAACTTTGAAGTCGCAGACGGAAGTGATGCTGAGTTGTAATTGAGTTGTAATTGAGGCTGTAGAGCTGGATTTATTCCATTATCTAAAAATCAATTTTCTAGCCTAGCCCGACTAACCTAGAGTGGGATTTCTTTCGCAAAAAAAAAAAACTAGAGTGGGATTTGGCAACTGGCCGGTACTACTACTAGGCCGTTTGTTCGCTCTGTCGAGCTGGCGCCAATAAGCAATTGCTTATAATCTTTTGTAGGGAATGAAAGAAAGTTCCCATTTGTGGATATTCACTGCTATATATGGTTTTTCTTTTCGGGGGGG
>OAMR01000210.1:1067875-1105638 GCA_900205405.1 Echinochloa crus-galli | reverse complement strand
GGATTGTTCATTTACATGTGCGAGTTGCACCATTTCCAGGGCTGGGCCATATAACTAGCCGCCACACCCCGCCCCTAGAAATGGTTGTGCCACTAGTAGAAATAAAGGAGCATTTGTCCTGGTATCTAGCCCCATTGAGTACCGCTTTTGGCAACTCAGACAAGGAGTTAAAACAAATTATTGTGATTTGAGGGATTTGACCTCTGCCCCACGCGCGACACATTTACCACCCCACCTACACAACACATTTGACTCTATATGAGGTGTTTTGCTTTTATTATATACCATAGAGGACCCTTTAGTCTTGGGTTGGTAACTCCAACTAACCAGGACTAATGCCTGGAGGCCTTTAGTTCGGCCGGGTTGGTAACACCTACCGAGACTAAAACCTTTTAATCTCGGCCGGTGTTACCAACCAGAACAAAAGGGCCTCCCATCCAAATAAAATTTAGAACCAGGACTAATACTACTATTAGTCCCGGTTCTTTTTTCTTTTGTCTACCGAGACAAATGAAATGGATGGAAAGTCCTTTCTCTACAAGTGTATACAAATAGATTCATAACTTTTTCATATGATCTCTGATGGAGGCAAACTTTATATCAAAATTTGTAGAGTTTGACGAGACCTAAAACTTTATAGTTGACAACTTTTTCATTTGAGATCATTTAATAGTCAAAAAAATCATTATAAGTTCTCATATTTACAAATCTAGAAACTTTGAATTTTTCAAATGACCTTGGATGCACACAAGCTCTGTAACTTGAAAGTATCCATACATGGTGGTTTTCAAATTGATGTAACCTTGATATCATATACCATAAAGGATGTGAAAATCTAAAAAGAGACATTGTATGTACCCTACAAGACTAAAGATGGTGCATTCATACGTAAGCACTAGATTATGTAGAAAGATTTTCTAGAATTAGCATTATCGACATAAATAATACTTTGCACCGAGTTAGACATACTTGTCCACGTATCCACGATTGAAACAAGACTATTTAGTATGTGTGTTGAACTCTATATTATGAATGTACGAACATATGTGAATGCGAATACAATTTAGACAGATCGTGATGTTTTGACAATTTATTTATTTATTTATTATGGGGAAAATGTGCTTTCATTTAGAAGGGTAGCATATTACAATCAAGTTTGAGTAGCTCAGAGATACATGAAGGAGATTGGGCTCTCGAGACCGCACAGTGTCCTGTACGCTTCGCTAAACCTGCAAGTTCATGAGCCACTCTATTGCACTCTCTTCCTATTTTCCTAATCTTCACCTCGGGGAGTAACATTATCATGCATGCTTTTGTTTCCTGTATAACGTTTGAGTAGAATGATCTGTCTGTCGCCTTCTGCAGAGCCTTAACTACGTAAAGACAGACCCACTCTATAATTGTGGGCTTGCCGATCCATTCCACTGCTAACTTGGCACCTTCTAGACATGTTAATGCCTCTGCTTCTTTCGCTGATGAGCATCTCTAAATGTACTTCCAAGCTGTCAGTAGAACCTGAAATACTAAAAATACTAAAACATGTGAATTACATTATGCAATAAATTATAAATATAAATTATACATTTTGTGAGTATATATTTATCCATATTTTGAAAGAAATAATAATAATAATAATAATAATAATAATAATTTTACGCGCTGGTGATGGCATCACCCACACCTGAAAATAATCTATAGGGCGGGTGATATCATCACCCACACCTGGAAATAATTTCTAGAGGCGGATGATATCCCGAACATGAAAATGATTTCGGGGGGCGGGTGACATCACGGTGACATCATCACCTGCACCTAGGAATCATTTTCAGGTTCAAGTGCTGCCAAGACCCGCCTCTAGAAATAGTTTTGCGGAAAAAATTCATAACTTTTTATATAATATCATATGAAAAAAAATTCTATAAAAATTGTAGAGCTCGATGAGATCTAAAACCTTGTAGTTTAGAAGATTTTCAATTGAGATTGTTTAGTGGTTCAAAAATATGATATAAATTCTTAAAAGAAGCACATCCAACCTCGCCAACTAAAGCGAGCTCTCCCATTGGTCCATCTCTTTTCTCTTCTCTCTCCTCTACGTATATCACGTCTGGTTGTATCCATCGTCTATCTGAAACATCTCTCCTATCTCTCTCACTTGCACCATGGGTGAGCAACGTGAATCACTAGGGCACCTGGCGTGGCTTTGCATGGACGGCCGGGCACCATGGACATTTTTTTTTATTTTTTTAATCGATTTGCAACAGCGGGTGAGGGCATGGCCCGATCCTGAAATAAAATACTTGTAGGCACGGGTGGTGGTATGGCCCACTCCTGAAAAAAGGATATGTGGGTGCGGGCGAGGCAATCGGCCGGCCTTGCAAATGCTGGAGCGGCTCAGTGCCCGCTTCCATTATCAGTGAATTTTAGGTGCGCCAGTCGGGGAGCAGGCCCCGAGTCCGCTCTTACAAATGTGTTTTTACCCGTTTCTGAAAATTATTTCTGTAGTAATGATTATTTTAAACATGTTTTATCAATTAATTCGATAAGAAAATAGTGCTCCTTGTTTTTCCATCTTTTTGACCGAAGTCGGAAGGGGAAGTGATGGGAACCCGCTGGGTTTGTGCCCGATCTTTCGATGAGAGGGGGATAACTTCGATTTAGACTAGAGAGACGTTCACGGCCCGACTACAACACCACAAGGGCATGCGCTGCGCCTTAGCAACCGATACACCAACTCCAGCGGTTGCCGCGATCTTGTGGAGCACGATCAACCAAACCACTAGGGTAATTCCTGCAAGCAATCGAAGAACAAGCAAGAACAAGTAGAACAAGCAACTGAATTGCTAACATGGAGTTAATGACCAATTTGAAAACATAGAGGTGGGGTTCTAAATCAAGTAGAACGGATGGTCTAGACGACACACGCGTCTAGAAGGAAGTAGCAATGGCTAAACTTTCATCTAAACAAAACCCAATCTGTTTGGTAACCTGATGGGGGATGTGGGAATACTTAGAATTGGTCCCCAATCAACTTCTTTGGTCCTCCATGTCTTCCATATGTGTCTAGCACTCTTTTTAATCCACGTATGTATTTCTGAAAATGAGAATGAACATACATCATGGCGCAGCATCAATTCATCAAATGTACCAACAATAATTGTGATATAGGATTGATTCACCTTTGGTTTGCAAGACATTAATATGGTCGTATCTAAGCCGGTGCTGTCCTCATCATTCTCCCCTTCTTGGCTGCAAGCCGTCCTCGACTTGCTCTGTGGCATTCTACGGTGATTCCTTTGTTGTTTGAGCACGAAAGTTCATCCATGTTGCACGACAACAACCAACACTTCTCCCCTTCTTTGGGCTGACCCTGTTGCTTAAGAGAGAAACTAGCAAAACTTTGCAAGACATCATTAATGTTAGTCCAGCCCTCTATTTGATTGTGATATTGTAGCCGAAAAGGATATTTCATATTAGAGCAAATATAAACTTTATGCGCCAAATACTCTCCTTTGCAATTATACTTGCCAACAAAGTGACATGTATGATTAGGCAAGCATGAAAATTCAGAATATACAAAAAGTTTCTCCTCTAAATATTTTAGATCACAAAGAATATCAAATTCAATATAACCCAAAGTATTTAAAGAAGACATCAATTTCAATTCATCTTGTTCACAAGTAATAGGATGGAAAAGCTTGGCTTCAGCACATGTGTATGGTTCCAAATAAAAAATATCACTCTTATTCACTACATGTGGCATAGAAGTACAAGAAGCATCATCGCACAAGTTCTCTTTATCACAAGGAACAACAACTAATTTATCTTGTGATAAAAGTAAATCAGCAGTAGGTTCCACAATTTTTTGCTCTTGAATAGCATGCATAGTGGGCAAATTTTCAGCATTAAGTATCACATCATTCTTGTGGGTATTCGCAGATAATAAAATTTCCTTTTCAGCACTCACAGCAAGCGAAAACAATGAAGCAATATTGTTGTATGATTTGCTAACTAACAAGGTTTGAATTTTAGAATTGAGCCCTTTCATGAACCTTCTCATATTATCTTCCCTGCATTGTTGTAGTCCACCAAATATGATACAAATTTTAAAATCATGGAAGTATTTTTTGACGGACCTACTACCTTGCTTCAATTTGTCTAATTTTGCAAGCAAATAATCAACATAATATTCAGGAACATACTCATCTCGAAAAAGCATTTTGAAATCTTTCCAAGTTTATGGAACTTTGTTGTGCCTACAAATGTGTTTCCATGTAATCAAAGCATATTTTGTTAAAGCACTAGAAGCAGCAAAAACCATTTCATGTTCAGACAAGTCATAACTATCAAATTCTGCATCTACCTAAAGCTCCCAATCAATATAAGCTTCAGGATCAAACATACCAGCATATAATGGCAAATGTTGAATGACATCCTGAAGATGAGGGTCTAGTTTCAACTGCTCAAAAATCTCTGTATCACCTGCCATGATTAGTATTCAACAAGAAGCACAAAAATAAGATGTATCCTCCTGTCAACTACTAGATGTGTTGGATGTAATTCTCTCAAACTAAACTTGTTCAAACAAGCTCTTACAAGTTCTTACCAAGCCAAACAGGAGGTGACGGCAACCAACAAGACAGCAACCTCAAAGATAGTGTATCGGTGCCGTAGCAACAAGACGTGTCAAGCTGTAGTCGGATATGTGGAGCTATAGGTGAGCTGAAAACAAGGAATATACTAGAACCACATTAGTTACAAAAGCAAGCTGAATAATCGTTCAACGGCGGTACTGTGCTGGTCCTAAGCTAAACCATGCTAGAGATGTGAGCCTAGGCACAAAGGTAGTCACCAACAAAAGAACAGCTAGCACAGCACAAAGGAAAACACCAAATTCAGCCCCTTTTCTTACTTGTCTTTTTTCTCTCTCTTTTTTTTTTGCCTCTCTTTTTTTTCTATTCTTTGTTTTTCTTCCCTTTCTTTTTTCACTTTTTTTTACACCTTTGCTGAATATCAAGACAAATCAGCACAAAACGATTGAGTTTACACAGATTGCAGATCGCCAATCTCTAGGACAATTACGGAACACTCAAAAGGAATATTTCAACAAGGCTAGATCCGTTGGAAAGAGCACGAGTTAAGCTTTCCAGATTGTATTTAAATGCTTGAATCGGACTTAAGATGGATCCGTGGTGGCCAAAGCAGTGATATATCTGATGATAATGGATCTCGTGGCGACCAAAACGTGATAGAACTCAAAACTCTAAAGGATTAGACACTAGAACCAGCAACTCGACACAACCGATGCAACCAAAAATTCAACAAGCCCTAACTAAGCAGTACTAGTAAAGGCTCAAAATGTTTATAGGATTGCAGGTAACTGATCAACTTCTTTTTGGCTTTTCTGGACTATAGGAAATTAAAATCAGCAAAGAATTGGATAACTCTCACCGATAAACCTCGCTCTGATTACCGACTGATGAGTCCGGTCCAGGATGGGAAAGGAAAAGCCCGACACACCGACCCGGCTACAACGCCATTAGGGCCTCTTGTTGCACCTTGGCAGTCTTAGCACCGGCAGCCGAGGATACGACGCACCGATCCGATTACAACGCCACTAGGGCCTCCTGTTGCGCCTTAGCAATCTTAGCACTGCCCTCCGACGCACCCCTCGAGGAAAGGCCCAATCGCCCCTAAAGACTAGTCTGATAGGGGAAGGGTGGCTCTCCCTTTTAAGGCGGCTTCCTCCTCCCTAACTAAGCAAGGTGGGATTATTGAGAGGCTCACATGGTCGCCGCCCGACTACAACTGGACCTAGCCCATATTGTTGCGTCTTTGCCAACGGGTAATAGTGGAGGAAGATGTCCTCATCATTCTCCCCTTCTTAACTAGGGCCCAGCTCTGATACCAAATGATGGGGACCCGCTGGGGTTTGTGCCTGTTCTTTCGATGAGAGGGGGATAACTTCGATTTAGACTAGAGAGACGTTCACGGCCCAACTACAACACCACAAGGGCATGCGCTGCGCCTTAGCAACCGTTACACCAACTCCAGCGGTTGCCGCGATCTTGTGGAGCACGATCAACCAAACCACTAGGGTAATTCCTGCAAGCAATCGAAGAACAAGCAAGAACAAGTAAAACAAGCAACTCAATTGCAAATATCTACCAACATAAACTCACGAAGGTGGGGTTCCGCAGACTCGAAGACGGGCGGCTGGACCAGCACGCGCGCTTACAAGCAAGTAGCAATGGCTAAACTTGATCTAAACAAAACCCAAGTGTTCTTGGCAGCGGCTAAGGGGTATAAGACAAGGGAGGATGACCACAGGGGTGCTGGGGTCATGCTCCAACCCTAGGACGCGTCCATAATGGACTCTACATGATACACGGCCCATTGGGCCAAAATAAGATGGCGCAATATCATGGGCAGAAAACATCTCGAAGCAAATAGACTATTCTGGACGACTCCGAATAGATATGGATGTGTGGTCGGTTGGAAAGTATACTTGATAAGCTTTCCGTGAAGTACTTGAACGCCCCAATCCGAGTCCGTATGCGACCGTGGTGTCCATCACAAGTTGATGTTTTTCTGCAGTCCGAATTTTTTTAAAAGAAAAAACATGCTGATTCATTGGCCTGCTTCACCCTTCCTGGGCTCAGCCCACTCCCTCCTACAGCCTCTTGATCCAAAAAAAAAGTAGATCAATTCATCGAATGTACCAACAATAATTGTGATATAGGATTGATTCACCTTTGGTTTGCAAGCCATTAATATGGTCATATCTAAGCCGGTGATGTCCTCATCAGGAAGCCCCTACCTAATTTTTATATTTTTTATTCCAAACCCAATTATTCGCTCCCACAGGGAGTCGAACTTGGGCCTGCTGAGTGCTACTTAGGTTCTCTAACCACTAGGTAACCACTAGGTTAGAGGTCCTTTCACTTGTTTTTCCATCTTGTGGAGGACTGAGACTCCATTTTATAATCGATTGTCCTGCCTCCATAGCTCTAGACTATATAGTGAAGGCTTGGACTTATTTTCTCATGCCAACAATCAGAAACACGTCCAACACCCTAAACAACGATTGCTAAGAGATTTGTAGGAGAGCAAAATCCCGAAGTTCCTCTTGCCAAACAAGAACAGTTCCTGTTATTGACTCGGTGCTCTACATCACACGTACATACAGCGACAAGTATGATTACTTCCTCTACGACAGGAGGCGCCTACTGATGCCGGTACAAGTTACATCATAATGTTTTCCGCATTAGATTGATTAATCATGATCTGAGTTAAGCTAAGACCCTGTTAATTTAATGCTTATGCTAAGATTTAGATTTCATAGTTGGTAACCAGAGCCATCTTAACCTACCATGATTGATTTATTGGCCTAAGCCATGTTTATGACTTGTCGGATTAGATTTGTTTTTTAAGTAAAACCTAAGCCTAATTAAGTTCCTGGATAAGTAATTTAGGATCAAGATCATGTTTAATTAATGCATGTGTTCTTAATTAGCATCAAAATTATATGAATAATTGAAATGCACAACTAGATATTTAAATTCTATTTGCGCAAGGTCACTTTGGTGACTAATGCCTTTGATGATATAAACATCTAGTTGTCATATCTTTTAACAATTATGCCCACAAGAACAATACATGAGCTTTTGTTCATCCAAAAACAGTATGAACACATAATTCTGTTTGATAAAACTATACAATCTTAATGCCAAATAAATAATATTTAATTAGATATATCATATCAAGCAAAATAAACTCGCGAGAGAAAAACTTGCTAGCACTCGTTATTAGCCATGCCATTTGTACGGAAAACATTAGGGCATTGCTAGCGCCCGGACGTCCGATGGGACAAAAAATTTCGGACGCGTGACGTGGCGCAATGAGGACCAAGTATTCCATCCGACGGTACTGTAGCATAAAAAAAATCCCGCCGCAACATGGCGTGATGTTGCATGAAACATGTAAAATTTTTTGCAACATCCAAAAATAGCAAATGCAACATCAAATAATAGTATCTGTAACATAAAAACTCATCGTTTTGCAACACCAGAAACACGCGCTCATAAAGTCTCATCCATGCACGACAGCAGTCAAAAAAATCCCAATAAAAATGCAACATCCGAATGAAACACTTGCAACATACCTGTGAAACAAATGTAACATCGCAACATTACAGATCGATTTTTGCAACATTCAAATCAAACAGTTGCAACATTTTTCTAAAACATCTGAAACATGTGAAACATGCTGTTGCAACATGGAGCGAAACCCTAGAACATCTCAGATCTACTTTTTGCAACATTTACATCAAACAGTTGCAACATTCCTCTGAAACATCCGAAACACCGGGTGAGCGGCGCGGCGGCGGCGTCGGACAGGTCGGCCACCTGGATCGCCCGCGACGGCGCGCGGACGAGGACCCGCGCCGGCGGCAGCGGGAGGGGCTTCTCGGCCGTCATCGCCATGCTGCTGGGCAAGCGGAGGGGAGTCGAAATGTTTGTGGGGCGGAGGAAGAAGGCGTCCGATATTTTCGTCGCGTCGGACGCCTGATAGGAAGCATTTCCCAAAACATTATACAGTACATAAGAACTTTAAATCAAAAGTGGTAAACTGGCTATGATTAATTACCAAATGCATGCAGTGCTAAACTTACACATGAACATTAATGCATGCAGTGCTTAACGCACGCCTTTCCAATACTCCATCCATTATTTTAATTATTGTCCATTTGCATAATGGCTCTAAACCAATAGACAAATGTATGGATGATAGTACACGGCAACATTAACACACACAATTAAAAAAAAAACTCGACGGAAGAGGGCAGACAGCCCCTCCGTTTTTATTAAGAGGATGTAGAACTCGAACCCGGGTCTCCGCCCCATAGCAAACACTAACACACACAGTTACTGACTCACAATATTTGAAGAGAGAGGGAGAGGGTATTTATAAACCCATAATTCTAGCTTATTCCTTTAGTGTAGCCACCATCACACATAGACTATAAATAATAAGAATTATTTCAATTTACATGGACCACTTTTATGTAATTAATCTAACACACTAAAATGTTTGGTGTCTACCTTGAATATAAAATTCTTGCGTACTTATGATGTTGATGTTTGCTCCTCTCTGAATCAGGAACCTGACGATATATCTTTGTATCCTCTTAACCGGCCTGCATCATGTGTTGTAAAGAGCTGTCCTTCCACTGTAATCTGGTTTGCTAGACTCTTCAAACAGAGCAGTACTCCATGATAAGCAGCATTGTTCACTGCGAGGGCAAGTTCTGCTTCTTCCCTTGATATCAGGTATGTGATATCCGATTCGTGCTGCCCTTTGGACAAGTACATGTCATATTTTTGTTTTTATTAATGTGACCTGATCATCATCAACAGGGTAACACGTTATGACTAATGACTGCATGGATTTTGCTTGAACCCATCCAAGTTCAAGACTTTCAAATAGCTGTGTGTGATGTTGCGTGTGCTGCACTGCTGCAACAACATCCAAGCTACTATAACCGAAAATAAGTTTTGTTTATGAAATAGTGGTTGCATGACATCTTTTTTACAAAATTATAAAGTCATGTCACGTGACAAATTAAAATTTGAACATAATGCACATCGTTTGATTAATGTGTTAACTTTGTGTCCATGACAATGTACGGCCATTTTGCTAGTATTATAATATTGATATCCTTGACTCCCACAAGGTTTCATCTCCATTCACGGAATCCTGACCATGTAATGGTTGGAAGTTTTCGTTTTTCCCTTCTCAGAGAAAAGTATCTAACAGTTTGGCATCAGCGTAATGGAGTAGGGCGATGGACAGTCACAAATCACAACAGACAGTCAGACCGTGGTATTTAGTGAGGCCGAACCTCCTATAATCGTGGACCATGGTATAGGATGGGCCATTTTCATGCTGAACCCTGCACCTTTTGCGCAGCCCATGTGACAGAAAACAAACAAAAGCTCCTACAGAAACATAGGATGGAGCTAAATAGAAAAGGCTTTTTCTTTTTTTTCGGAGACAGAAAACACACACAAACACAAAAGGAGAAAGAGGGCGAATTTCATCTTGACTATAGACATGTCCTCCTAATTTTTATTTTAGATACAAAATATAGAATAGACCATCCTGCCATTTCGCCACAGGAGCTCGCACGCACCTCGCTGGCGTGTGGGACTCCCACCAGTTCATAGACACACTTCTTTTTGGACAGAGGAGACATGGCTCATGTTTCAATAGCAAGGCAATAGTGTTCAGTCTCTCTGGCTGCCAATGGATATGATTTTTGTTCTTGATAAGTTGTCTGCGAATGAATTCGCTTAGCTGTGTGTACGGGACATTCTCAGATGGGCATCCAGAATGTCGGGGAGGCAGACGGAATCGTGGTCATGGGAGTTTGATCCGCTTACATCTGCTATATCTTGGATGCCTTTGGGTGATTGGAAAGGACGACGATTTGTTCGTTTCTAGCGGCACGGGAGACGGTCGATAGCAGTGAGGCGCTTTAATTTTATCGTTCTATACGAAAGGTTGGCGCCCTGCTGCTACACACATTAGGGCATGTAACTATGCATACAGACGGATGTACAGATAACTCATACAGTCTATAGACAGAGATGTTGTCCATAAGCTATTTAATGCTTTGTATGAAGTTTAAGATCATCTACAGATACATTTGTGTATACCATTGTGTGGCTATTTGATTGCATTTGTGTATATCATTATGCCTTCCACTCTCATTTTCTCTCTCTGTCGGCAGCAACACTAGCTCACCGCTTTCTCCACTGCACCGACAGAACCTGCAGGAAGCCAAGAAGCAATCCTTCTCTCTACTTTCTCTACACTGCCGGCGCTTGCTCCTCCACCAAGCTCGCCGGTGAGGGCCACGCGCTTGCTTCTCCCATTTCTCTCCCCATCCTCTGCTCCCTCGCCAGCCGCTCCTCTGCTCCCGCGTCGCCTTCCTCCCTCCCTTCTCCATCCTCCTTTCCCCTGCGGGCGGCGGGAGCAGCGCATGGCGGCCTCCTCTTACCCGCCACGGAAATGGAGGCCTCCTCGAGGCCGGATCCGGCGGCGGGATCGAGGCTCGAGCGAGGAGGCGCAATGGACGGGGTCATGGTAGCCTCCTCCCAGCCGCGGCCATGGAGGCCTCCTCCTCACTCCTCAGCGACGGCGTGGTGGGGTGCGGAGGCAGAGGAGGGCTCGCCGGCGACGGAGCAGAGCGCTCGAGGAGGCGCTCGCGGCCATGTGCCCGCCGCCGCCGCCCCGCTCTCCGAGCACCCGCATCGACGCGGCCCTCCCTCCACGGCGCGCGGCGCGGGTGTTGTGCCGCGGCGGGCGGGGGCGATGCGGGAGCCGTCGGTGGCGCCCCTGCCTTCCATCGACATCGCGGGCTCCGGATCGTGGTGAGCCCCTCTTCCTGCCCAGTCTTCCCCGGCCCGCGACCCACGCCGGCGCAGCCGGAGCAGGGCGGTCGGCGTGGGGGACGGAGAAGGGCCTCGCGACGGCGGGCCTTGTGGCGACGTGGAGGATCTGCAGCCGGAGCTGGGGCTTCGTCCTCGCGCTCGCCGGTGCCCCTCCCCCTCACCAACTGCGGCGGCCCCAACCTTTGCTTTCCCAGCTTGGCGGGGAAATCTCCCGCGCGCGCACGCTTCGCGCGGGATCCGGCTGCGGCGTCGCCTCGAGAAGACGAGGCCGTACAGCGGCGTCGACATCGTCGATTCATCCTTGGAGAACGGGACGCCCTCGTCGCTTCACCAGACGACGCGGTACCCCGTCGCCTCGCCAAGCGGGGTTTTTTCTGCAAAAAGACCGTCAAATCGACGGGCTCAGGCGACGCGTTGTACATGCCCTTAAGCTAGTTTTGGCACCCAAGGAGTACTACAAAAAAACCTTTACTATTAACAGAACAAGCAAAGGAACAATTTGTATTGTGTCACTATTGAAGAGTAATGGCAAGGCCATGGTGCAGGATCGCACGCAGTTATTCCTTATCTGTCATGATGATGACACTCGGCCGGTTTGTGACAAATAATGTAGCCCTGGAAATTACAGTGGACAGTGTTTTGTGGCGTGTTGATTATTGTTTCTCGGCACATGCATGGCATGTGCATTGGGCAGTGGGCATTAATTATTCAAGTGACATGAAGTACTACTGGTCTATTATTTCTAGATATTTCTATATGGATGGTTCAATGTGTATCGAAATTGAAATGATAAATGTCTGTCCACATGATAGTGAAAATTTGATCAAGTGGCCGTTCAATCACGTGGATATATATCGATCAGAAGCTATGTCTTATTGATTTCAGATTCATTTCTCCGTTGTGGTTTGCTTGCACTATAGTCGCTTGCTTGGTACTCGTCATGGTTTTTGGTTGTTTGTTCATGGTTATTGTCATCGCAGGTGTGGTCGTTTGGTCGTAGCTATGTCATTGCACGATCTTATCTGTCGACGGCCGATGACTTTGACGACTGTCGTCAGCA
This sequence comes from Echinochloa crus-galli, assembly GCA_900205405.1. Taxonomy (NCBI): domain Eukaryota; kingdom Viridiplantae; phylum Streptophyta; class Magnoliopsida; order Poales; family Poaceae; genus Echinochloa; species Echinochloa crus-galli. Next base: position 1,093,122 of record OAMR01000210.1, on the reverse strand, counting down.
ACATCGACGAAGGATTGTCGAGCAGGGTAACGCTTCTTCGCCAAAATGTCGTAGTCGTCCGAGCGTCTCCACTCTAAAAAAAACAGCTCAAGCTCAAGCTCCAGCTCCACCGACTCTACCTTTTTTCAGTTTCACTCCACCTACTTCAATTAAACATGGAGCCACTTAACGTGTTTGACTTAGAAGTGCAAAATATTTGTTTACTAAGTAAATGGATGTTCAGCCTTTTAAATGAAAGGGGGATCTAGCAGGAAATGTTGAGAAGAAAATATATCAAGAATAAGCCATTTTCCCAAATTGGGAAACAACCTGGTGACTCACAGTTTTGGGGAGAATACCAGATTTTGGGAAGACCATTGGCTTGGCGATGAACCCCTCAGAGAAAGTTACCCAAGTCTGTATCAAATAGTAAGGAGAAAACATGACACTGTGGCAAATGTGCTCAACTCCTCACCTCTGAATATCTCTTTTAGAAGAGCTTTGATAGGTCCTAGACTAGACCAGTGGCTTCAGCTAGTTAGCAAAGTGACCAATGTAGTGCTAACAGAGCAGGAAGATATTTTCCTGTGGAACCTTAGTAAGAACAGGATCTTTTCTGTGAGGTCCATGTATGGAAATATCATGAAGCAGAGAGGGAATACCACCAGTTGTGCTTTGTGGCAGATTAGGATTCCTCTCAAAATAAAGATATTTATGTGGTATTTGTGGAGGGGGGGTGATTTTGACAAAAGATAACCTGAGCATAAGAAATTGGAAGGGGAACAAAAAATATTGTTTTTGTGACAACAATGAGACCATTCAACATCTCTTTTTTGATTGCCCTCGTGCTCGTATTTTGTGGAATATGGTTCAGGTAGCTTATAGCATTAGAACACCTGATTCAATCAATGACCTGTTTGGCTCCTGGATGCGTTCGTTTCATCCAAAGATTAGGAAACTAGTCATGGTGGGAGCAGCAGCTTTGTGCTGGGCCATTTGGCTAAGTAGGAATGATGTAGTTTTTGGTAAACTGCCATCTAATAATCTCTTGCAGGTGATCTTCAGGGCGTCGTTTTGGATCAGGACATGGTCTCAGCTGGCTAAAAAGGAAGAAGGCGGGATATTGAAGACGGGCAGCCACAAACTGGAAGTTATTGTCATGGAAATCTTCAGCAAGTTCGGCTGGATGGCAAGAAATAGGCTGCAGTCCTAGCTGGTTGAGTGGGGAAGTGGTGCCTTTTGTTCTTTCTGTTTAGGTGGTTAGCGAGAGGTCTGAATTGTAATCGTTGGGTTCTTTGTTGTTCTGTCTCTGTCAGGTAGGCGCTTGTGGCTGCCTGATGGTGGGTTTAAAAACATGTGTGGAGGTTGTTTTGTTTGGCTGCATGCATTCACAAATGTGGATGTTGAGGCCGGTTTTTCCTTAATCTAGAAAAACGTGTTTGACTACAAATACAACTCCACCATTAGAAAATATATGATTTGATGGAAAATATCTTTCTTGCCCTTGGATTTATTTTGTTGGTTTGGTGAAGTTTTTTTTCGTGTTGCTAAAGTAGGAAGACACTAGTACTGTGCTCCAATGATCACGTCTGTGTAATAAATTGAAAATTGAAATATGGGGGCATAGAAAAATCAGTATATTGATATTTTATAAAATAAAAGATCACACATAAATATTTGATACTCAAATCAAGCCATTAAAAACTAGTTCCAATTAAGAAAAAGGATGGTTCAGTGGTGGCATTGTCATTGTCGAGATCAATGGGTGTTTGTTCAGTTGGCAGCATAATGGGGTTAGAACTTATAGGGTTTCAATGATTTGCTTCATCATTAGTGATGTCACCAAACATAATCTTGAAATCATCCGCTTTTGCAAAGGTTTTGTCCTAAACTTGCCGAATCCTGGAATTTGCTGAAGTAAAAATAATAATAAATATGAGGACAGTTGTATGAAATATAGCACAAATAAATAAACAAATAATATGTCACCCTCACCTTCTTTGCTGTTAATTTTGGTTTCAACTTATCCCACTTTGTTCTTGAGTTGATTCTTGCTTAGCTCAATTCCTGTCATTTAAAAAAAAACTATCCGACACCTCGGTATATTCTACAGAGTTTAAATGGGTGTTTGGCCTATTTCATTTCCTAACTTGTTGGGCAAATAGTATACAAACGATCGTTGTGTACTCACCGGTCCACTCCATCATATCACCCTGATCACGATATCCACAATTTTACAACTATTTGTAACACTATCATTTGTTCACATAATAAGTAAATACATACACAGTATATAAAAAATGCATACATGCAAGTGCTGTAAGTTGTATGCATTGAAAAAAATACATGTAAGTTCTGTAAGTTGTATGCATTAAAAAAAATACATGCACAATTATGTAAGTTGTATAGTACCACTATCTATTCACAAGGAAAGCAATTTCACAACTCCTAAAATACATGAATAAATATTTTACATATACCGCAATTCACTGACAAATCATAACTTTTTCATATATAAACTCATATCAACATATGTGGACAATTCACAATCATTACCTCTTCTTGTTGTCTTCTTGCTCTGTCTCTTGCCTCGACCACCCGCTAGACATTTCCTTGCATGGCCCTGTCCGCCACCTACATTTCCACCTTTGATCAAGCCCAGGCCATCTTCGTGAAGGCCATAGCCACCTTCGGCTAGGCCACTCTCTCCTTCGGCCAGGTGATGGTCATAGCCGGCCAGTCCATAGCCTGCATCAGCCAGGCTGCAGCCACCGCTGGCCAGGCCGCGGCCACCTGTGGCCAGACCCTTCCTAGGCCTAGTACGCCCCTTCCAAGGCCTAGGGCGTCCACCTGGCTGCCAAGGGTTTGGTCGCTCTCGTCATGGCTATGGGGACCTACATTAGGAATGGCCGTCGCCGCTGCTCCTGGAGGATGGCATGGACTCCGTGGGTTGGAGGAGGAAGCACGGGCAGCAGCTGCATGGGCGAAGGAGTGGTCTCCATCCATAGTTCATCGGAGGAGCCACGTCGGAGATTGGATTGGCAGAAGTGGCGGCGGCAGGGAGGCGTCGGAAGAAAAAACGACGTGAGGGATGGACGGGTCGGGCGGAACAAGAATCGGCTTTTTTTTACGTGAAACGGTATGTGTAATCGATGGCAATGGTGGGTAATTTTACCCCAACTCCATCAGGAGGTATGAATTCTTTGTTCCTGAAGCACCCTTGAGGTGCTCTATATTTTACCTGGAGTTGACCCCAGTTCCATTTTTTTCTTGGAGCTGCAAAAGTTGGAGCTGCACGTATTTGGGTAAACAAAGTGAGAGCGGAGCTGTAAAAGTTGGAGCGGAGCACTCCCAAACAGCCCCTTAGTATGTCTATTTGGTCACGTTTTTGTTGTGCTGTTTTATTTTGGTGTGAATGTATTTTGTCCCTATGATTATTCTTCTTATTTTAACGAAATACACGCTAAGTGTGTTCTCTAAAAAAAAGTTATAGCCTATTTTGAGACAAGTATATACCATAGATGAGATTGATATTTGATCATGGACCCTCTTGGTTATACGGTCTTAATAACCCTCAACATCAATGTTAAGAAAAAGAAGAACTAAACACGTAATTACACAAACTTAGCACGTGGATGCACTTAGGTACTTCAACTTTCTGAGAACTCACCCTAAACAAACTCCTAGCTCATTTGGGAGCAACTTGTTAGGTGAGTGCAGATATGTCAGCGAAGAAATGCAATGTAGGTAAGAAATAAAAGACACCATATTGGTAAATTATTTGTTCCCAATTGGATTAATTACCGGTGTTTTGGTTGCTGTTTTAAAAACATGTCCCCGCTCATCTTACAATTTAGTCGGTTGTTATCATCTTCTTTCTTTGCTAATTAGGCAATTTGCAATGGCATACTTTGTTTTATGTCTCGCGTGCACTTGACTGTATCCATATATGACGTACTTCAAATATTTGATATGATATAGAACTACGATTTGCAGTTCAACTAATAAACCCAAACCATTCATTTAATCGGTTGTTATCAGATTCTTTCTCTGCTAGTTAGGCAATTCGCAATGGCTTATAATTTGGTTTTTGTATCTTGCATGCACTTGAACGTATTCATATATGGCACATGAAGTTTAACTAATAAGCTTTTTCTTGCCTCGTATATAGCCTTCTTGTCACACCATTTACACATAAACCATACATATAATCTGGGATGAAATGCTTTCCTTTTGTACTAACTTGTGGAGGCCCATTAATGGCTTCAACCGGGACGAAGAGAATCTACATACATGAACCTTTTTTAGTCGTGAGTTGAGCCTCCAATCGAGTTATGGTCGTTGCTATCTGGACATATATAGCAATGGCCTCTAAAATCGTTCGGCCCTCCCATACCTGGAATAATTACGTTTGTTGAGTAAGTAAGGTTATAAATGTGGTGATCGGGTAGCACGTACGTCCCTCCTGGTCATGAAGGGTTGTTCAACGTGCGACACATAAACCTTAGGACCGGCATGCATGATTGATGAATACTCAATAGACAATAGTAGCTATTGGACGATGTGTCTAAAAACTAAAGAAAAAACAGAGAGGATATAAAAATGCAATCACGTCTATCACGCCCGGCAAGTAAAATTGTCGAAGAACTGTAACGTAGGAACATGCGGCCATGTAGCCTTCATTTTGTTGTGTTGCTAGAAGAAATTTCCATTTCTTGTGCTCCCCTCCGGTCACCATACCTAATGCTTTAACCAAAAGTCGGCCAGCATTTGTAACTATAACCACTATATAATATTTTTTAAAAAATATTTCAGCCGAAAAAGAAAAATTACTTGTCTAGATTGATTTTAGAAATAGTTTCATAACCTCACCTGTATCAAATAAAATAACTACATTTTAACACTAGAAAGAAGTCAATTTTTAGCCATCCAACCATTCAACTTCAAAACCAAAAATCTTTGACCACTCAACAATAAAAAACATTTATGTTTGGCAATCTAATTGTTTTGATGAATGGTTTCGTTGACGTGAATGACATATGGCATGGGACCCATACATCAGCTCATTTTCATCTCTTCTCTCTCCTCTTTCTCTATTCCACTTCTCTCACTTGCCCCGGCATACGAACACGCTTGGGCGGGCGGGTGCCACGGGAGCCAAAGCGGGCGGACAACGGACGCGGGAATGGGGGTAGGCAGGCAACGGCTGTGGAAGCCAAGGAGGGCGGCCGGCCGGTGTGGGAGCCACGGTGGGTAGGCGGTGGTTGAGTTACAACCGACGCAGGCCAGCCACGAGCAACGTGCGGTCAAGCTGCAAGAGAGAAAGGAAAGATGAGAGGGAAGAGAGAAAGAGGCAAAGAGATAGAGGGGTTACTATGTCATGTAGGCCCACTATCACGTGGGTTCACATCGGCAAAACCAGCAACCAAAACCGATCGATGATGAAATATGAACGGTTTTGATAGTTGGGTACTGAATGATTTCTGGTTTTACAGTTTCGATGGTCAAAACGAAACTGAAGTGATAGTTGGAAGGCCAAAAAATCGTCAATGATAAATAATTATGGACACATTTAGAACTCCAAGATCAAAAATCTAAAAGATAGGCTACACATGTTGATCGCAATAGTTGTAGACAACATCGACTGTTACTGCGAGATATGCACTGTTGGCATTAGATTTTTTGAGATCCCACGGAGTTGGTCACTTGTATTATTGTGTGACGGGGGTAGTTGCATAGCAATGTTGTTCAGGCCGGCTAGCTAGGAAGCACCATGGCTCCTTTTCCATGCCATACATGATACACAACGAGATGTGACGCGTTACAGCAAACCATCCATATATGCAGCGCCGGCCGGGCGTCTCCTCCGCGTCCCATGCGCGTCTTGGGCTTGGGGACGGCGACCGAGGCACGTCTCCATCGCCACGGTAGCGGCCCGTACGCCACGTACTCCCGCCCCATCCCTCCGGACCGTACATTCCCACGCCGGCCGCGGAAAGGGGCCCAACTGCACGTACGTACGGCGGACATCTTTGATCATCGATCCCCGGCCGGCGCTATGTGCGTGGACGCAAGATTCGGCCCGGCACCCGCCGCCACACGGCCGGGCTGTGCCGCTGACCGCTCTGCGCCGCCTATGGCTGCTAACCCGTGAGTGAGTGAGTGAAATCGAGCGGGAGAGACTAGCTAGAGTGACGACGGATAGATCAGTGGCTGATCGAGCCCCAGCATGCACGCACGCACGTACGCAGCCTTTCCGGGCGCGGTGCACCAGCCGTGGCGCAAGAGGACAGCGCTCTAGGCTAGCGGACAGACCAGACAGGCGGCAACGGAACGAGAGGGCCGGGGGCGGCATGCATGCGCGCGTAGCGTTCCGTGCGGCGGCACGGCCGCGCAGCCCGCGCGACGGGTGATGTGGAGTGGGGGCAGCGAACCAAGGAAGCTTCCGGGAAGCTTCGCTCGACCATGACACAGCCAGCAGCAATCATGAATGAGTTGGGGATCCTAGCATTCACTCCGCCCGCGAGCAAACCGGGCCGGCTGTGCGGTGTGTAGGCATCCCTATCCCTCCCTCTGCATGCATCATTATCTGCCCGTCTATCATCATATCCCTAACAAATCGCTCGGCTGCTGTTAGCCTGTTAGCATTAGCGTAGCGGCACTCTGATCTCGATTCGTACTAGCACACTATATACTATATGTATATTATATCCCTGGGCAATCAGATCACAAATAACTCGTCTTTCAATAATTAGATACACATCCGATCGGCCACCACAGAAACCATCTCCTACCCTTAATTCTTCTCGTATTAGGTTATTATTAATCAATGCTTGGTTTCGCTTGATACTGCCACTCAGAGAGGCCGGCCTGCATCAATAATTCATCCATTCATCTCGTCCAGGGGCTTTGAGAGCTAATCATCATTGTCTTGTTCCTCTCCTCTCTCCCGGACCTAACTAGCTAGCCCCTGCCACCGCCGCCCGGCCTCCATATATATCCGCTCCGCTCGCAGTCCACAACCCATCTCACACTCCCATTTCGCAGAGAGTACGAACGGCGCCGGCGCCGTAGCCAGCTGAAGGAGGAGGGGGAGATCGAGAGTAGTGTGAGAGGGAGGAGGATATAGATCGAGCTAGAGATCGATGTCGAGCATGGAGGCCGGGCTGGTGCGCAAGTACGCGTCGGAGGCCGGCGGGCTGCGGCGGGCGCGGCTGGGCCCGCACGGGCACTCGGTGGGCGGCCGCACGGCGCACAGCATGTCGGCGTCGGCGCTGCGCAAGAGGTCGGACGCGTCGCTGGTGCGCAAGGTGCCCTTCGCGCCGCTCCGCCCCGTCCTCGCCAACCTGCAGGAGGTCTTCCTCGGCACCAAGCTCGCCGTGCTCTTCCCCGCCGTCCCGCTCGCCATCGCCGCGCAGTGCGCGCACTTCGGACAGGTAACCTCCGATCAATCAATTCGTTGTTCCTTGGATCTCTCTGGGTCCGTCGCGCGCTCGGCGTTAGTTGGGACTTGGGATGGCGCCGTGCCGTTGGTGATGGCGAGAGATCATCGGATTTGATTCATCCGCAAACAAACAAGGGGGAGGATGATTAATGGATGGGAACGTGACCACATTCCCTACCTTGTCCTCGCGCGGCCTCTCTCGGTCGCGCTCTCCCCCCGTGACACCGGCCGCTGCGCTGCTGCCGTTTTCTTTTCTTTTGTGTTTCAACCAATGTTGCAAATAGCCCGCTATAGCTTCGCTATAGCTTTTTGAGACAAAGGCCGCTACGATATTACAAATATTACCACTAATGCCGCTAACTTCGCTATATCATGAAATAGTCCCGCTAAATTCAATAGCTTAGCTCCGCTAACACCGCTATGTTTGACTTTTGAACTTATATACTTGTGATTTATGAACAACAAGGTACGATTTATGATATATCTTGTCAATTACGACTCATTTCCTTATGTATTCACTAGTATTTGCATGTACTTATAAAATATAAGCTGGAAATCATAAATTTGGTAATGTTTAGGGCTAATTTTTCATAGTTTTCGTATACCGCTAAATGCTATAGCTTCCGCTATACCTGCGCTATAGCCCCTATAGCTTTTTTCAGAAGTACTCCGCTAAATTGTATAGCCCGCTATTTGCAACATTGTATAGCCCGCTATTTGCAACATTGGTTTCAACGTGCTCACTCTCTGCGCTGCTGCCGTTTTTTTTTCTTTTTTGTCAACGTGCTCGCTCTCTGACTAGCTAATAATTAAATAATGTCGCATGCATTCCAGTAGTACGTCAGTCGTCAATCGGCCGTCCGGTGCTGTCCGGCGACGGCTCTTTAAATGACAAAAGTCGTAATCCGTTCAACAGTGGTAGTAACAAACTGGCACCCATGCATCATGCGTGGTTGTATATATATTATGTATACTTATACTCCGTGTGTGTGTGTATATATATATAGTATATGGTTTTCGGGAACCGTCGATGAATTATGTCGAGCACGTCTGCCTAGGGGTACCCCAGAGAGTAGATTCGTGGGTCTCGTCGAGTTCTTAGAAGCGACAGTACATGAGCGACATAAAGAATTAGACAGGCTCGGGCCGCGGATCGCGTAATACCCTACGTCCTGTGTGGTTGATTGTATTGCACGTGTGGTTATGAGTTTTGAGGGATCCCTGCCCCGCCTTATATATCCGTGAGGCAGGGTTACAAGTCGGTTTGTACAGTCCTAGTCATATACTACATGGAGAGCTACAACATAGTACTTTGGGGAGTCTCCTATCTGTACACGACTAGTTACATCAATCAACTACGTCGTCTTGTACCATAGCCGACTGGTTTGAGTAGTCGGATTGAACTCTCTCTGTCGAGTAGTTTAATCCATTGGATAAGTGGCTAGGGATCCTAGTCCCACATGAACTCCTTTTTTTACCAAGAAACATACATTTTTTTTATCTCTTCAATTTCTTAATCCAAACAAATATTTTTGTATATATACAGATAATAAATAAAGAAGTGGTAGGTAAACCGGAATAATACCAAATGGCCCCTATGTACAGTAACAGTACAGCATCCTCTAAGGACTGGAGGGACAGGAACAGGACGGTGGTCCAGCGGAACCCTATTCGCCACGATCCCTTGCCGTGACCACCGCCTGTGCCTTTCAGCCTGAAATGACCTCCACGCACGCTGATCGACCTGGCCACCACCACCACAGCCGGCACGTTGGGCTCACGTGGGCAGTCGATGCCCGTGCCACTGCCACCTTGCGCTTCAACCAGACATACGCTTCATTCCCAGCGACCAGCGTCCCCCTCTCCCACAGTCCGTTCGGCCCCCAACTTCATTGTCAGTTGTCGCCACCACGCACGGCACCCTTTAATTCGGTGGATGCCGTCGCGAGTGCCACTTGGTGGCCGCCTTCCTCGCTGCAGACAGGAGGCGGATGCGCGGTAGGCGGCCGCGGCGTATAATGCCGACCCCATCAGCCGATCGAGCGAGCGTGATCCGCGCTTGCATGCGGCAGCACGCTCCTCTCGTTCCGGGAGTTCGCGGCGAGTGGTGGATGGCCGATCGAACCGACCCGACCCGACGGACCCCTTTTCCACGGCGGGCCACTGCCGGGCGCCGTGCAAGTGCTGCCACTTTGCCCGCCGCTACACGCGTCGGACACGAACCCGCCGACCCGAGTTGGGGACGGCACGGCCCGGGAGAGCGGCGCGGGCGGCGGATGGCGACGAGGGCCAGGGGGTTTGGTCGTTTTGGACTCTTGCTGGCCCTCGTGGCTTTCGGGAGTTGGGAGTTGGGGGCACCCCTTCCGTTGTTGCACCGACCCGGCGGCACGGCACCCCTTCTGTTGTTGCTGCTGATCGATAATCTACCGCTAGCGGTGGTTCATCTTGTACGGTTTACTAGCAAGGCTTTTATTTGGCGCTGTGGGACAATAGTACAAGACTAAATTAGCAACTTTTTTTAAAAAAAGAAAGACTAAATTAGAAACTTTGGGACTACTACTTGGTTATTGCTCACCTCATACATGCATGATAAAAAAAAAAGACCATTATTTTAGTGTGCTAAACCTGGTTGGAATCTGAACTGGAACTCTGTCCATGGCAGGTGTGGGTGTTCGCGCTCAGCTTGCTCGGCCTCATCCCTCTCGCCGAGCGGGTCAGCTTCCTCACCGAGTAAGTTGGTTTCTTTCTGGCGCATGTTCACGGTCACTATTTTTATACTTTTGGTGCATGTATGTACCAGCAGCTTACATATGTTAATTGCTGATGAGACCACCCTGTTTTTCTGCTGTGATTCCTGCAGGCAGATCGCGATATACACCGGCCCCACTGGTAAGTCACGGCTTGCATACCCTCCTCAAACCGTTGTACCTGCTACGACTGCCTTTTGACTGTCTCAAAGTCAACACTGGTCTTGGTCTCATGCTTCTTCCTCCATGCTTGGCGCTGCTGCTGCAGTGGGCGGGCTCCTGAACGCGACGTGCGGCAACGCCACGGAGCTCATCATCGCGCTCTTCGCGCTGATGCAGGGCAAGATCGAGGTGGTCAAGTGCTCCCTCCTCGGCTCCGTCCTCTCCAACCTGCTCCTCGTCCTCGGCACCTCCCTCTTCTGCGGCGGCGTCGTCAACCTCGGCGCCGACCAGCCCTACGACAGGAGCCAGGCGGACGTCAGCACGGGCCTCCTCATCCTCGGCGTGCTGTGCCAGTCGCTGCCGCTCATGCTGCGCTACGCCGTCGGCGCCGGCGAGCACTCCGTCGCCGCGGCCACCACGGGGCTCGAGCTCTCCCGCGCCTGCAGCATCGTCATGCTGCTCTCCTACGTCGCGTACCTCTTCTTCCAGCTCAAGACACACACCCAGCTCTTCGAGCCGCAGGACGTCGACGAGGACGGCGAGGACCAGGAAGAAGAGGCCGTTATCGGGTTCGCCAGCGGCCTCTTCTGGCTCGCGTTCAAGACCGTGCTCATTGCCATCCTGTCCGAGTACGTCGTCGGCACGATTGAGGTATATAATTGGCATCACCATTCCATCGATTTGTAATTACAAGAAAGGCACTAATAATTGGGCTACATACAAACGTATCGCCAGCCTACCTCACAATCCTGGGGCCTGTCAGTGAGCTTCATCAGCATCATCCTGCTCCCCATCGTCGGGAACGCGGCGGAGCACGCTGGGGCCATCATTTTTGCTCTCAAGAACAAGCTGGTACATACCCTACCCGGCTAGATTCTTCTTGTCCTTGCACGGAGCCACGACCATGATTAGCCCAATCATCCGGTGTTGTTAATTAATTACACTCCCTGATACGCTGCAGGACATCACCCTCGGGGTAGCTTTGGGGTCGGCGACCCAGATCTCCATGTTCGTGGTGGGTATTGCTTGTGACTTGCATACGCATCTCCCGTCAGGATTATATTCGCTTAAATTACTGCCTAATCATCGTGGAATAATTGTACCGTTATATTCCAAATGTGACAGGTGCCGCTGAGTGTCATTGTCGCTTGGATTGCGGGTATTCAAATGGATCTAGACTTCAAGCTGCTAGAGACCGGCTCTCTGTTCGTCTCAGTAATAGTAACAGCCTTCACACTCCAGGTACACCACCCTTCTTTCCTATCTCTGAATATGTTCGGTTAGTGAAAATTTCTGACTCCTGTTCAAGTCAACTAGTAAGAGATGAGTTTTTTTTTTAAAATGAGGATGTGTTTCTCTTATTTCCTTTGATCAGAAAGACAAAAAAAATACCTTTGTGTTTTGTAGGATGGAACGTCACACTATCTGAAGGGGATCCTTCTCCTCCTGTGCTACATTGTCATCGGCGCTTGCTTTTTCGTTACAAGGCAACCTGCAGGTATGTTATTGTGTCTTTCACAACAACAACTGCTACTGCTGCTGCTACAGCAAAGATTTGCACTTGATCTTAATTAGATGGCTCTGATTTTTCCTATCTCATCATTCTCATCGTCGCCCATCTTTATGTGAAGGTCATGCAAACGGCAATGGTGCCGGGCTGGCTGTACCAACCGGTACGTGGAACGCACAGGTGGCATAACTGGTGAGCCTGCACTATCTTGTTTTAGTTTATATAAATCAAGCAACTGGTACCTTATGTAGTCTAAAAGGACAGGTGTTTGGCTTGACCAGCAGATAGCAGATCTGATACACGAAAACGACTAATGTCTTATCCATGCATTCCTATTGCTATAGTTGTGTCATGATCTTTTTTTTTTTGCGGGCAAGTTGTGTCATGATCTTGGAATAGCTGGTGTGTTTGATTGGCATGCAGTTGATGTGTTGCATTCACAGAATAAGTATGCGTGGGTCCTAATATATTACTTAGCCCTGCAAGGTGTATCAACCACATGCAACTTACTTTAATGTGTCTCCATTTATTTATTTATTTTCATCTTTTCTGGACTCTAGCACACAAATATATAGCGATACTTTGTCAGTCTTCAGAGGCTTCTGTTGTGTGTTGCCAGTGTTAAAATTTGCCCAATCATTTACTTGCTTGCGGTCAAGTGGCGTAACTGGTCAGCTAGCACCACCCCATTTTAGATAATCCAATAGCTAGTTATAGTTTAAAATGGCAGATCACTTTCAAGTCTGACCTTGTTGGAAGGGGACAGGAAAATCATACGCTGTCTTATCTCTACACCTTACAACAGTTGAAGCGTTTGACGATTAGCTAATTAACTCTGATGTCTATCAAATAATTTTATCTTTAGAAGAGAGAAGATCTGTTTTACTCTACAAGCATCATTAGTTTCAGCCAGCGGCTTCTGGTCCTGCAGGTGTTAAATGTGCCAATCATTTAGGTTCAGAATCCATCAAATTATTTCTTTTTGATCTGTATATAAAGCATTCAGAAATGAGAAATCTAGATCTGTAAGACTACTGACATCCGGTGACTGTTGAACGTGCAGCTTAAGAGTCCTGCCTAGACAAGTCAGCAACAGGAGAGCAATGTTCTGAGCCAGACTCTGAAACTACAAGAAAGCTGTCGGGCGCAATGAGTTATCCTACTTTCCAGGGGAATGGTAAAGTCAGTCAGAGTGCTACCGAGAGCGCATGCATTCATCGTGATCCTAGGAGCAGCATATAGGGAGTTGTCATTTGTGGTTGTAATTGGTTTAGTTAGGCCGTTGCTGCGGCAATAAGGGTAGCAAATATATGTGCATCCAGTCCTATGTATATGATCGATCGTGCCTTGCTTCGTTTATGCAGCTTAATAATATATGCGGCGGTATATTGTAATTTGTATTGTCATCGTGTAGCGAGTGTAGCTTACTGTATCTCTTTTGTCGTTAGGGCCGGATCTAGGCAAGGGCTGCAGCCATGGGCCTACGACTAGGCCCATGAATTCAGGAAAGAAGCAAATACAGTAGGTGGGATAGAGAATGGACACCTATCCCTGTCGTAGCGGGATTTCTATATGGCTTCCGGAAACTTTTTAGACTACTTGGCTTCCAATGTTTGAGATTCTATATAATTGGCATCACCATTCCATCGATTTGTAATTACAAGAAAGGCACTAATAATTGGGCTACGACAGGGTCGGTGCAGCTGGGGCGGTCGGCGGGCGGGAGGCATGGCGGCGGGAGCCGCCGGCCTGGGCGGCGGCGGCGGCGGCGGACGGCTGGAGGAGGAAGAAGGAGGTGGAGATGATGGGCCATTGTTGGGCCTAAGCTAGCTTGCTTAAAAAGTGAATGGAAACTATATAGGGACCCCCTGTCGTAGTATCTATATCTATATAATCTATATAATTGATACCCACTGACATGTCATACTTGATTTCTCTCAACATGCAAACATTCCACGTCATCATCCACTATACGACATGTCACCATCCACTAGATCAAACATTTATGTCTTCAACCAATTTTCTATATATGGTTAATATCATGCCTTTGTGAGTAGCATGCTACAAAATTCCCGTAGTAGAGAAAAATGTAGGATCAATAATTTAGAATGGTTCTCTCTCAATAAAATTATCATGTTTTCATGTATAATGTTGTTAACAAAGGATCAATAATTTAGAATGGTTCTCTCTCAACAAAATTATCATGCTTCCATGTATAATGTTGTTAATAAAAAAATGTTATCATAAAATCACTTTGATGTTCCTACTTTCACATTGCACCATAAAAATTTGTTTAAAAAATTTCCGTAGCATCGCGCGGGGTATCACCTATTTTAAAATTTCACCTTAAAATTCTGTTTAAAAATTACGCAGCAACGCGTGGAGTATCACCTAGTATTCATTGATTAACCATCCGTAGATCCATAGTCATTGATTAAGCACCTGTAGATCCATAGTCAGCATCCATATTCATTGGAATCATATACAACTTAGCCGTTATAGCCCGCTATAGCCTCATTTAGCCCACTATTAGCTGTTTTTTTACCCCAATCGTTAAACCCCTTAGCCCGCTATTTAAAATCATAGTTGTGACTGTGGACACGATTATATAAGTCATTCCCCAATGGTTGATATATATTTAGCTAGCTTATAGAATATCTTTTTTATTTTAATAGAAGAGAGAAGAACTATCTCTTCATCGAGAGATAGTCTCGTACGCACACATCAAAATTATATGATGATGATATATGGGGTTATTTATATTATGGATTATGTGCTAAGAGTTATAATTAGAAGAGTTTTTTTAGAGCTGGGTACTAATGTATGCGCTGGCCGCTGGCACTCTTAGTTGACACGTGGCGTATGATGAACAGTAAAGTAATTAACCGACAATAGGATTTACAAGAGGTCGGACGCACACGCCAACATCAGAGTGTGTCCAGCGACTGTTACCTATGCTTATACACACTGATCTAAACTAGTTAACACAGAGGTACCTGTAACCTGTTGCTTATCACCAAATAACAATGCTAGGATTCTTATGTGGAAGACTGGCAGCACACAGGTGAACTTGGACCGTCCTCGATTTTATAGTGCAACAAATGGTCTGTATATGTAGTGTAAAATGGTAGGTCCCTTTCATGTCCGACCAACAGATGGTGGATGAAATAAAAGCAGATCTGCATCTCGCAGAAGCTGGGATGTGCTTGGTGAGTTTAATTATCTGTTGTATTTTTATATATTATAGAATGCCCGTGTCTTTTTACTGCCTCTATTCATAATAAATACTTACACTATCTAGAATCTGACCAAACTTTTGAAAAAATGACCGTTAATATGTCGTTTCATAAGTGCAAAATGTAAATATTGATCGAATGTGGTTTTGTAGTCTCCTACACTTATCAAATTTTATAGCTAAAGTTAACAAGGCCAGGGAGTTCTTGTTTAAGTAGAAGACATGATGACTTAATATATCGATACTTAGGCAATTGGCCGCTTCATATCTTTTGAGAAATATTTATGAATTAGGTATGTATTTTTATTTCTTATATTATATATTTATAAAAATATAAATATAGTGTATATATACGCGTATCCTTGTATCAGTATTTTTTAAGAAAATGGCGTATCAGAGTATCACCGTATAGGAAGACGAGGAGATAAGTGTGGCTGGTGGGAGTGGCGGGTGAGAGAGTGCGGGGAATGGAGAGGAATAGATAATAAGATGAAAGAGCACGGGTGATGGCAATAGTTGTTTAGAATGTTCAGCACAATAAAACTCATGTGCTAGCAAACAAACGTTTCAGTATTAGTGAAAGATCTTTATGTGAAAACTAAACTTTTATTTAACCAGATCCGATTCAACACATGCTTGATTCAACCCTTTAAATACTTTGTTATCTGTACCTTCATCTATTATGTTCTTTAAACACGTTATAGCTGTACAAATTATACTGTTTTCTCTCGTCTTTCTCCATCCATTTAGTAGACAGTTGTATTCATACATATGACATAGGCTTTGTTCAGCAATCTCCCAATAAATCTTTCCAAAAACTGGGATGGGGTCCCAATATTTGTTTCATGGTTATTTAAGAGTTGATTTGTAGAATTCCCCAATATTCCCATCCCAATCTGACTACCGTTCTGGGAGAGTTCTAAAAGCATCTTCACCAGTCTCTCAATACATCTTTCCAACAATAGCCTTATAGGTTAATGGGGATAGCCTAATATTTATTTTATGGTCATTGAGAAAGTTGCTTTTGCAGTTCTCCAATAATATTATCCCAATCCAACTAATCTATTGGGAGAACCTCAACTCTCCCTTTATTTGGAGACAGTTGGGTGGATTATTGGTGTGTTCCAAGAATATTAGGAAAAAGAAAGGTGTTGAAGTTCTGCTATTTTCCACCAACTCCCCCGATATACAATAGTTGGATTGGAGAATGGGGATCTACTGTCCTGCTGAAGATACTCTTACTCCCAATGATTACGTTGGGTGCTTGGAATCAAACCTTGGGACCTATAAAATCTACAAATATTCGCCTAGATAAACTCATTAGTCCCAATAATTATGTTATCACTCAATCATCAAAATCACAAACAATGTTCTAGGGCCATTTTCCTCATATATGAGACAAAATTTATAAATCCGCTTATGTAATAAATCTAATGCAGGTGATTTGTTTGAGGATGAGTACTGTAGCTCATCATTAATGTCCCTCGTTTATTTTTCTCAAAAAAATTGGGACTTAGGCAGTTAGGACCTGTTTGGCATAACTCCAACTCCAAACTCGGTTCAGATTTGCACTTTCTATGCTATATTAATATACTTTAAATTTTAAATGTTAGTATTTAGTACAAGCTATAAATAAAATGATTAATCTAAAAACTCTCTAAGCTATTTGCCACGGCTCCGCTCCAACTTTTATAACTCCGCTCTTAATTTTTTTATCCAATCACGTGCAGCTCCAAGAAAGAAGTGGAGTTGGGGTCAACTGTAAGTAAAACATGGAGCATCAGAAACAAAGATTTCATACCTCCTTTGAAGTTGGGATGAAATTACCCACCTGTCATCGATTACGTATACCCTTTCACGTAAAAAAAGACGACTCCTCAATTCCGCCCGACCCCCTCCCTCGCGTCGCTTTTTTCTTTTGGGACTATAGAGACGTGGTACTGTAGCAGCACGAAAATAATCCGCCGGGCCAACAAAACCAATCCAAGGGCAAGAAAGACATTTTTAAATCATATTTTTTCTAAGCTGAAGTTGTATTTGTAGCCAAATGCGTTGAGCCGGCTCCATGTTTAATTGAAGTAGGGGGAGTGATGCTGAAAAAATGGAGTTACTGGAGATGGATAGTTTTTATGGAGTGGAGCTCTCGAAACAGGCCCTACTCTTAGGGCTTGTTTGGGAGAGCTCCCACTCCAAAAAATGCAGCTCTGCTCCAGGAACTCCACCTTTTTCAGCTCCACTTCTCCGACTCCAGAAAAATACGAAGCTCCAGAAAAAACTTGGAGTTTCGGGAGCACCCCTTGAGGAGCTCTAGAAAAAACCTGGAGTTGGCCTCTAGATCCATTTTTTTTATGGAGCTGGAGTTTCTGGAGTTGGATGTGTTTGGCTACAGGATTTTGGAGCGGAGCTCTCCCAAACATGCCCTTAGCTCCAACTCTAGAATTTTTTAGAGCTCCTCAAACTCAGCTTCCAAAACTGTATAGATTTTCCGGAGTGGAGCTGTGTCAAACAAGGTTTTAGGCTCAGCATGGAATGGGCTTTACACTTAACGTAGCTACTACTAGATTTTTTTAAAAAATTTCAACTATTATTTAAATAATATTTTAAAAATGAACCGGATAATTAACATCTCATGACTCTTTTGGTCATGCCGGCCCGCATGGCGTGATAAAATGACGTTGCCACACCACATGCATCGGCACGATAAACCTAACACACGGGAAAGGGAATGGTGACATAGACCCTCCTATCACGCCAATGCATGTGGCGCGACAAAACACATGGCACGACATAAAAACTCCCTCCCTAATTCAATCATCTATTTTGCTCCCTCCCTCTGCGTTGGGAAGAATTTCGTGGGCAAATACTACAACATCCATCCCCAATGCTTGTGTTACGATCCTGTACTCTGATTATTTGGTGGAAATAGGCGAGATTTGGGTAAAACCGAGGTTTTGAGGAGGAACATCAGAGGTTTGGAGAGGAGCAGAGAAGGAACACCCTCCTGTTTCCCTCAAAAAGAAACAGAGCAGGAACAGAAGCAACAGAGTTTAGGGTTCGATTGGTTTCTAATCATCGATTATCTCCTCAGTTACAAATCTCGCCTCATCCCGAATCGGGCCTTTGAGCCCACGTAATTCTTCCCATTACACGGCCATGGTCCAACTACTAGTCTAGCCCATAACTACTCACTGGCATAAATTTTTATATAAATTTTATCAAACTTAGAATTATTTGACTTCTTTGAAATGCGAGAGTTGCATTAGGATATGCTACTACCACTTACGCGAACATGCATGGTTGCCGACAACAGCACTTGCTGGTGCCGCCGGGTCGATGGTGTTGCCACAAAGAAAGTAGGGTTAATTGGATATATGCCATTATAATTTTCATTTTTCGGACATATGCCATCACAATTCGCGTATTCGTAAATATGCCATTACAATTCATTGTTTGTTTGAGCCGTGCCATTATATACGTCTTTGATTCGTTTGGATCCGTCTTTGATTCCTTTGGACCCACCTGAAAATCTCGTATTATCGTATGGTCTAAAATACCCCTGCTACTTCTCTCCTCTCTCCCTCACTGACGTGTAGGCCCCACCTATCTACTCCATATTCTCTATCCCGTCCGACTCCTCGGCAGCTCGCACCCGCGCCGGCGGTGCAGCTCAGCCTATAGATGGCCGTTTGGCCCGCGGCCCATGGGCCGGCCCATGGCACGAAATTTTGGCCCGGTCCCGGCACAGCCCGGCACGATGTTAGACGGGCCCGAGCCGGCCCGGCACGTCCTTCGGGCCGGGCCTGGGCCGCTGCGCCAGCCCATGGGCCGGCACGGGCACGGCACGATTAAGGGTTGGCCGATGAGGCACGATGGAAAGCACGTTTAGGCACGTTTAATTGCATTTTGTATATGTGTTTGTATGTCAAAATATAACTTAATATGTATGTTTATATGTTCAATATCTTTTAATATATATGTTTATACATTTATTTGTACAATACGGATAATTTTTTGTCTTCAAAAATTTAATTTGATGAATTTTTTTTTAAGTTGAACCGGGCTAGAATGGGCACGATGGGCCTTCATAGGCACGACGGCCAACGGGCCGGCCGGCACGGCTAAACAGCCTGTGGGCCGGGCTTGGGCCGAAGCATCGGCCCGTGGGCCGGGCCGGGCCGGCACGGCAGGGTGGCGGGCCGAGCCGTGCCCGTGCCTCGGCGGGCCGGGCCAAGCCGTGCCCGTGCCGGACCGGGCCGGGCCGGCCCGTTGGCCATCTATAGCTCAGCCGGCAGAGGTTGCGCCTGCGGCGGCGGAGCAGCGCGGCAGGCAAGCTCGTGCGCGTCGAAGCCCCCGCCCACACCAGCGCCCGCGTCAGCGGCGGGGCAGCTCTCCCGAGGCACGCGCAAGGTCGGGCCGAAGCTCATGGTCAGCGGCGGCGTCGAAGCTCACGACCACGGCGGCGGGGCAGCTCGGCCCCGGCAGAGCGACGGGGGCAGCACGGCGACGCGGCGACGGGGCTACGCAGGAGCATAGCGGCGCGGCTGCGGTGCTGCGCAGGAGCAGAGCAGTGCGGCGCGGCGCGGCGCGGCGGCGAAGCAGCACATCGGGTCGGGGTGCCACGACGGCGCATGTGAGCAGCCATAAGTGGGGAAGAAAGGGATTGGGGAAGAAAGGAGGAAGTCAGTGGGGGTATTTTGGTCCATATGAAAATACTAGAGCCTGTATGTGGGTCCAAGAGCATCAACTACGTATAAAATGGCACATTTCAAACAAACAACAAATTGCAATGGTCTATTTACGAATACGCGAATTGTAATGGCATATGTCCGAAAAATGAAAATTGTAATGGCATATATCCATTTAAAAAAAAAGTAAAAGCTGTACTATCGGCGCTGCTTGACTTTGACGAACTCTGGGAGGAGTGAGCATCTTAGCAAGTTAGCAGTGTCGTACTCTGATTTTTTGGTGGAAATAGGCGCGAGGTTTGGAGAGAAGAACAGAGCAGGAACAGAAGCAACAGAGTTTAGGGTTCGAGTGGTTTCTCATCATCGATTATCTCCTCAGTTACAAATCTTGGGATTTATAGCTCATCCCGAATCGGCCTTAGCCCACGTAATACTTCCCATTACACGGCCCATGGTCCAATTAATTCTCCAACTACTAGTCTAGCCCATACACTAGCATGATGCTTCATGACAGCCGCTGACTCGCTGAGGATGTAGTCCCCTTCTGAAAAAAGTACAAAATTTGGGTCAAATATTGAGAATATAAATCATTAATAACTTTTAAATTGTTGAGTTTACAAATGTGGAAACTATATGAATAGATTTGTCTTGAAAAATACTTTCATAAAAGTATACATATATCACTCTTTGATAAATATTTTTATAATAACAAGAGGTTAAAG
Organism: Echinochloa crus-galli; assembly: GCA_900205405.1. NCBI lineage: Eukaryota > Viridiplantae > Streptophyta > Magnoliopsida > Poales > Poaceae > Echinochloa > Echinochloa crus-galli. Next base: position 1,072,638 of record OAMR01000210.1, on the reverse strand, counting down.
TTATGTTTTGAAGACCGTATCGCTGTCCTAAACGTAAGTTTTTTTCAGAACGGAGAGAGTAACAGCATGGTTGCTGATCACAGTACGTGCTGGCGCCGCCGGATCGATGGCTTTGCCACGACAGAGGAGTTATCAATCACCACCATCTCAACACAAGAAAAGAAAGCAAAAGCTGTACTATCAGCGCTTGACGACTTTGGTTGACTGCTGCTCGAAGTCGTTTCTGCATGTACTTGCCTGTCGGCCAGAGGGATGGGGTAGTGGCTGTGTTTAGTCCCTTCAACTTCTCAAAATTCTCTCTCCAAACTTCACTATTCACCTATCACATCAAATCACATCAAATCTCTCTCTTCATGTATGGAACACTAAACGTGGGTAAATAAAAAAACTAAGTACATGGTTTTGATGTACACGACGAGACGAATCTTTTGAGTCTAGTTAGGTCATGGTAGAATAATATTTACCACAAACAAACGAAAAGTGTTACAGTGTCCGATGTGACTTTTTCACTTTACTTTTTACCTTTTTTCCAGGAAAACACCCCCTTTGACGAACTTGTGGGAGGAGTACTGAGTATCTTAGAACTTTGACGAACCTACTCACATACCCTACCGAAGAGGACAGATCGGGACGGGTGCCCACTCCACAACAGAGGAGTTGTCAAAACCATCACCATCTCTAATCTAAACAAGGAAACAAAGCAAAAGCCATCAACTATCACGCTTGACTAGTGAGCCGCCTCACATCAGCCATGACGACGCCCTCATCATATCATACCGTACCTCGCTAGCTGATATATGTAGTAAGTAGATGTCAGGGGTCGTCGTCGAACCCGTCCCGCTGAGGCCTGCACCGTACCATGTCCGCGCCGGTGAATATCGCAGCCGCGGCCGAGGGGGCGAGGACGCGCCTCATCCTGGTGCACGGCACGGGCCGGCACCGCGGCGCCACGCTGCTCCGCGCCGCGGGCCACCGCGTGGACGCGCCGGACCTCGCCGCGTCGGGCGCCGACGCCCGCCGCCTCCGCGACGCGCCCACCTTCGAGGACTACTCGCGCCCGCTGCTGGACGCCCTCCGCGCGCTCCCCGACGGCGAGAGGGCGGTCCTGGTCGGCCACAGCTTCGGCGGCATGAGCGTCGCGCTCGCCGCCGAGGCGCTCCCGGAGAAGGTCGCCGCCGCCGTGTTCGTCACCGCCTTCCTCCCGGACTGCACCAACCCGCGCTCCCACGTCATCGACAAGGTACGATCGATATGATGGCCTTTATTTTTCCCCTCAGCTGAGATGATGATTACCTGTTGATCTGATCACCTGTTCAATTTCTCCCTTGGCTGCACCATCCGGCCAGCTTACCCTGACGGACTGGATGGACAGCGTCACGGACGACGGGCACGTCCCGCCCTCGGTGTTCCTGGGGCCTGAGTTCCTGCGGCAGAAGCTCTACCAGCTCAGCCCGCCGGAGGACTACACGCTGTCGCAGAGCCTGGCCCGGGTGAGCTCCTACTACGCGGCGGACCTGCGGGGCCAGCCGCCGTTCAGCGAGGCGCGGTACGGCGCGGTGAGCAAGGTGTACGTGGTGTGCGGGCAGGACCAGGCCATGCTGGAGGCCTACCAGCGGGAGATGATCGCCGGCTGCGGCGCCGTGGCGGAGGTCAGGGAGATCACCGGCGCCGACCACATGGCCATGTTCTCCGCGCCGGCCGAGCTCGCGGCGCACCTCGCCGACGTCGCCAACACCTACGCCTGATTGATGGTGATATATGCCCCATCGTTCGGTCTGGTTTGGCAGGCGCACGTCGGCACGTTGCTGACTGTTGCTGGTGTGTACGCCGCCGTTGAACCAGGCATTGAGATACAGTATGTGAGATGATAAAGTCAGTAATTTGATTTTGGGGGTTTAAGAATTAAAGGAAATCTAACAAATTTCTTCCTGGGAAATAACAGCGAGTTCCTTGCTGAGATGGCACGCGAATACGTGATTTGGTCGTGAGAGGTCTACAAAGCCAGACGACTGAACAGAAGTATTTCGATGAGCCTACTGCCTGCCACAGAGAAGGTCTTTTTCCACATCAAAAGGAACTGAAATTAAAGCCCATACCAACAGTAGCAGGCTTGGCAACCACACGGGATCTCTCAAGCCAAAATGAAGGCCTGAACGCTGTGTGAAACGAAACCCCAAAGCACCCACACCGTCGATTGGCTACTTCTCTCGCAAATTGACAATAAAAGCATTTCTGAAACCAAAGCAGAGGCTTTAAAGGATTAACAATCCCGTAGCCAATTTCAAATTCCACTGAAACTTCTCGCGGTCGTTTTATTCAAACTAATCATTTCGTTCTTCCCGAAAATCCCACGATTTTTTTCTAGACGATGAAATAAAACAGGATATTTGAGTTTCTTTGTCTAAGATATATGCGCATGGCCATCCGGTTATTACAGATCAGAATGGAAAAAATAGTCTGGCACAAGCAGGAGTCAGGCTGCGCCGTGATAGCAATGAATGGCCATGCTGATTTATTGTGAGAGAAAATTACTGGTGACTGATGACTTATGTTGATTCGTTATGAAAGAAAAATATTATTGGCTGATAAGCATAAGTTAAGCGAAGAGAACCAGCTAGAAGCCTAGAACAACCTGAAACTTGCAGTGGCAGATCTTATTTGAGGCAATTATGGAGCAGGATTTAAATGGTCCATTCAAAAAATTGCATTTTTGGACTCGTTATCCCGTTAGGAATTTGGAATAGGGAAAATTGGATCCATAGCATCCAAAGAACCAACATATAGCTATTTACCATCAAAAGATTCACGAGTAGATATGTACCATCAAAAGAAGCAACGTTAGAGGTATCTACCATTCTGTTGCCTCCCGTCAGTTAGGCTGCCGTCCCACCGCCGGTCACCTCCGTCCCCCCACAACCGGCTTTCTTGAACCGCGCTGCCATGGCCAGGTTCACGACGGCACCGACGACGCCCTCCGTACTCGTGCGGATCTTGTCGGGGACATCCCAAGGGGGTCCCCTAACCACCGGGAATAATCACCCTCAAAAAACATTTAACCACTAGCGGCCCATAAAAATCACCCGGGGCAGCACGGCCCGATGACGCTCACCACGGCCCGAACGACCATCCCGGCCTGATTCGCCCCAAGGCCCAATGAGCGAACGCCGTCTCCGCCTCGCTCGAGGGCCCTCGACCCCCTCGGGCAGCGCCCCAAGGCCCAAAGAGCGAACGCCATCTCCGCCCCGCTCGAGGGCCCTCGACCCTCTCGAGCAGGCATGGCCGCATCTCCGCCTTGCTCGAGGTCCTTCGACCCCCTCGAGCGGGTGCGACCCCGCTTCCGCCTCGCTCGAGGTCCGCGCGCCTCCTCGAGCAAGTGGATCACTTCGCCCGGCAACCGCATTTAATACCGCGACCTACCGAACGCCCAAGTCAAAGGATGGGGATGAGACTCCGCCCTGCTCCACGTCACTGACACGGTCAGGTCCACTGTACTACCTGCCCCCGTGCTGGTCCGGTAATGCCGCCGCGAGCGATCCAAAAGCTCGTCGCCGCATGTCACACCTGGCCCAGTTTGTATGGCCCAGTAGTGGCCCATGAGTGCGGGATGCACGTGTTTAGTTTAGCAAGGGTGGAGGCAACTTATAAACCTTTGTCTTCCAGCCATAGCACCTTCGGGTTAACCCTTTTACACGAAGTGAGGACGAAAGTGTAAGCAGGGTGCTATGTGTACGCGTGCACGCCCCTCGGGAGGGCTGTGCGAGGCGGCTTTGGAGGGCAGGGTGTTACGAATGGTATCAGAGCCGACTCTTGCGGTTGTGCGTACGGGTCAGTGTGCGGGTATAGGGCGCATGGCGCGTGTGGCCCGGGTAGGGCATACGGCATGGACTATGACGCCGGCACTGGACGTACGGGCGTGCGCCAAGGGGGAACGTTCCTGGACATTTGCCCGTGTGGTGAGTAGTGGCCCATGAGTGCGGGATGCACGTGTTTAGTGCCACATTGCTAGTTTAGCAAGGGTGGAGGCAACTTATAAACCTTTGTCTTCCAGCCATAGCACCTTCGGGTTAACCCTTTTACACGAAGCGAGGACGAAAGTGTAAGCAGGGTGCTATGTGTACGCGTGCACGCCCCTCGGGAGGGCTGTGCGAGGCGGCTTTGGAGGGCAGGGTGTTACACCGCAGTGACACTGATGCGGGCCATGCCCGAACCATCAACGCCAGAAGCACGCGATATGCGGCGCAAAGTACAGGCCCTCGTCGAGGAGGCAGCCGTACAACAAGTGGAGAGCTCCGCGTCCCGCATGCGCTACCAGGCCAGCTCGAGGGCCGAGGGAGGCAGGCAGGACAAGGAGCAGTCTGTTCACACCATGCTCAGGGGTGCGCGGACCCCTCACCACCCGGCAAGTGACGGAAAGGCGCTCGTGGTCGACAACAACGAGGCGAGGAAGTCCGCGAAGGACCGACTCGTCGACACGCGAGGCGCCCTCGACGACGGCGACGCGCGTAACGTCCTCAACAGGAAAAGGCAGGGCGCGACGCCTCCTCGTCCCAGGCACGCCCAATGTGGGGGTCGCTACGACAGCGAGGAGGATAAAAGCCCGACTCCCGAGCCTCCTGAGACCCAGGTGTTCGGCCGGAAAATCCGCTCGGCGCCTATTCCGCCGCGCTTTCGCCAGCCAACTACCATCGCCAAATATGCGGGCGAGACGAACCCCGTGACGTGGCTTAATGATTACCGTCTGGCCCTGTCTCTTATACACATCT